>CAJOBZ010000069.1:957500-1292500 GCA_905332375.1 Pieris macdunnoughi | reverse complement strand
CAACATCGATAACGCTATCGATAGAATACATCCCTATTTTCAATAAAAACCTGTCATGTTGCTAGTTTATTGAAGATAGCAAGAATTCTTTCATAAATATGGATGGAACTTAACGTGACCCACAAAGGCCGTACTCGATGCAAATCACTACTCAATACGGCCTTTGACAAAAAGGGTGAGAAATCAAAAATTCACGTTTGTTTGTCATTTGTAGAAATACAAAATTTAATTATCTGTGGAATATACAATATATGTAAAATTACCACGTGAACTTTTTAATTATAACATTTAAAATAGTATTAATATATATGTCGGAGGTTCGACAAGATTAATAATTACAAAGTTAGTATCACTACCGTCGTCCCACATTATTACTTAATATTTAAACACAGTCAGTGCGCACGTCCGGCCCAGGCGCCGATCGGAAGGCAACTCAAGCTCTTCAAGACCGATTCTACGCACTACTGACAGCTTGACTTTGACAAATGACACTTTACAACCTGTAAGATGTCCATGATATAGCGTGGTGTTGCCATTGCGTTGTGTTGCCATTGTAATCAAACAAATTACACCGTGTTCTATTATAACCTAATCTCTGACATATAGGTGAATAAATATATCTACAAAAAGATTTTCAATAATATTTTATTGCCGACGTCACGATTTTTGTATCTCGGGTCGGTAATTTCCGGTAATTGAACTGTCATAAATAAAACAGGCATACGTGACTCAAGCAAGATTACCTCTTAGTGTTATTAATAAAAAACCGGTAAAAACTATAAAGAACGGTTGACGTCCATTTTGTAGACCAGAGACAACATATTAAGAAATAAATATACCTTTACATAACACATTTTCAATATAAATTTTATTGCCAAAAATCATCATTTGTTTAGGACGGGTTGGTATTTGGTAATATCCGATAAATAATTATCGGATTGTTTTGTTTTCGGATTGATGATTTTTATTAACTATACAAAGTGACCCGCCCGCCTGCTCGTTCTCAAGAGCAACACTACCGTTAGTGTTGTTAATAAAAAAAGGTATTTTTTAAAGATTAACTTGTGTTAAAACCGGTAAAATTATTAAGACCCGACTACCTCAATCTTAGTGTTATAAATAAACCGGTAATATTTTTGATGAATTGACATCCATTTTGTAAACCAGAACATAAGATAACTTATTAATTTAATTAAGTTTTCTTATAGTTATGAATAGTTTTATAAAAAGACGGTTTTCAAATGGATCCTATATAATTTAAATTACCATTCATACTGAACATGTCTACTCCGTCATAATTTTCATTTGGAGTATCCTTTTAATAAGTTCATGGCATTGAAGGCTTTTCAATGGTTTCAATTATTTTCTATACATTTTAATAAGATAATATATATATTTCCTAAATAAATTAAACTTATAAATTGTACTTAATTTTTTAAATGTGTATGTGTTAAAAGATATTTATATACTTTAATAAATATTATAACAACAAATTTAACTGTAATAGTAAATTTAATTAATTTTAAATTTTAGCTCTTATATTTTAAAATAAATCAAAAATAATGCTTTATTAAAAGGTTTGAAGACAATAATTTTATTAGTTTCAGTTTAAATAATAATAATTTATTGCAAGAATATGGTACAAAAATGTGTAAGGTGTTATGTGTAAGTTCGCATATTCTGCCATGACAATGGCGCGCAAATTTGTTTTTAAAGGAATTTTACATTTTACAGTATCAGTCATACGAATTGGTAAATTCTTATATAATTTGTATCGTACATATCATATCATACGTTATTAAATTTATATCAACTACAGTGTCTCACGCAAATATGTAGTCATTTTTTGAATAATATTTTTTTCCAAAAGTAATAAAATACACCAAGTGGATTTTTTAAAACTCTAGTCGGAAAATCTTTTTATTCTTTTGGTAAATTATTGTAAACCTTGCTTGTATATATTATATATTAATACAATATATAGTAACTTTAAAATCAGTGAAAGAAAAACAACGATAGTTACGGCCATATTTTAGTGTAGAAAAGACAATAGAAACGCATGTTCGAAACAATGATTTCCGTTTCCGCTTACAAAATGGCGTCGTTTTCAAATATTAAAACGCATGTTTAAAAAGAAACATCAATACAAAAAGAGTGATTAGCTTGCAGTTTCAATATTTATTGGGGCAGACATTTAACAATCACGCTGGGCTAAAGCGTCCGGAGATCGATTCTTGCGGAAACAGCATATAATTTATATTTAATGGTGAATGTCACAAATATATATAAATTTGCATAGAACATTTTGAAATATGTACTTGCGATCAAATTTAAACCAGTTTTTGAGCTGTCTAACGGCCAAAATTAATATGCAATCTCAATCCAATTTTAACTATCTTAGATCGACAATTCAATCCCATTTCTAAAGAAAATCATGCCAATATTCAATCCATATATTGACATACCAATCTAATTATATCTGCGTGTAATCTGACAGTGTCTAAGACGAGATCGCATCTTGAGGTATGAATTTGTATAAAGAAATAGGTACGCTATTATTAATCTAGGTATATTTGTAATAACATTAGTTTGAAAACATTTTTTAATGCCGTTAAGAATAACATGATCGACTGTAGACTGTCCGGTTGTTCTGAGCACCCGATCAGCAGCAGGTCTTGATTGAGGTGTTTTTTGGATATAATGGCCCCGAGGGCCCATTGTGGCGTGTGGAGGGCAGAGGTTTTTAAGTAAGAAGGTTTTCGCTACCCCTCTGAATAACAGAGGGCTTGGACTGTAGACCCAGCACCACAGTCCCGCGTCAAGCTCGACATCCGCCTTGCGCGGGCCTGCGTAAGCGCATTTTCACTTCATTTAAAAAGATATAAGTTTGTACTACAAGTTGAAAAACACAATTAAAGACACGAAACAATATCGAATTTGTTCCAAGAAATTTATTATCATTTATGTTTTACATTACTCTAAAAAATACATTATAAAACTCTTGAAAAAAAAACCTGATCGAATTTGTTACAAAGAATATTAAAATATTTCATTAACAGATCTATAAAATGCACCTAATCCAACTGATTTAGGGCAGATTTAAAATACATAATAACAATTCAAAGAATCGACAAACACGCCGAACGAATAACAATTTTAACTTTGATTTTTAGTTTAAGAGCTGAATTATTGTTTCCGGTTAAACCCAACTAACGAATAGTTCCGTTATAATTTTAAATTAGACATATGAAGTTATTTTTGTTAAATATCTTAACATGTGAGAGGAGTTCAGATTAATACAAGCAGCTGAGTTTCATCATCGGATGTCGAGGAATACGAAATTCCACCCGTATCACCTAGATGTCTGTCGTTCCACAACTGTTTTATTTGCCGCCACCACTATGTGAAACCAGCTGCCCACTGAGGTATTTACGAACCAATTTGACTTAGGGTCCTTCAAGAAAAGTGCGAATTTAACAATACCAACAATTACAATTTACCAATTCTTAATAGACCGGCAACGTGATCCCTCTGGCACAAACTTAATAACATAGATATAACATTTATTACTAGCAAAAACACACACATAAACACACAAAATAACAATAATCAACGAAAACAGTCAAATTTGTTATATCTGACAGAAAAGTTTAAAATTATAAGCTTTTATGCACCAACTTATTTAAAGTTATTAGACTATAGTATTTTAGCGAAATAACTTATAATTAAGAAGTTAGGTACAGGGAGCGCTGGAAGTTTCTAGAGAGCCAGGACACATTTAGGGTCGTAGAGTAAGCGAACAAATAATTAAATTATTGTTAGATTAACAATAACTTTTGTGTCGATGCACACTTTTGTATATAACTTGTTACATATCCATTGCACTCCTTTTGCCCCGCATAAGCAATACCTGTACCCCTCTGACGCAATACCATTGTAAAAGGAAGCGGACAACATACATCGACAGCTTTGATCGGATACATACTTCACATCGGACCGGTCAAATCTTCAAATTAGTTATAGTCTATAATATAGATTACTAGCTGCCCCCGCGAACTAGGGGTTGGAAAGATTCTCAGACTTACTGAATATGCATAAAAAAATTTCATAAGAATGGGTCGGGCCGTTTCGGAGGAGTATGGGAACGAACATTGTGACACGAGAATTTTATATAGAGTAATCGTACACCTTGTATCGGGCTGATTAAATTTTCTTATTTAATTAAGTTTCAATTATTGTAGTAATTAATGAAAGTAATTTAAATATATTTTTTTTGGGATTCACCGCCCTCACTTAAGTAACTCGTAAATAAATATTAACAACAGAATTTTGTTTAAAAGCTAGCTCCAAAGATTGGCTGCGATTTTTTTATTGTATCGACTGAACTGAACTTAATTTGGATCTTACACATGGCAAAGGTCGCCGCCGGTCAAAAACATTTCACAAACTTTGAAATGTTATTTACATAAATTGAACTTGAGTTGTTTTCGTAAATCCATACACTAGGGTTATCAGGCCACTGTCTCCATAAACATATATTTGTCCTTGGCGCGTCAGACAGTCTCTTGTGCAGAGTAATCACTCACCTGTACTCCTGGAATTCGTGGCTGTGGCTTCCTAACGAACAGAAATCCTCGGAGCAGTGGGGTCGTTCCTTGAAGCCTGCGAAGTGCTCAGGGAACTTAACTGGCTTAATTACGCACAACGGACCAAATGAGCGTGTAAGTGGGGAAATGGAGTCCACACTACCACACTTGGGTCGACCACGAAACGGTGGCCAGATATCAACAACAGCTGAATCAGCTAGGGCCACCGCGGCCTTAGAGAAGACCAGTGCAGGCTCTCCCGCTATCCGCCATAGACACTTCCACCCCAGAGCGTATAGCTGTTTATATGTATGATTATTATTGCACACATACAAAACATTATATCATTTAGCACAGTTTTAGACACTTCGAAACGCTTAAACACCCTCCAAGGACACTCAAAGATAAAGGGACGATCAAATTCTTCTCCCTAAAAGCTTTGCTTTCAATACATCGCATGCATTTAATATGAAGATACATTACTGTGCGAAAAAGCTTACGGAGCTTTTAGGAAGATTTTCTACAAATAAATTACCAAAGTCAATTGTCAAAGTCGTTTAAAATTATTTATTCTTTGACTAGTAGAAAGTGTTATGAATGACGTTACGTTTCTGACATACCGGAAACACGCACTAAGAAAAAACTTTCGTTCATACATCCTACCCTGAGAAAGTCCAAGCCTCGAATCTTCCATAGAGGTCCAGCTAATTATTACAACTACTTTGTCAGTCATCACCAGTCAATTGTCAACTTAATAATTGACACGATCAATCAACATGATTTAAACCCAAGAACGCAATCAGCATTCAAACACAAACAAACATTTCTAAACAATTTTACAACCAACAAACCTTCTGATTGCACTCCTTCGTATATACCTGAAAAGAAAAACAATTTAAATTAAAGATCTGTGTATGTTTTAATAGTCTTTGTTAATAAACCTAACTAGTCGTTTTATTTCCGAACTAATTCAACTTCCTTCAAGAGCATACCAATTCTTAAGACAACGCACTTGCGAGTCCTCGCGCAATGATTATTTATTTATTCACAATAAATACATACACTTACAAACAATCTCACAGTACGAAATTAATACGATAATGTCGAAAACAAAAAATATATAATACTAGCAAACTCGGCCAAGCGTCGCTGTGGCTAAGGTTTTTGTTATATTGCGTAGTAGTAAACTATTCAAGGGAAACGGTAGGAGAACATCAGTCATGGGGACCACCATGCTTTTTTGGTGGTTATAATATTAAATTGTAGCTTATGTGGAACGTTGGTACTTTCAACACAGCGCCATCTGTTAGAATTGTGACTATCAAATAATTTGCAATAAAAAAATATTGCGGGTATAAATTAAGAAGTAAGCTATCCTATCTTTTAAGTTAGATCAAACTGCCTACGGTGTGCAAATTTGATTGAAATCAGTTAAGTAGTTTAGGAGTCCATAGCGGACAAACAACGTGACACGTAATTTATATATACTAAGATTGAGCTGACTGCAAACTCACTCTGCAAACATATATATGTGTGTCTAAGAGCGGCTTCGAGCCTGTTTGGTTACATTAAAAAAAAAATCCTGAAATTAGTGCGGTATAACACACATTATGCGTTATTATATTATAGAGCCGCCTCTAGCGCTAAAACTAAGCTTCAGTTTAGTAAAAGAAGGAATCCAAGAATCGATCAGACTCCAACTGCTGTCCTACTCCAAGCACTGGATCCCTAATATATGTTAGTGCGGTAGTACGGTGTGCGGTCCAATAGCGAACGCGACTGTGGAACACCTACCATTTCCGGTTCGTGCGTCAAAAACTTGGCGATTAAAAAGAGTGGCGGAGAGTTTATTGCCAGTTCTTCTCTTCCGTTCTACGCCCTTGATTTGAGAACTGGCAGTAAATTTAAAATTAGAAGCATTTCATATATATTAATTTTTTGACGTTCATAAGTGTACATTTTGTTACCTATATGAATAAATGATTTTCGAATTTGAATTGAAAAACAAAATGTGTACATGATGTACAATATAGCATGTTTATGAGACAACAAAATCCCTATTTTTTTCATCAAATCCGGCTTAGCATTCCATCAAAACTAATAATAGGAGTAGTCCAATATTTGAGTATTTTGTTGACTAGTTTGAACGAATCAGCCAAGTCTATGTTTGCTTAGCGAGATGAGATTAAAAGTCATCAAAAGCTAACGATTTATTAATATGCATATTAATTTGCGGTTTATAATTACAAATAGGCAGCAGAAAAGGCTATTTATAGGTTACTAGCTGACCGGGCAAACGTCGTTTTGCCATGTATATCATTTATAATAAAAAATAGGGGTTGATCGTAGAGGGTTGAAAATTAGGGGTTGTATGTATTTTTTAATGCTGTATCATAAAAAAATAAAAACAAAAAAAATTATCTAAAAATTAAAAAATTATAATTTAGGGGTGGACCCTTAACATGGGGATGAAGAATAGATGTTGTCCGATTCTCAGACATAACCAATATGCACACAAAATTTCATGAGAATCGGTCAAGCCGTTTCGGAGGAGTATAACTACAAACACCGCGACACGAGAATTTTATATATAGGTTATAAATTTCTGAAATCGATTTATAATAAGTTTCCTTCTATTAAGGCCAACGGACGACCAAAAAACGTTTCTTTCCTTAAAAATGTACCAAATTATTTATATGTAGGTATGTTGTATAAATTGATTTTTACATAAATTAAACATATATTGTTATACTTTTTTTTTAATCTGTGAAACTTATCATACGTGGGTAACACTGAAAATGTTTAGAACTGGCCAGTTAGAAACATTGCTAATGAACACCCTTTTTGAATTTCAATTTTAGAACTCTTTGGTAACCTAAATAATAATATTGCATTAATTTGTCATTTGTTTTGGTGGATTGGCGGCAAATCTAAAACTCTGTGCGACGCATAATAGAGGAAGATAAGAGAGTGACCTATCAGCAGATACGGGCAAGCCTAGGCATTGGTATGAGTCAAGTTCAAAAAATATTACACGAAAATTTAGGCGTCAGGAAGCTTTGTACCAGGTGGATTCCCCATACTTTAACCGACGACCAGAAAAACCTTCGCATGGACTGATGTCACCAAATGTTAGATAAGTTCAACAACGGTGACTCAAATGCTGTATTTGACATCGTCAAAGGATATATTGCTACGAACCCGAAACCAAAAGACAATCAGCACAGTGGGTATTACCTTTCGAGGATCGGCCAACTAAGGTAAAGAAAGGAAGAAGTCAAGGAAAAAAGACGATTGCCTCATTATTTGGTCGTAAAGGTCATTTCGCGACAGTTGTGCTAGAAGATGGAAGGACAGTTACTGCAGACTGGTATGTCAATCGCTGTTTACCTGTTGTCTTGGAAAAAATCGATCTAAATCGAAAATCGAATCGACAGCAGCGCCCTCGAAGCAGAATCCTCCTTCACCACGACAATGCTTCAGCGCACTCCGCAAAACGGACTGTTGAATATTTGACTATAGTAGGTGTCGTGATAATGAGTCACCCGCCATACAGTCGTATCAGTCTTTACCCACGTATCAATCTGAATTGAAAAAGCTTTTAAAAACTGCCAAGAAAGAAAAATTACAAAATTCTTTCAACCATTTCCTAAGCCTGAAGTTAATAATTAATCAATATGTTCAATAACTTCAATTAAATTGATGATTTTATTTTGTAACCTAGGAACGTAACCCCTGTTATCCATTCAAATTACCATTCCATATTCACGGTTTCTGTATTCGCGGCATTCATACTCCGAAAGAGCTTTTACTGTACTATAAAGAATAAATAGTTGTGTTATGTTTCATTTTACGTTACGCAGTAACTCCACAGACTATAGAGGATATACATAAACTAACAGTTTTAATAACTGTCGCGTTATAAATTTGATCTCCAACAGCGAGTATATCATGCGTAAATTTTAACACTTATTAAAATATTTATTTAAACATGTTTCAGTTTGAAACACACGAGTAATGAGTTAGGCCAGGGCTTGAGTGATTCGTTAACGGCTAGCTTTAATTGCAAGTACGGTCCGCAAATAACGGATAATGATGTTTCATGTGTTTATTTAAATGAAAAGTAATTAACAGTTACCATATCAGTGAATGAGACTTCGTCTTTAACATTCACGAGGAAGAAACATCAAAACAAGAGATTAGAAAAGAAAAATTCTAAAACAAAAGGAAAAGAGATTTTAAAGTGCACTTGAATTTTGAACATCATCATTCATGATCATTTGTTAATCTAATAGGCAAATAGGTGACCAGCCTCCTGTGCCTGACACACGCCGTCGACTTTTTGGGTTTAATGCAAGCCAGTTTCCTCATGTTTCCTTCATCGTTCGAGCGAATGTTGGATGTATATATATACAGTCCAGTCCACAGCCGGGGATCGAACCTAACACCTCAGAAATGAAAGTCGCACGCTAAAGCCACTAAGCCAATACTCCTCTGACCATAAATAATAGTTTTTCTAATATTTATTTGCTAACAGTACCGAAGTGGACGTTCCATTACACGGTTTTAAGTTACGAAACTATAAAGTGGTGCGGGACACAATTATCGCCCAGCTCATGTAAACTAAGCAAATGGACATATAAACATAAAAAATACCTATTTTTACAGTGTTATCATGTGTAATATCATATATGTAATCTATGTCTCTCGGAATCTTAAACCCAATCAAATGTAAAACAATTTCGCAAGTTACCAACTTTTCAAGTGTTCTGAGTGTATATACTCGTATTAATAACTATCTGCCCCCGCGAACTTCGTTTCGCCTTGATGTGTTTTTTTTTTATTAATGCTACCTTAGAGTTATTAAGTGGCTACTATAGAGATTGTTCACTTTTCAGGAATAAACCTATATTCCTATTCTCTCCATATAATCCTTGTTCAGAGTTCAAAGAATGAATTTAAAAAATTCTAGAATTGGTCCAGCCGTCTTCGAGCTAAGATATTTTGCGTATAATTTATATAATATAGATGATAATTTACTTTCTGACCTCCCGTGGGATCCGCGAGATGAATAATACACTTCGATGTCTCATGAGAACTCATTTAAACAATTTTTTTTTAAATGGAATCTCGTTGCTGGCCTTAAGGACCTTTACAGCTCATCTCAGGCTGTTATGGCGAGCGTAGCTCGGCCGGCATGGGCGTTTTTCCCGCGCCTAGCGCAGGTGCATCTCCTGCAAGACTCGGACCTCGGCTCGGGCCGTCGCGGGTTGGTCAATGTCGGAAGCTCACTGGAGTGAGCGAAGGACGAAGTAAAGGGTTGATTTTGAAGATTACATGCCGCGCGGGCGCCTTATAATTTGTCATTGGCTATCGTGATTGGCTAATCCGAATAAGTTGAGACATGTCGGGGCCTGCTTTGGGCCTTTTTATCGGATAGGGATAATAGTTAAGGCGTTTACGCAACAAAGGGTTGGGATGATGTTAAACCTAGTGAACTCATATTATTCATCCATCGGGCTATGGTCGGGAGTCAATTATTCAAATGAACAGTTATCACTATGTACAATCTGCTAAATAAAACAATACCGCGTTCCAAATGCAACAACTGCCATCTATTGATCGGTATGAGAAGTAACTAATTGATTAATTTAAAATCCAAAGTTTATTAAATTAAAAATTATAGCCAAAACGAATTACACCATCTTTTAGTCGATACCAACTCCGGTGAAATAAATACAGATAATGCAACTTTCTCTACAGCTGTGATACTTTTTGACATCCAACACCTTTTGTCTTCAGTCACTGTGACCACGCACGCTGTTAAGCACGCGAAACGTCGGAGAAATTTAAAATTATGTTAAATAATTGTAAATTTATAATAATACATAACTTTAATCCGGTTAAAAAGTTTTTTCTTTGAATTACACCTATATAGATGATATGTATTAACAATTTACTAATAATTTATTGGTTGACGTGCATGTTTTATGTGAGCTTAAAAATCCATTTGAGTTCCTTCGAAATGAAATGTTCACAAACGAAAAATTAAATGTATGAACATGCATAGACTAAAATGACTTTAAATTTTTCTCCAAAACTAATCCACTTAGGCATTACCAACAAGAATTCTGAGTGCTCTAGATTCAACACGCCGTTTTCCTTCAATATGTAAATAGAATAACTTTTTAAAAAAATAAAATTCAACTTACGACCTTTTATACTGTATTTGCGTTCTGCGATTTGAGACTTTAATATTATGGGGTAGTGTTGATTTTCTTTTGCATGTAGCAACGCATTTATAGAGGTCTAAGTGCGGTGTAAGTTATAAGATTCAAAGTCCAAACTTAACTTTTTTCACGCCTGTCAAAGTCCGATACGTTTTAACATAAGCTATTACAATCGATTACCAGTCACTTTCCGAGTGGTTTGATCCCTTGTGCGATGTGTCTCTCAGCATCTCCTACCGCATAAACCACGAAGTGTTCAGAGTTGTTCTGATTAATGCAGCCGAGTTTCATCATCGGACGTCGAGGAAGAATACCACCCGTATCACCACGACGTCCACGTTCCACAACTGAGCGTTTTTAAAGGCTGTTTTCGCCGCGCACCACCAGTATGAGGAACCAGCTGCCCACTAAACGAACCAATTCGACTTAGGGTCCTTCAAGATGAGAGCGTACCAATTGTTAAAATGGCGGCAACGGACTTGCGAGCACTGTGGCAGTGTGAGTCTATGGGCGGCTGTACCATTTAACATCAGGTGAGCCTCCTGCCCGTTTGCCCCCCAGTTATACAAAAATATGTATTAAAAAAATATGAGAGCCATACTTAGAGCTAAGTTTCGATACATCTAAGAGACAAGAAGTTTAGCATTGTTTGGACTAGCGATTACAAAATTTTATACAAAATATTTTGAAAATAATTTAACCACAAATCCTAGGTCCCTTTGGAAGTAACACAGGACTTCAATAAGGCAATTTTTTATTCCTTACGCCTTTGCGTGAATTTACAAATAAATATTGTAGTATTGGTTGCCTGGGAGAGATCGCTCGAAAGCGATAAGGTCGCTTGTTGCCGTCCTTTTTATTTAATTATGTCAACTTTATTATATTTCTGTATGCTACGAAGTGTTAAATAAAATCAATAAATAAACTTTTTTGACATAAATTTCCTGAACTTTAATTGTTCATTTCTGAATCAGACAGTCATTACATATAATGCATTTTTTGAAGCGTTAATGGTGATTTATTTAACAAATAATATACATATTAATCAAATGCGGTAACATATACATAACATAAAAAAAATAGAGAAAATATATTTACAAAAAGAAGACGATATTACATTTCTTTTCAATTACATACATATAAATAATTTATCCTCGTAAAAAGAAAACACGTATAATCAAGTCCTTACGATCGCTTTTAACTTGTACCAGACACCCACACACCAGGGGTTAAGACTGAACTCGTAAATATGTCGGGTTTATAGTCGCGCACCCCTGCCCAGGGCACGCTGGGGCAAGGGGCGCTACCGGTCTTAAGTCCTAACTAGCACTGACAAGCGATGATAACAATCGAATTACAGTCGCGACAGGTATTTGTTTGGAATTTAAAAATGGAACCGCTCACGAAATTTGAAAATGGAATACGAAATATTTAGTACGAAATTGTTTAGTCATTACAGAAAACACAATATACCATTGTTTTACATATAATTCACTTGATGACGCAGCCTTTGAATACAATACAAAGACGAGACTCTAGACAGTCCCAAAACGACCCTCAGAAGCTTCAAAAATCGATTCAAGTCAACGGACGTAAAACGAGAGGCTCTTTGCAAAACTTCATTAAGATTTGAGACTTCAACCGTACAGACTGGGTTTAAGATAGCGGAAAACCTGGAGTATCATCCCCTTATAGACCTTAGGGATCTTATAATAATTCGCAGACCTCTCAATGCCTTTTTTGTACGACTTTTTTATATCATGCATATTATACAAAGTTTACATTTTATCATTTTTAATGGTTAAAACGGAAATGACAGTTTAATGAAAAGTTTTTGAATTTTGAAGTAAGAAATTAATTATTTAGTTTTATTTCGCGCGTAATTAGCAAATTTTGTATTTTCACTTGTACAAGACACGTCATGCACTGAACTAATAATGTACTTATTAAATATCGCAGGTTCCTGTACGGTTCCTGGATCATCGGGGTGCTTTAAATAATAGAGGATATTATTTTTACTCTATATTAACAAACACCACCAACCATCGAGGAGTGTTGGCCTAGTGGCTTCAGTGTGCAACTCTCATCACCAATGGACTTTTTTTCTTTATGCGCATTTATTATTCGCTCGAACGGTGAATGAAAACATCGGGAGAAAACCGGCTTGCCTTAAACCCAATAAGTCGGTAGTGTGGCAGGCAAAGAACCTACACGCCTATTAGATTGACATATGGTTGTAGCGCCACTGATGTTTTTATATTAATCACTCGCACACAACGATACAATGTATCAGAATATATTCAATGTTAATTGGCTATGAAACGAATGAATGCCATGTAACTCTTGAAGAGAGTGCCTACGTCTGGCTATACTCTCGGGGCGTAACTCCGACTATTTAGGAAATCGCACCGCTTATAAAACTAAGAAAGCATGAGTGAGCTAAATGTATAGCCTTGGCTCGTAACGGAAAACCAGATAAACCATGAGAAAATACGAGTTCATCTTCTCTTGTGACTGAAACCCAAAGGATGGAAAATTTCATCGCAAAACTAGCGATTCGGTTATTTTCCGAGCAATCGCTTGCAACTTCATAATTGACGTGAAAAATTCAAAAAGCTTGCCCAATCCTGTTAATTGGATCGCG
Organism: Pieris macdunnoughi; assembly: GCA_905332375.1. Lineage (NCBI taxonomy): Eukaryota > Metazoa > Arthropoda > Insecta > Lepidoptera > Pieridae > Pieris > Pieris macdunnoughi. The sequence goes on along the minus strand of CAJOBZ010000069.1, from coordinate 1,279,040 downwards.
GTAAACTGACTCCCACTATAGACAACGTAGAGCCTACCACAGAGCTTTTAATGTCTAGCGACGATGGCAGTTACAGCTTTCGTTGTGAAACTTGCGCTGTGTACAAAATACGTGTTTGAAGTCCCGTAATTCCACAATGGGGCTTGGGTTAGTCTATTTAGTTAATTATTTTTTTATGCCTTTGCAGGCAAGTAGGTGGTCTCCCAAAGTCGAACTTTAACCTTTAGGTAAGCAAAATATCACTATAATTACTTTATATATATATACGATGTTTATTTAATGTTTAGTGTTACTAGTATGAGAGACAGCACAAATACAGTCGGTATTAACCGACTTCAATTAGGGAGGCCCGACGTGTATGTTTTGAAAAAACAGTGGCGCTACAACCTTCACCCGATTTCTGTATCTGTTTCGAGGTCTTCATTTTTTCTAATACTTAAATCGTTATTTTAAACTGATACTAGCTGACCCGGCAAACATTTGTTTTGCCACGTATATTATTTCTAGGAAATATTATTTTAGTTCAATAAAAATAACTATCTACAATAATAAAAAATAAGGGTTGATCGTGGAGGGGTGAAAATTAGGGGTTGTATCTATTTTTGTATGCTGTATCATAAGAAAATAAAAACAAAAAAAAATCTAAATAATAAAAAAAAATTGGGGTGGACACCCCTTTTCACTTATGGAGTTGAAAGATAGACAGTAGCCGATTCTTCAACCTACTGAATATGCATATAAAATTTGATAAAAATCAGTCAAGCCGTTTCGGAGGAGTATGGTAACTAACATTGTGACACGAGAATTTTATATATAAGATAAATATTACGTCCCAGGCGGCCGTCTGTCCTTTATGTATAAAAGCGTCTATCAGTGGTGTTATCGGGACAATGGTAGTGGGGAGAAAACGGCTCGTAGTTCGAATCGGCAGTAGCATACTCTACACACGTCTTACGGTACGATTTGCCTACACACGAGGTGATCTAGGGTGCTCCACTTCCCCGATATTGCCTCTGATTTAAGGGCCGTGTGTAGACGCTTTAAAGTATTTTTATATCAGTATGAACTAGCGTATTTAATTATTCGTGATATGGCTTTTTGCTTTCATCAAAACGATGCTTGGTAACTCTTTTGTAAATTTTAATTAACCAATAAATTCACTTCAAATTTTATTACCCTTGTAATGAAAATATCTATATTTTACAAACGCCGTTATTCAACAACTAAAATGCAAGAAAACAAAATATTACCTCAAACCTCTTACACTAACGAGTCGACATAGTAAAAAATAGTCTGCATTTTTCGAAATTAGCCATCAGCGTGCAAGCCTTTTAGATGATGAGGGCGGGACAAAAGGGATTTCTGAACGCTTACCTGCTAATTACGAAATTTGAAATTATCGAAATGTGGTTTTTGAGTTAATGATTTAAATTACGGTTTCATTTGTTTTGGGATTTAATGATTTATTACCGTTTCAAGCAGTGTGTTAAGGAATTTTCTATCATGAATTGAACACAGTGATAAACTTGTGCTCATGCTGCTTGGACAGTGACAGAAAAACATCATAAGAAAACTCGTAGAACGGAAGACGTATCACAATAGATAAAATAAACGTTTTTGATACAACTGGTGCAGAAGGATCTTTGCAACCTTCTAGATATTTTCTGAATTGTCTACTATCGATTGGGTTAATAAGAAAAATTTAGACGCAACACTTGGCGGCGGCGCCGAAATTGTGGTCCACTATAATCTTAATATTGATATACCACGCCCTTTCTCGAATAAATCAATATCCTTAATTAGATACTTGTTCCCTGCTGAGTTCTTTACCTGGCTTTAGAGCAAAATCAATTTATTAATAGGAACTTAAAAAACATAATAGTGAGGAAACCTTAGAGCCAAAAAGACCAAGGCAAGACTGATCACCTACAAGCTTTTTATGAAAATATAAATGATCACGAAATATATACAGTAATACTTAATGAAGGGTCATCTTCATCTTTTAAAATAGCTAGTTTCAAACTGATTTATTCAATTAAAAACAGTCAATATTTCCAGTTAATAGCAAAAACATCTTTAATAACGTATACAGTGGAATCTCTATAACTCGTACATATATGATTACCTATGATTTAACTGCTGAAATTTCGACTTACAGAGGTGCGAAAGTGTATTTTTCGATTTGTAGAGTCGAATTTGAATAAAAATTCAACTAAAATATTGTAGTATGTATATATTTTTTACATACCTATTAATGAAGTAAACTGTACAGAAAAAAATATCGTTATTTGCTTTTGATTTAAACTATTTGCAGATTATTTTTCAATTAGTTTTATGAATTTTCATTCATTGCACGTGTACACGACAAGAACAATAGATTAGAAGCCCCGAACCCGAACATTAATTTTGTCTTGTATTGCTATTATTTCGGTTATATAGAATAAATATGTTTTATCAATACTTCGTAGGGAAACAACATTTTGTTCGAGTTATAATGTCTAAATAATTCGAGATACCGCGTATTTTGGGTTTCAGCGGAAGGTAATGGCAATTTTTTCGACTTAACGAAGTTCGAGTTATAGAGATTCCACTATAAGCATTTTCCCTCCAGATTGGTGTATTGGTGTTTTTGTACTTTTAGTTTATTTGTAAGGTTAAAATAGTAAAACTTTTCACATTATATTTTTTATTATTATCTTTCTATTTTAACTGTTAGTGAACGTGTCAATAAACGTTCATTAGAGATGAAAAATTTGCTTTTAAAGTAGTTTATAACTACCGTAGTGTATTAGAAATTTTACTCATTATCATCCAAATCCGTGAGGTTGCATAATTCGGACAACACACTAATTACAAAACGTCTATAGACTGTGGTGAAAGAGAACCGGCGTGGTAGTTATCCAGACTAATATAATTTATATTAAATATTAATAATGTTGAATAATGACGTAACACTTAACAGTGTTAAAAAAAATCAGTGGCGCTACAATCTTTTTTAGGTCTGGGCGTCATATTTCTGAATCTGTTTCATGATCATTTGTCAATCTAATAGGTAAGTAGGTGGTCAGCCTCCTACGCCTGACACACGCCGTCGACTCTTTGGGTCTAAGGCAAGCCGGTTTCCTCGCGATGTTTTCCTTCACCGTTCGAGCGAATGTTAAATGCGTCAAGAAAGTCCATTGGTGCACAGTCGAGGCTCGAACCTACGACCTCAGGAATTAAAGTCGCACGCTGAAGCCGCTAGGCCAACACAGCCCTAAGCATAATTTTATTTTAATATTAAATTAAAAAATAGTTTCGTTAAGTTTAAAATATCGCAATTCATTAACTTGCATTTCAAATATTCGTATTAACAAAACAATGATATCACAGATAACATACCACTTTACAATGATGATGCAATCAGTGTCAGGTTAAAGCATTGTTCAAGTTCTAATTATCGTAACGGAGTGCATTGTTGCCTTTTTAATATATATATTGACTTGTTAGTGACACAGAGTACACAAACAAATAAAATCTATATCTGTTGTCTATTACGTTGAATTTCTTTTACTCCAATTAAGGCCATCTCAAGCTTAACGCATTGGTTTTTTTTTTTTAAGAACAGGGGGCAAACGGGCAGGAGGCTCACCTGATGTTAAGTGATACCGCCGCCCATGGACACTCTCAATGCCAGAGGGCTCGCGAGTGCGTTGCCGGCCTTTCAAAAAAGTTAAAAGTGTAACTCGTCTGTTTGGGCTCCGCATGAAACTAAATACTGTTTTATGGGGTGCAGACAGAATAGGTTTACGCGATTCTTTTATTACAGACTGTATGGCGTCTATCCTTTAATGTACATTATTTGCCTTAGGGATGTTATGATAATGTATGTCCCTTGGCGCTGCGTAGAGATGTAGGGTAACTCTGCATCTTCTACTGCATTTTCCATGGAGAGTGTTCAGAGGAGTTGTTCGGATTAATACCTACAGCTGAGTTTCATCATTGGACGTTGGGGCAGATTACAAAATTCCACCCGTATCAACTCGACGTCCGTCGTTCCACAACTGTGTGGAACCAACTGCCCACTGAAGTATTTCCGAACCAATTCGACTTATTGTCCTTCAAGGAAAGAGTGTACAATTCTTAAAAGGTCGGCAGCAGTAATTTATTTGTTAAGGTATACATAATAAGAAAAACAAACCTGTACTATGGAGGGATTAATTCATTATTTTACGCACTTGTATTTAATTTGAGTTTTGAATACTGGTAAAAGCTCGCAAAACGATGTGAATTTATTTCGTGATAATCTCACTAAAGACTTATTTATATTATTACTAGCAGACTCGGCCAAGCGTTGCTGTGGCTAAGGTTTTTGTTATATTATAGTAAACTATTCAAGGGAAACGGTAGGAGAACACCAGTCATGGAGACCATTTGGTGGTTATGTCATTAAATTGTAGCTTATGTGAAACGTTGGTACTTTCATCACAGCGCCATCTGTTAGAATTGTGACTGTCAAATAATAAATAAATAATTTGCAATAAAATAATATTGCGAGCATCAATTGAGATGTAAGCTATCCTATCTTTTAAGTTGGATCAAACTGCACACGGTGTGCAAATTTAATTTAAAATCGGTTAAGTAGTTTAGGAGTCCATCGCGGACAAACAACGTGACACGTGATTTATATATATTAAGATTACAAAAAAAATATTTATGAAATAATAATTATGAAGGCAATTTGTTAAAAGTTTAAAAAAGCCACTGAGCCACACAGTACTTAAAGAAAAACCTTTTTCAACAGATTCAATTCAAAAACACCCCATATCCTACGGGACATGACTTCATTGGAATTCTAGTTTATTTAAAACCACAGCGAATAAAATGCAAATATACATTAATACGTGGAGTGCACATTTATATAATGAAGTTTTTAATGTGAATGCGTAATGGGATGGAGCTGTGGGATGATATCTTTGACCGGCTTTGAAAGCAAACCGCTCTAGCATATGCGACTATGGCTGAGCTTAAGATTCTCCATATCTTACGATTATTCCTTCATATATTAACTTTTGATGTCTTGATTTTAGCTTTAAATGATATATTGTATATGATGTCGACACAACTTTAAACTCTTAGTACTACTTTAAAGCTGTGTAACGCAATTTATTTTACAATAAAAAAATAGTCGTGATGGAGTTTAGGATTTTGTGAGGACCAGATTCCGCAACTTGGCGTCGATTTCTCGACTGATTGAACAATAATCCTTAATATTTCAGTCTATTTACATAATTAATGAATTGTCCTATCTCAAAAATCATACTAAATTGGTGAAACCGTTTCTGAATTTATGCCTTTATGGCGTTCATAGAAACAGACGCGGCCGTGGTTTTTTCTTCTACTGTATGTATAAAAAACTAAATAATTCTTATCTTTTCTAAAACTTCAACGCAATCTAAGCCACGACTGCTGGATACCTGCAGTATAGGCAATTGATGCATGTTATTAGAAGTTCATACAGAAAATAGGTCGCCTTTTATACTAAAAAGTATGCTCATAAAAGTATTGTGTTGCAAATATATTTTTCTTACTTAATTGTCTTTTTGTTTATAAGTTACGAGTGGACGAAAACGAACATTTATATATTAAATCAAGACTGTAGGGACTGTCTTAGATCTGTTATCATGTATCTGTTGTACCATATAAAACATGTGGCTAAAAATATAGGTAGGTAATTTAGCATAAAAAAACTTTTTGCAATATGAAACAATTTTTTTTATAAAGTGCACCATAGGCTTCAGGTGTGAAAGATGAAAATGTTTTGAAAAGCCTCTTTTAAGAAGGCTTCTGTGTCCAATATATTTGTAGAATTTGTAATGCAGATAACAGGCCACCGATGCTTAATGTAAACAATTAAAGACAGACAGTATGTGACATATAGAAATATTTTCCCTATTCTATATAGCATATTTTGTTATTTATATTTATGAATATTTCTAAATATTGAAACCAAAATATTTTATTGAAAGAAAAAAATTGAAGCTCAGAGTACTTAAAAACTTTGATATTTTCAAAGTCCCAAAACTGGTAGTAAAATGCATGAAAGCTTGATATGACAGCATATACTGGGGTTGCTAAGGGTGGAAAAGGTGTAATGGTTGCTGACGAATTATCATAAATTCAATACTATTCAGTTTTTATCTTCTTTAATTCAATCAAAGATTAATCAATGTGTATTAATTTAATACACTATTCACCTAAAAGAGATGTGGCAAAAGAGGTTAAGGATCAAGAGATCATTTGTTTTGTATTTTCAATAATTCAATTAGTATTAAAATGGAAATAGAGTTCAATAAGATTAAATTTTTTCTTATTGAAAAATATTTTTATAAATATGTATTTGTAAACCCATTTAATTTAGCCAATTTCTTAAAAAATAATCAGCCCATTTCTTAAGAAATAAAAATAAACGTATAGCAAAAAATCTCATTCAATCTTAAAAATTTAATTTAAATATCTAATTTCTTCAAAGGTAAGCTTGTACAACAGTTTTAGTGCGTAAGGCATAATAGTAAAGATTTCTAAACCAAACAAAAACAATGCATTTAATACATTAGTACGACACATAAAGATCTAATTGAGCACAATATTATCGTAAACATGTTATGTCCGTAACATTATTTAAGATCAAACACAAACATCAAAGGATATCTACAACGTGCAACAAATTTCTTCCTAAGAAAATCTCATTAATAAATGCCCCGAATGACCGTAAACCTAAAAATAGCACAGGACTAAGGATGCAACTTACCGGTTGTTAGCAGAAAAACGAATAAGACACCATGATACAAACACATCTTTCACCCTATGTAAATAGAAACGTTCACAATAAAGATCAAACTATTAATTTCAGTACTGAGGTAAACATTTTTATGTTAAAGAATGCTTAAAAGAAGCATTTTGGAAGCACAATTATTACGTACGCCGGAATAAACTGGACAGCTTAAACAGGCTAGCGACGCGGACTGAGTGAGCTTTAGAAGTTCGAATTCGAAAAGTCTCTTTCACAGATGGCACACACAGGCAGATTTTTATTTAAATAAAAGTCCCACAAAGATAGTTTTGGTATGTCAAAGGATCAGACAGCTGCTAACTTCACTGTTTATTTTGACAGTTTATGAGTTCATTGACATGATTCGTTCAGAAACAAAAGACTTGGTCGAAACTAATATAATAGTGGTAACGAAATTAGAGATAAAACATAGATGAATTTCGTAGACAACAATGCCCTTTTAAAGAAAAATATAAGAATAAATTCACTATTCATGTTTTTTAGAAAGATAAATCAACACAATTTTTTAAGTTAATAGTACTGCATTAGATACATAGATGTCGCTGTTAGCGTGTAAAATTCTTATTCTTGCATTTAAATTAGTAATGTTATAGACTAATCTTTTATCTCTTGCCTAGGTGTAAGGTTTTTAAATAAAACTCAATGTTAAACATTCTTTTTATTGCCAAAATGATATTTAGCAAAAGTCTGAGCAACAAGCAGTGGAAAGACTAATGTTGCATCTGCATACAGCTTAATCGGTGTGGCATTTGATTTTATTTTCCCCCATGAGACGGCTTCATCTGGCCTTGCTCCAGAATCACTACCATCAAATTCACTAGCTGTATTAACATACACAGCAAAATCAGCACCATTTCTCATAAGATTAGCGTTACAAATATGGTGTTTTATAACACCACCACCAAGAATAATTACACCAGTGTTATTTGCCTTAACAGCCATGGTGTTAAGCCGACGGAGGTCTCCTAGTATATCAATGACAAGTCCTGGTTTATTATATGAATGAAAATACATCATATCACCAAGCGAACCATCAGTCAAAGCTGGACTGAAAATTGGGATGTTATTTTTCCAAGCCCAATAACAAACTGAACTTTCATTGTTGATTCTTTCTCCTAATCTTGCTATTATTCTTGAAGGTGTCCATATAGTACCTTCTTGAATCTGTTCATCAACCATTTCATTCAGTAATGGAGTTACCCATTCTTCAAATAGGCAGTAATTGTCATTGGGGACTAACAAATTACCAATTCTATTGATTCCCCTGGTTCTTAAAACTTTGCCACTTAAATTAAAGTCTCCAATATAAGTAGGAGCGAGGCACTTAATAAAATCTTCTTCTACACCGCCAGCAGTAGTAACGATACAGTCTACAAGTTTATTTTTTACCAGAAAGCGTATAGTATCACGTAAACCTGAAGAAATCATGTTGGATGTGTATCCTAAGAAAATAGTGCAATTAGTAGTCTTTTTTATGAATACATCTTCTTCATAAGGATCACGATTTTCATCAGACAATGGGACGGAGCGACATTTTAACATTTTATTGATTTCCGTGACTGCTTTACCAAAGCTTGTGGCTTGAAATCCAGAGCGTTCATAACTCTCGAGAATTTTGTTATAATCTGTCCCGTTTTCCCAGTCATAGCCGCAGACAGTTGGTGTTTCGGCTGGAAGTTCCTGACTTGGAGCTAAAACAGCACTTACTGCAACGTCGGGAGCAAGGTATTTGGGTTTCTCACTTTTAGGTAAGTCCATTATGATTGTACTTCTCTCAAACTCTTAACATTTCTAATCGCAACGTCGTCACCTCGTAGATGTCTTGAGTTATATGATTTCGGAAAAATAAACCAAAATAATAATGTTTAAATCAAAATACTGAATGTAAGCAATAAGAATAATAATAAGGTTGACACTTGACAGAGACATTTGACGTTGACAGTCATAGTCATTTTTTTTTTAAATTATGACTAAGACAAAGTAAACAGATACTCCCCATAGAGTTACTGTTGTAAGTATTTATTCCAAAATCCAGCCACCTATTATCGTTTATAAATTAGAGTGAACATATTTTTCAACAAGAACACTAATTTTTCATACCACATTTATATTTTACTGTCATCTACCGGTGTTTGTTTGATTCAGGCTCAGAACCCAAAGCTGCAAAAGCTTATGCAAAGTATGCGGAGTCATTCGCGTTACGGTAAGGGTGAAAGTCAAAGTTGTTTTTTTATGAATACTATTTTGGAATTGTGTAAATAAAATAATTTAGGCTAACTATCACAGTTTTTTCTTAGAAAAATCGTGTACTTACTCGATTTTCCAGATTTTACGCGACTTAGGTAATATTATTAAAAAAATAAGGTAAAAAAAAACTTATACAATTCCAATACTTTACATACAGTTTCCGTGTGTTCATAACGTAACATTTACGAGTTTAACGCATTTGCGACGTTTAATGAAAGTAAAATGCGAGCAAAACCACTGTATACTGTTATGTCATAAATGATTATAAGGCCATGGTTCCAAAGACGGCTACCTCATATAGGTACGTATATATATTTAAATAATTTGGTACATTAAAGATTGTGAGGATGGATGCCATGCCATAATATACAATAATGGCAAATACAGTTGTTTATTAAGTTAATTATGAATTTAAAATTCGCCACAACTACTATCTTAATATATATAAATTACGCGTCACGTGATTTTTCCGCTATGGACTCATAAACTACATAACCGATTTCAATCAAATTTGAACACCGACTGAACTTTGATCTGCGTGTATCCAATGTCGAGTTTAACTCCTCTTAAACGGACTGGACCGATTTGAATGATTTTTTTTGTATGCATTTGGGAGCCCTGGATGGTTTAGATTCACAAATCAGCCCGGCAGATGGCGCTGCAGTGGGTGCTTTCATACTTTGATATCCTAATCGATTGAAATATCATGCAGAACAACGTCTGTGGGGTCTGCTAGTATACTATATATTAATATAGCCTTATTAAACGACTGATTTAAAACCTTATTTGATTAGTTAAAAAACACGTTCAGTTTGCGGTACTTGAGGAAAGGCTAAATTAGCCTCCAAAAGCTTGGTTGCTCCGCAAGGCGAAGCGGTACTTCATCCGGGCCAGCTGCAACTATATAAACGCATTCGGCCCCACGTGGAGTGTACTGCTCTCACCTCTGGGCTATGGGCTCCCCAGTACTAGCTCCTTCCACTTGACCGTATTTCAACAGACGGTTCGAATCGTCGACACCGATCCCTCCCGAGCGGCTTGATCCTTTGGCGTTGCGTAGAGATATGGGGTCACTCTGCATATTCTACCGCATTTACCATGTAGAGTGTATGTCACTGGAGTGTTCGGCTTAAACGGCTGCAGCTTTGAATGATTTTTTCTATCGGATGTCGAGAGCCCTGGATGCGTTTAGATTCCACCCGTATCAGCCTCGACGTACGCCGTTGCAGAACTGGGCGTTTTTCATAGGCGGTTTTGCCGCGACCACCACTCGATGTGAAATAGCATGCCGGATGAACGTCTTTCCGGACCAATTCGACTTAGGGTCCTTCATAGTAATAGAGCGTACCAATTCTTAAAAGGCCGGCAAGCACTCGCGAGGCCTCTGGCATTTAGAGTGTCAGGCGGCGTGTCACTTAAATAGTGAGCCTCACTTCCCAAAAAAAAACTAAATTACCTAAATACTGCTGTTAGATTAAAATAATAGGAAAACACAGCCTATTTATATCATAACTAATAAATAAATAATTTAAACTACTTAATAAAAATAACTAATTATTATATATAATACTATTATTTTACTAATTTTATTTACTAATTAACTAATTTAACTTTTTATACTAATTAAACCGATTTTAAATACGAAGCCAAAAGAAAAATACGTAGGTACCCCTCGAAATCTACTGAACCGAAGTTGATAGTTGGAGATTGTTCTCTAAGTTAGTCCTTGTACTTTCTTATACTTTCTAGAAGACTTTTAGATTTCAAGAAATTGTTGGAGAAAACATTTACTAACTTACGAAATTCAGGACACGTATTATTTTTAACACGTGTGGCTTGTGCCTAAATTATCAAACTCACGTGTTATCAAATTCCAACAATAAGCTCCAAAGATAAGTTCCGCTCTATTTGTAAAACGTTACGATGCGGGGCGGGGCTTGAATTACGCGTTAGTGTTAGTATTATTTTCGACTTTCCAGTACTTTACACCTTATAATGGTAACTTTTAGGTATTTAAAGAGTCACTGGGTGGTCACGAAACGTTTTACTATTGGGTACAGAAAAACGTTACGGCGCATTACATGGGGGGGGTCAATAATCTCCAAAAATTGCGTGACGTAATACTTGAACGCTCCCAAAGTTAATTAGTATCTTTACATAATATATCTAGGTCCAAGATATTGAACCGATACAGACTTCAGACTTGAATTAGACAGTCAAAATTTGTCGACACGACCTGTTATTTTCATACAAATTTAGTTTTCGACTTTCTACATACACCACTATTAAGGCATCTTGGCTAAGTCCCCTGTTTGCTTTATATCGCGTATCGCTCTGTCTGACTGCGACCTTATTTGGGCGTGTCTGATAATATGTTTCGAATTGTACTCTGTCAGCCTGTTTCCGCTTGTAATTTTAATTGATCGAAAGGTCAAAGATCAGCCGAACATTGCGCAGAAATAGTCTTTCATTTTGAAACGTCCGGTAATAAGATATATAAAATGCTAAACGTAATCTAATACTGATAGATAGCCTTCTGAGCCTGACCTACGTCTCATGGTGGTGGTTTCTTCCTTCACCGTATTGCTTACATAGAAGAAAATATTATAAAGCCAGCATTTGATGACGCGATGTGTACACTGTTTTAAAAATGTTTTTTATTTATTTGACTGATCTCCAGTTGACCTTACCTCTCCAGCTTCATCCACTTTCATGACATTCACCATGCACTCGTCGGTTATTGGTACTTTTAACTTGACCTTCTCTAGTAAGCTCCTGGATTAAAAAATGGATGTTATTATCATAGTTGAAATGAAATGAAAATAAAAGTAATTAACACAAGTGAATATACTAAGAAAATAGTAATTAAATCGCCTTAGAGTTCGCCTTCACAAGTTTATGTTAATTTTTTAAATTATAAAACCCTAAACCTCATTGTGTTGTAAAAGAAAAAAATTTGTTTCCCGCGTAAATTCGAGGTGACGTCATGTTATGCCACAGATTATTTTGTTTATTTAGTGAAATCAAATGTAACTAGTTCTATAATTTAATGTGCTCTATTTGCCTAAAATAAAACTTGTTTTGGAAAGCTCAAGATGCGTTTATTTTTGTTGCTCTTTGTGGTTTGACAACATTACTTATGTCGTCATTATTTTAGTGATATTAAATTTGTATACGCCTAGTGCATACTCGAACGTAACCCGGAAGTTCCGAGTCTAAGGATAATAATTACGGTTTGCAAGCCACTGGCCAATTAATAATAATGCCCGTTTATTTCCAATCTTTACAAATGTTAACAAAATACAATTTAAATTTGGTAGATATATTTTTTTATACTAACCTATCCTAACATTACCATTGATCGGACACCACGGGTAAAGGCCTCCTCTAGCTTTTTCTAAATTTCTCTATCCATGCCTTCCTTCCTCCATTTGCTTCCAGCTAATGCTTTCATATCTTCTATCCACCTTATTCTAGGGTGCCTTCTTCTCTATCTCTCCCTTGATCCTTTCCTGACTGACCACTTATTTCCATATAAAGACACGAATCGTTCTAAAATTGACAATTCAACATTTAACAGGAATCAAAGAAACACAATGGGCACCAAAATATATTGCCGCGGATCACTTCGAACTTATGTTTACATTATATATATACATATTAAAATATATTTAAATTTTAGGGGAACTTAACTGTGGATTGTATTACTCTTGGGAAACATATTTGTTCTAAGAAACAGTTCAAAGTACTAAACGTATATATTTCAAACTGAACGATTATGTGTCTAACCACATAAAGAGATGTAGTTTCACACACACATATTATATACCGATTATTGTGCCAAAGTCAGGAAATTTTTATATATTTATACTAGTCTAAATTTAATGAATTTATCATATCTGCTACTATTGTAAAGTTTATTTAATCGCAAAACGCTTTAGCTCTTCAGTACATTAGATAAATCACTATTTAAAATAAATACATAACAACAGTGTTTAAATCTCGAATCGAAAAAAAAATTTTTTATTTGATATACATGTTTGTATATATGTCTTTGTTGACGTTACCTTCATTTATTTTTCCTGAAAAAAAAAAATTGATTTTGCTTTTACGACTTTATTTCCAAGCAAGCGATATGAACAATCACTTATGTTTGGTGGTTTACAAACGGCATAGCAATCTAAATATAGTATTAATATAGATTATTGAAAGATAATCTCGACGTATTCATTTCGAACTCTCACTTAGCCCAATGGAAAGGGAAGTTCTAACAACTTAATGAACTAGCAGTTGTTCACGTGCCCTACCACAGATAGCCCGCAATAGTTGAGTGAAAAACGTGTGTAGATTTAATTTTATTCGTAAAATTAAAGACTGTGCGTTTCGTTTTTAAATTTTGTAAGTATTTTCTTAGACTTTTATAAATATTTTGGAAAATATTATAGCTTTGAGATTTAGTAGTTTTTTTTTCGTTCATCTTTTCTCAATCTTTCCTCTTAAAAATATTAAGTTACATAGGCCAAAACTTTGGACGTTTGAAAATTATTTTTTATTTACGCAAATAATAAAACAATATAACTGATATTATAATAAAAAAGAACTAATTGTAAAAATACATTCAACCAATCCAGCCTTAGGAGTTCAGGTACAGAGAGTTCCAGTTCTAGTAGCCTAGTTCCTACACCTTAGACGTATACATTCGAACTCAGAATTAAGATTCTCCAAAGCGATTTAAAGAAACTTATATACCCATTTTCACACATTCTGATCAATTTACCTTATACACTTAAAATATAATATATCTAATATCTTGTCACTTTGAAAATAAATAATTACGATATAAAATTGTTATATTGAAAGATTTTACATGATTCGTAGCTTAATTAATGTTTTTTCTTTTAATTTATTGCCATGAAAACTACCAAATAATTTAATGTTTGATAACTTAATTATTTACAATTTAAATGTAATTTCTTGGTATCGTATTGAAAGTGCATTCCGACTTATATAGCAACAATGAAATATGATAATATCCAAGTGATGACAGATTACATAATACATTCACAGCTCAAAGACAAATTAACTTATATGGTGTTATAAATATAGTTTTAGCAACGCTTAGAGATATATCTTGATTCAGAGTAAAGATAACAGAAATATTTTAAAATCCTCGTTTATTCATTTTGATGTATTAATATTAATAATAGCAATGATTATGTATTATTTATTTCTTATCTGTCTTTGAAAATTGCCTCAATTCTTACATACAAATAAATAATTAACCTATACTATACTTTATGAAATATATTAAAACACTCCAAGACGAGACTCCAGAGACATTTCATGAATTATTAAATTATTAAGTATAATTTAATTCATTAAGTAAAGTGCATTTTTGTGAGAGAGTTAACACATTCATATAAACAGATACGTACGCAGAGACGCATCATTATTTATAATAATTATATTTTACTAGGTTAGGCCATTATTTTCTGTAATTTTTATTAATGCTGTTGGCTAAATAAAAGAAAATTTTTCATATATTTTTCATGTATACTATTATTGAAAAGCTAAATAGTTGTCCAGTTGAACGCGCTTTTTCACAGTAGTAGAAGTATAGACTTCTGAAAATAATTATTTTATTAATAATATATTAAACTTGGGTGCAATTATTTCACGCTTTCGCTGTAACTACCAATAGCAATCCCGATATCAATGTAGACATTTTGTTCCACATGATTCCAACCATAATAATCTATTTAAAAAACTGTGTCGGCTTTGTGGCCTCAGCGTGCGACTCTCATCCCTGAGGTCGTAGGTTCGATTCCGGCTGTGCACCAATGGACTTTCTGTCTATGTGCATTTAATATTCGCTCTAGACCCAAAAGTCGACGGCGTATCACCCACAGACTGATCACCTACTTGCTTGCCTATTAGATTGACTACGAATGAAACAGATACAGAAATCTGAGACCCAGACCTTAAAAGGTTCTAGCACCATTGATAGCTTTATTTATTTATTTTTATTATAAATAAGATTTCGGGACACCCTGTATAAATCCGGAAGCAATCTATCGTGTTCGCAACATTACACACGTCTCTTCCGAGGTTTGCGTGCGTGTAATTGTCTTTTTTCGATTTTGTGTCGTATTTCGTTATATCTAATTGCGTCGATACTTTGACATACTTCTTTATTTATTAATAGTATCAATCTTTATGTTTCTTAAAATGAACACCCGAAGTTATTTATTTCGTAATTAACAGCTAACACAAATCATATATAATAAAAACAACATATATAGCCAAAGATGGAATACATAATATATACAAAAAGGTTCAAACATTCACAAAGGGTAAAAATATTCAATTCATTTAACTTAGTAATACCTAATTCGGCCGTGTTGTGAGATTGTGTAATGTGTGTAAAAGTGAGAGTGTTTTGGCTTTGTCTAGATTTGGATTGTGTGGACCGTTGTGGTATGCTTCTGTTCTAACTAAGATCAAAGTTTATTTATAACTTTAATTAATTTAGCATGGGGCTGCCTTTATTCTTGGGGTATTTTCGAACCTATTCGACTTAGAGTCCTTCAAGATAATACAGGCAACGCACTGCAGAGCACTCTTGCATTGAGAGTAACCATGGGCGGCGGTATCACTGGTGAGCCTTCTGCCCCTGTTCTGTTAAAAAAGTATGACGTCAAAAATGCATCAGATTTGCTGTTTTTCCAGTTATAATTTAGTTCGTACTGGCAGCATTGAGTTTATATTATGCACGGTTCCTCGGTCCCGATGACTGATGACCGATGTCTTTAAATAATAGAGGATTTTAGTTTTACTCAATATGAATCACTCGCGTACAACAGTTGTATAAAGTTACTATAGAATATAATGAAATGTTAATTGCTATGTAACGAATGAATGCAAGGTTGAAGAGTTGAAGAGAGTGCCTACTTCTGGCTATACTCTCAGGGCGTAACTCCGACGATTTAGGAAATCGCCACGCTTGCAAAACTAAGAAAGCCTGAGGGAGCAAAATGTACAGCCATGGATCGTACAAACTATATTACACTAATTTAATACATAAATACCAAAATTATATATCTTATAGTATATATCTTTAAAACAGTTTTAAGTATTCGAATGATGCTAACAGAGGCGCAGCAGAAAAATCTATGAATTAATTTTTATAAGGTTCTATCTAATATATAAAATTCTCGAGTCGCGGTGTTTGTAGTTAAACTCCTCCGAAACGGCTTGACCGATTCTCATGAAATTTTGTGTGCATATTGGGTATGTCTGAGAATCGGACAACATCTATTTTTCATCCCCGTAAATGTTAAGGGTAGTCCACCCCTAAATTATTTTGTTTTAATTTTCAGATATTTTATTTTGTTTTTATTTTCCATTTCTAAACGTATTCGACAGTATATAACTAGTATTGTCTTTGATTAACACAACCTTTACACATTTAAAGAAAAAACATTTTAACCGGATTAACGACGTTTCGCGTGCTTTACAGCGTGCGTGGTCACGGTCTTATTATAAATTTAAAATTATGTTAAATAATTGTAAATTTATAATAATACATAACTTTAATCCGGGTAAAATGTTTTTTCTTTATAAGTATATAACTATGAAATCAATTTATTAAAATTCAAAATCATTTATTCAACTAGGTAACACCAGGTACACTTATGAACATCAATAAAGAAATACGTATTAAATGCTTTTTTCTTTACTGTCAGCCTTGCGATTCTGTAACTCACTCTTCGAACTCTCACAGCGCCGGCGGTCGCTACTTTTACGATTTGGCATTCTGATAAACAATAAACTACAAGCTCCCTCCTAATCAGAATTCCAAATCGTAAAATGACTGCTTTAAGACTGATATGAGCGCGACCGCCGCGGCGAAAACCGTTGTGAGAGTTCGAAAAGTGAGTTACAGAATCGCAAGGCAGTTCTCAAATCAAGGGCCTAGAATGGAAGAGAGGAACTGGCAATAATTATGGTTACATATTTTACGGGTTTAAACTGATTTGACCTTAAAGTCTAAATAATATTTATGAACGGTCGCTGGGGATGCTTTAAATACTAGAGGATATTGTTCTCACTCTATATTTATTTCTCATATAACAAAAGAATAAAATTCTGATTAATTAATTATTAATTGCGATGCGAGATAGGTAATCGCTGAATCTAATAATGAAATATTTATTTCCAACACACAAATATATTGTATTAACAATATTCTACAAAGCCACAAAGTGATAATAATAATAATCGTTAAAATAATAAAAAGAAAACTAAAACAAATTTAAAAGGTTTGGTCCCTGAGTATCTTTAATGCTGGCATAACCTCTAGTCTTTGGAAGCAGTCATTTTATGATTTGGCATTCTGATTAACAATAAACTACAAGCTCCACACTTTTTCAGAATGCCAAATCATAAAATTACTGCTTCACGACTGATTTGAGAGCGACGCATCGAAAACCGCTTGTGAGTTGTGAATGAGTTACAATGAGGGCAGCATTGCTATACTTATCGTTGAGCGAGGAAAGTACCAGCTCTGGGGACACTGGTACCACCAGGCGCCAACTTAAATCTTTAATAAGCGCCTATGCACTTGAAACCCACGGCCCAAGAGTCTCTAGTCCAATGTGAACAAAATCAAAGTTGGAGGAAAGATTCGTATATTCGAGCCGTTTATTATCACTGAATTAATTTTATAATTACAAACTATATATTAATTACGTTAACATTTTATTGGGTGCATTGTACGTTTATGTATATATTACATCACGAGAGCGAATAATTTAATTGATTTCTCTAATACCTTTTACGATCAACTCTTGCGCATTACATTAAGGATTACGAAGACGTTAAGTGTATGACATAAGACACTTGTTTCTAGTATGCAATCATTTTGTATTACTCTTCAGTCTTCGCATTGGTCGCAGTTTCCTCAATGTTTTGAGGACCGTCTGAACTTGAGTTCCCATAATTAATGCTACAACAGGTATTTGTCCTCCCTCTCTCTCATCTCTCTCTGTCATTTTAGTTTGCGTTTCATTCATTCTAAGTCCCAGATGGGAGGCAAAACCTTGGTATTTTGGCAAAACTCCGACAGTTCTTCATACTGGAAAAGCTTCTCAATCTTAATCGAGCTCAAATCCGTTCGTGTGTGGTGTACTGCTGTACTCTCTGGGTGCTGCCAAATGTTATCCAGATGCTATTAAGTGGCGGCGATAGGCTAAGCAAACTATAGACAACGATTCACTCGTCGAATCTCAACTCTTAAGCCATCACCGTCCAGTTGCCTGCCTTTCAGTCGTAGAGATCGAGTCATAGATTATACTTCGGAGAATGCTCCTTGGAACTACACAACCTGATTCCGTCATCCCCTTTCAAACTACTCTTCTAGAAGCACGCGTGAGTATCACCCCTTCATTGTTGACATCCCCAAGTGCCGTTTCCTTTTGAAAATCCCAAAGAATAAAAGGGGCAAAGGGGCATTTATTCTTTCCCAAGGAGTATATATAACATGGGTTCATTCAAGCGGCTAAATAAGCCGGACTGGGGTGCCCTCCAATAGGCATCTCACTTCACATCAGGTGGGATTGTCGCCAAACATCTGTTCAAAAACAAAAAAGCAAGAAGATGGGAAGGAAATTCGTAACATAAAGTAATTATCTCTTATTATAAAAGCCTACATTATTCTAGATAACGAATTTGATTAAAATAATTAAAGCAGTAAAACTGGCGAAACGACCGTTACTCAACATAATTATAGAAAAGCGGTGCCAATCGAAAATTGTAATTAGTTTCGATTTTCTTTGCTTATACTAAATAGGCCTAATAGGTGATATAAATATTTCGATTTCCGACGAACCGAATTTGATTTTGATTTTGCTAGGATAAAAACTAAGTCTATGTATATATAAAAAAATATTTTGGCAGTTGCTATTGAAATTTCACTGAATTCATTGATCGAAGATTGCTTGTGTAATTTTTACCTTTAAGTAATAATAATAATAGCCCTTTAGTTGAAATACTTTCTTTTAGGTATCTGTGTGCCCTTTTTTAGCAAAGGCCTCCAAATCCCGCCATTCCTGACAGCACTGTGCCACTCTCTACTGCTGTTTCCTTAATCTGGTCTATCCACCTAAATTGTCCTTCTCTTTTTCGTTTAAAAATTATTTATTATTGTACCTACCTATAGTTTAGTAATTTTTTGCTCCACTTTTCTTTTTCTCTTGCCATGTGCCCCGCCCATTTCCACTTAAGTTTATTTATTTTTATTGTACCATCTGCTACCTTAATAAATAAAACTAAATAAAAATAAGAAAAAAACAGCGATCCAACCGCGATTCGAATCCGAAACCCAAAACTGCTTAGCAAAGCCCTAGTCAAAATGCGCCTCGAAATCTTTGTAAAATTAGTTTTTACACTCTTAAGTTGAACCTTCATAAAATTAAACATTGTTAATACAGCAGAAGCGATTTCATGTGATACTTTAGATGTGGTAAAATTTAACTATATTTTCATATAAAATACAAGAGAAATTTAAAATTAAACAGACTACAACACTTTCTAGCCTAGATATTCAATATTTAGTTAATCAACCGTAACTTAGGTCTAGGTTATGTTACAAGAAATGGAGAAATGTAAATTTCTGTAAATAGGAAATTAATTTCTTCATCCTAAAACGTGTGTACAAAAAAGATCTTCGAACGTGAAGATAGTTTCAGTATTTCGTGTAATACTATCAAGTAACTGTTTTTACTTCGACATTCATTGAATCCATATAAAAATCAATATATGATATCAATTTACATAAAATTAAATAAATTTACATTTTGTTCCCTTTGGAGTAGAGACTCTTGTACCTTGGGTTCAAGTGCACAGGCACTAATTAAAGATTTAAGTTGGCGCCAAGTAGATAGTACCGGTAACCCAGAGCTGGTGTTCCTCGCTCAACGAATAAGTACAGTGAGGAAATGCTGCCAGCGTTAAAGGTACACTGCCACAGAGACCGAACTTTTTAATTTGTTTTAATTTTCTTTTTAATTATTTTTATTATTACTATGTAGGTTAAGAAAATTGGAAACTGCATATTTGAGTGTAGTACACATAACAAATGTGTAGGTTTCGAATTATCAATTTACATAAATGGATTATATTAATTTTTTTTTTCAGGTATTTTGCCACGCTACCCTATGAGACATTTTTGGTAGTGAAAAACATGGTAAGTCAAATTTCAATAGTTTTTAATGCGATGACAATTTAATAATTATTATTATTAAATTTATTCCGAATTAGATTACATAGTTCCAAACATTCTTTTAAAGTTATGGTTCATTATCCATTTTTATAATATACGAGCTAGAGTTTCGGATAGTAAATCCGTAAATATCGTCATGAGTTTATTTAAAAATAATCAATAAAATTGCACGAAAAACGCGGGAAAATACACAGATTAACACACAAAACACCGTCACTAGTTCCTCTAATAGTTTCACAGAATCTCACTTAAACAGCCATAAACTACATTGCTGAAAAAGTTCTAAAGTTAAAGAAAACTTCTTTTTAAAATTATTCAAGTAATCGTAGCAATAATTAATATTATTTGCCCGTTGAAGTCTGTTGTATAAAAAAACAAGGTAACCTATTTTTAGTCAGATACATAACGCAATGTCAATTTAAAATAATACTACATATTTATAGCTATTTAAAGATATTATAAGTGAAGACAACACCTTACAAGGCTTAGATCATATTAGCATGATAGAAAACAGCTCTTACATTCAAACCAAATCAACAAAATTCTGGATTTACTACTAATTCTAAAGTACTGATTATATGTTCAATTTAAATGATTAATTATTTTGTAACATTTTCAGTGGCTCGGTGTGGTTACAACTCTAGCACTACTGACTCTAGCACATGCGAATAATCAAAAGGTATTATTTATTTATTTCTTATTAACTTAAATTTCCACCCGTGTCACCTCGACGTCAGTCGTTCCACAACTGAGCGTTTGAAAGGCAGTTTTTATCGCGCATCACCACTATATGGAACCAACCCACTGAAGTGTTTCCGAACCAATACGACGTAGGGTCCTTCAAGAAAAGACCGTACCAAATCTTGAGAGGCCGGCAACGCACTCGTCTGGCATTGAGAGTGTCCATGGGTGGCGGTATCACTTAACATCAGATGAGCCCATTTGTGCCCTGTTTTATAAAAAAAATGTTGTATGATTTCTACTAAAGTTCACAAAAAAGAGTGCGACTTTACATGAATTACAATAGCCTATACGATGATTATGGCTAAAAAGTAATATTATGTTGACTTAATTTTCTACAATACTATAATTTAAACTAAGGTAATGTTCATTAGCATGTCGCATGTTTACGTAAACCGCTACAGATGCATAGCATTTTTTATTTAATATAGATGCTGCAATGACGCAACATACCTATTATCTAAACAACGCAAAGAAATTAATTGTTCAACAAATTAGTGACACGGTTTCTAAATGAAATACTAAATGAACACCATTCTTTTGATGATTGATGTAAGCTATTGTTTAAGAGGCAGGAAATGTAACACGTACGGATTGTGTATAGAATAAGCTATACTATTTGAAGATATATATGTAAACTAGCATATCCGACAGACGTTGTCCTGTACACACGTCTTACTTATAATGTAAATCATTCTCGACTCCACTTGAACACACAAAAACTTTTATCAAAATATGTCCAAGCGTTTAGTAGTTTGATTGCAAACACATGCACAGAAGATTTATATATATATATATACCAGCAGTTTATTTGCTGTATAGATAAATAACCTAGATACCGATTGCAGCGCCATCTACCGGGCTGATTTGTGAATCTAAACCATCTCGGGCGTCACCCAAACGCATGCAAAAATTAATTCAAATTGGTCCATCCGTTTAAGGGGAGTTCCGTGACATGCACACGTTAAGTAGAATTATATATATATTAAGATATATAGCATTTTTTTTAAGTAACCAAAAGGGCTTGATGTCCCCAGCGATCTAATTTATTATTATTTATTACTTAAAATGTCATGTGGAACATGGTGTAATGGTTGCGGCTCCTTACAAACGTTGTGTAAAACAAAAAACTTGACGATTAAAAAGAGTGGCGCTTGAGTTTATTGCCTCTTCTTCTCTTCCGTTCTCCCTTGATTTGAGAACTGGGAGTAAATGTACAATTAGAGCATTTAATATATATAGTTTTCATCATCAGTAGGCTTTTTTTTAGGCTTTTTTAAAGAAGATCACCAGCCTTATGTACCTATCAACTCGAAACAGTTATTATTAAACCTGAGTTGGAGCCAGAATATCAGTTATGTGAACCAACTAGGATATATTTTATTCTATTACTACAACTCGAATAAAAATAAGCTTGATTCCTTGAACAAAATACGTTTTGAAATCTAAACGAATGTATCTTAAGCTGGATTTATAGCATTTCGGTGTATCGTATCTCCGTTGCGTGGCTTCGGCGCGTATCATGATCGTTAGTTTGGACCCAAAATGATACCCGTTAATGATACATGCCGTATCTAATACGGCCCGATCCGCACTAAGCGCGTATCTTTATACACCTCGTATCCGATACGCGTATCACTATCGGTGGTATGGACGTATTTTGATACTGTATCACGATACTGTATCGCGATACGATACTTGATTCACCGCGAACCATCCTGTGTCGGTTTTTTCGCGTTAATCAAAGGGAATACACAACATCAATGGGTGACATGCGAGTGAAATTTTTGTATTTTCCGCTGGTATGCTGAAATTTTACATCTCGCATCAATGGTATTCCACTTTCTAAACACTTCCAGCGCCGTCTACGTCTGGATTTAACTTTTTTTGAAATACTATTAATGATAATATAACAGGCGCTAGTCACCGCCAAACTGTGAGCAATTGCTGACATGGCTAAACCGTTTGGGAACGAAGACATGACTGAACCGTACGAGAAGGGAAAGGTGCACTGAAAGACACGCGCATCAGGATACATCGAAAGAAAAGTGAAGCGTCTATATTTGTAAAGTTAAAGCCGATACACTGACATGATACAGCATTTGATAAGTATGGACGCGTTTTTTACAAGATACGCCTTAAAAATACGACATGGACAAAATGAGCGTTCATATTTATGATACAAATACTAGATACGATACGACTGATCGTGATACGTCAACATGCTACAAATGTGGACCCAGCTTTACTGATATTTTTACTGTCTTAGTAAAAATCTTGCTGATAGCTTAGCTATCATTGAACACATTCCTATATCGGATATAAATCATCTATTGTCATTGTATAATCCCTTCCGAATTATGTAACTTGCAAATTATGTAAGATAGTCTTTGTTTTTTTTTCATATCCAGTGGCGCTACAACGTTTGGGTTTTGGTCTCAGATGTGTATATCTTTTCCATGTATTATTTTTCTTGTTCTTATATTAATATATTTAAAATAGGAAAACTAATAAAATGTAAAAAATATTTCGTAAAATTCTTTGGATTTATTTAACTTAAGAAGTTTTCACAGTATTTTTTCGTAAGCTCATGAATTGATTAAACATATGAAATAAAAACATTGTGTATATTAATTATTGTTAATAGTTCAAACGATGAAGATGATATAAAACAAATGAAAAATATTAAATTAGCGTCAAATGGCAATCAACCCATAAATTATTGTTAAATTTTGTAGAAGTACAAACGTACGTTTGAGTTTTAAACTTAGACTTAAACGTCATATAAATGTCATACAATAGATCTACTTTTACTTTTATTTATATAACAAGCCCGAACTGGTTTCAGTGGCCCTTAGGGATTGTATAGCTGTATATTTATTATCAACTTCAAAAAACAAACAAAATTAAATGTCACCTGAGTTTCTAATTGTCGTGTTATCCAATATATTATATTGAAAATACAATAATATTAAATTTAGATGTAGTATGTAAACGAAACGATTCAAAAATATCTATATACTGTTATCTGATTTAATAGAGTTTTATTTAGAATCTACATGTCTTCAGTCGGTAGCTCATGTGTGAGCGTCGTGGTTAGCAAGGAAACAGCGGACAATCTGTTTCCACCGGTTTCCGTCCAGCGCCTCTCTTATTACAGTGTACAGTTTGGGGACATTTGATCGATCCTTCTGTTTGCTCAACCTTCTCTTTGAGAAAGAAGTGCATAGTTATATTTTCCATAAAACTCTAGAGATGGCTTGTAAGCGACAGTACCGTTAATTTTTGATATATCTGCCATTTGAATTGTTTTCTGTTTTGGCTTCGGAGTGTAGTTAAATCCGTGATCAAAGAAACCTTATGAGGAATTCTGTTTGTAGTTTGATGTATTAGGTATTTTGAACTATTTAAAAAATATACTTTGACGCCCTAACATCAACAGAATCTCACGATATTTGTAGTCTAAAAACATGAGTAGTAATAAGAATTGAATTACAGGAAGTTTAATAAAGCTTATATAAAGCTCGGTAAAGCTCAAGTGAAAGTTTCGACGTGTTATGGAGCTGGTACACTTAAATAATAAAGGGCATTTATTTGATTAGATCGTATCTTAAAACAACATCGTTGTTTAGTTTAATCAATATAATTTAGATAGTCAAGTCAAATCAATTTTTTTAGTCAAGTCAATTTGTTTTAATCAAAAATGTGGACGACATTTGTTGATTAAAAACCTTTTACTTTCGTAGGAAAGAATTATTGAAACTTGATTATATTGAAGTCCCATAACAAAAGGCCGTGAACACATTACCGATTGAGTTATAAATACGTTATAGATACGTTTTTAATTGTGGATTTTTTTAGGTTAAATTAATTTATCACATTTTTTACGTTCTATTTATTTCGAAAATACACATTTTAAAAGAACAACTTAGATTATATCTCTTTAAGCTATTATTTAAATTTTATAGTTATTGATAAAATCTTACATAGAATAGATACCCATTATATTTGAAGACCTTTGCCTTTTAGCGGGATATCATATATCGTACTTAGGAACATATTATTATTAAGCCTTTGTTGCTGACACCCAGTATTATATATATAAACATATGTTTCAGTTACATAACCTAACTTAATCTAATCAGATGTGCCGGGTTTGGTGAAAAGCATGTCCTGTGACACATAGGCCTCTTCCAGCTGCTTCCATTATTTTCTAACGTTAGCTCTTCTTGTCCATGTTGTGTCTCCTATTCTCTTTATATCGCCTGCGTCTCTTGCTCTAGGAACATATAGTTATATCTTAATAAATGATTCAGTAGCAACAAATATTGCAGGAAGTTAGCCCTTATACGAATGGAGTCAGTAAAAGTGGTCTAACTTTACGAAAGTTACATTCCGCAACTTGTTATTACGTGATTTACTTTTCTCATTCTTAAAAATTATTTTATTCAGAAACAAGTTGATATATATTGAATCTGGCTCAAAAGCCATAAGTGACAAGGACAAAGGTAAAGCTTTGAAAGATGAAGATTAAAAAATATTAATCACCTTTGAATTTATAAACGCACTTTCTTCGCCCAACGCTTTTTTTCCTTCACAGACCCTTTCATTATTAACCACTTTCTTAAAAACAAAATTATCACTAACATTCCAAAAGTGACATTACATTCACTAAAAATCTCAAACAATATCTTATCAACCTGTCTCATGCTAATACAGAAAATATTCTTATTATACAAAAATAGTTTCAATATAAATTTGTGTTATGTAGAAATCATAAAATAAAATAGTTAACATGTTAAAAGGAAGAAACTGGCTGCCCACAATACAGAGAATCTTAGTGCATTTTATTCTACCTTAATACCCTGTTATTGTGTTTAATAAAGTTCTTTCTTTCTTTAATATACTATGCGCATGTTATCAATTGAATGTCTCTTATCAGTGACGACCTAATGTTTCAAAAATTATCCAAATTATAAAACTCTGATTATTTGAAGTTTATCTATATTATCCTTATGATCATGTTAATAACGCAAAGGGGAACAACTTGATACAAACGCATTAACACAGGGTCAATAACCTAGGCTGTCTGGATTTTGCATAAGATAGAAATGAACTTCTAAAGAATGTAGTCCTTGGGCTTGACTTGAATCTTGGAACAATTTATTATAATCGTTTCAAGAGAATTATCAGTTTACATACAAATTTATGCTTTAAGTACAATCTACTATCTATGTAATCATCATTAAAAAAATCAGTGGCGCTACAACTTTTTTTTGGTCTGGGCCTCAGATTTATGAATCTGTTTCATGATCATTTTTAAATCTAATAGGTCATCAGCCTCCAGTGACTAACACACGCCGTCGACTTTTTTTCGGTCTAAGACATGTCGGATTCCTCACGATGTTCTCCTTCACCGTTCGAGCGAATGTTAAATGCGCACATACAAATAAAATCCATTGGTGCACAGCCGGGGATCGAACCTACGACCTCAGGGATGAGAGTCGCACGCTGAAGCCACTAAGCCAACACTGCTCTTTGTAATCATCGTTACCATACGTAATACTCGCGATTGATAAAATGTATTCCACTTGAAATGAAAGGCGTGGCACAAATTGATGAAATAAAAACATAATTACGGAATGTATCACATGTAACAATTTTGTGGAAGATTAATTGACGTGCTTTCGATGTTGCGTCATATTAAATGAACTAGATAAAGCTTATATAATGTAGCTATCGAATTGTCTAGCCCACTTATGTATTTACGAGATGTTTTGAGTTAGAGCTTTTGAGTTAAGACGTAAAGTTTTATTGAGGTGATTCTCGCAACTATAAAGCTTACGTTTACGCGATATTAAGATTACAATATATAATATATCGAAACTTATTTATTAATATAATTTTTTTTCTACTAAATATTAGTGTCATTACATTGTTTTTCTTTTTTTGCGACTGAGGCGCAAGCTAGCTGTGGTCTCTGGCAGAATGACCAGCGCTGTGGAACAGTCTGCTCCTCAGCATAATGCTGAGCCAGGGCCAATTACAACCACAGCACACACGCATTACACACTTGAAACGAACCTAAAGGGAAAAAAAAGTTTTTTTCTCTCATTATATTTTTTCTTTGTCTATTGTGCTTGCGTGTATTATGTATGTGTGTGTTTTTTAGTAATAAATGTTATGTCTATGTCTAAATTTGTTGTTTTACACAACATCGCTGCTACTGTTATTTGACCGTATTCAACGAAGTGCGGTTCGAATCGTCGACAACCATT
The DNA here is from genome assembly GCA_905332375.1 of Pieris macdunnoughi. Taxonomy (NCBI): domain Eukaryota; kingdom Metazoa; phylum Arthropoda; class Insecta; order Lepidoptera; family Pieridae; genus Pieris; species Pieris macdunnoughi. Next base: position 1,251,661 of record CAJOBZ010000069.1, on the reverse strand, counting down.
CCGACCGGCTAGATCCCTTTGCGTAGAGATGTGGGGTCAATCTGCATCTTCTACCGCATTTACCATGGAGAGTGTTCAGAGGAGTTGTTCTCATTAATACCTGCGGCTGAGTTTCATCATCGGACATCAAAGCAGAATACGAAATTCCACTACTCGACTTCCGTTCCACAACTAAGCGTTTTTTTAAGGCAGTTTTTTAAAACTGAACTAACACTTCTTAAAACTGCCTTACTGCCAATTCGCCCCACCACTATGTGGAACCATCAACCCACTGAAGTATTTCCGATAGGGTCCTTCAAGAAAAGAGCGTACCAATTCTTATAAGGCCGGTAACTCACTCGCGAGCCCTCTAGCATTGTAAGAGATCGTATTAGACTAGTCTCAATGCTGTTTGCTCTAAAAAATAGTTTTTAGTACATTAAAAGCCAAGTTTTGTAGACTGTCGACTAAATTAATTTATTTTTATAGACTTCAAGCCGCAATGGATACGCAGAATGGGGCTGGCAAATGCGAGAACAAGGCCCGGGTTCTGTCGGACAATACTATGTCAGACTTCCTGAGGTCAGTAAGACCCTTAAATTCTTTTTTTTCGGAATTTTAACTTAAGATCGGTTTATATATTTGTTATCTTTATTATTTAATTAATATCATTTAAATTTGAAAGGGATCACACATCTTTCACATTCACAAGCTTACAATGAACTTAAGTAATAAATATAAAATTTATATTTAATTACATGTAAATCAATTGTTAATAATAATGTCTAATGAAGAGTTGAGAAGTGATTATTAAATTGATCTTCATGCTATTTTAGAAATATTGTAGTATTAGTGTTGTATCAGTCTTGCCTTTGTAGCGTGTATTAATAGTGTTAGTCTAGTGGTTTCAACGTGCGACTTTTATCCCTGAAGTTCTGGGTTCGACCCCAGACTGTGCACCAATGGACTTTCTACCTATATGTGCATGTAACCCTCGCATCTACGGTGAAGGAAACGTGAGGAAACCAGCCTAAAAAGATGGTGCAGACTGTAGATGGTGAGTGTCAGGCAACAGATACAGTAATCTGAGGCCTAGACATAAAATGTTGTAGCGCCATTGGTATATGTAATAGTGTTAACAGTATGAGTGTTAGTTTTTAACACTTTAATATTTAAAAATATTCCTTCCTGAAATGAAACTTTCAATCACGGAAAATTCATTAAAATTTATATACGCACCGTAACGGATCATTTACCAGAATTTATACAATTAATACATACCGCACTGTCTACTTAATATTTACGACATTGGCGATAATTCAAGAACGGAGACATGAAACAATCAAAACTTTTAATAGGATTAAAATGGTAATTTGAATTAATTAATGTTAAATGGTAACACTCATTTAATATATTATAAAATTTTGATTGCTGTGGATTATAGTGTAAAGTCTGCTAATTTATTTTAAATGCTTTTGTTTTTGTGAGCCTCAAAAGTTTATCAAAGAAACATATGTACAAATGTTCCGACCCAATGACGTCAAACAATATTAGAACTAGTACCTACTTTAATAAAGATTCCTATTACAGTCCGAGCAACAAGTCCGCTATATAGCAGACGGTAGTGGCTACCACGGTGCGCTGGCGTACAACACGAAGGGCCCACATCACAGCACTACGTCAAACTTCGCCCTAGGACGTAGAGCACTGGAGTTAGATTCCCAGGTTGGCTAAGAATATAGACTTCATAGTGGACGTATTCTGGCAGAAGCAATGTAATTAACATGTCTGTATAATATAATTGTTATATTTATTTTAACTTTCAGATATCTTCTCAAGTGAGCCCCGGAATACCAAATGAAATTCAAGAAGCAAGTGCCACCTCCGATTTGCGTGCGGAACAAAATCCTCTTGAGTTTTTCCTTCTGCAAACTCATTACACGGCACCTCCTAACCAACCGCCACTATTTCAATTAATTCCAGATCAAAATCTTGTTCAATATAATCCAATACCTAATATTTTTAACGATTTTAACTTTAACGATTTACCCAAAGCTGAATATTACAACTACGTTCAACATAATAACGGTGTCATGCCAGACCAGAACAACTTGATCTTACTGAATAATAATCAAAATGAAGGAACACAGCTGTCTCATAGTGAAAATATTAACAAACCAAACGGTCAGATAGAGGTAGTACAAGTATTTAAGGATTCTAACTGTTCAAACAATGATGTCCAACAGAAGAATCATATTGATAAAGAATCCGCTAAATTAGAATTGTCAAATGGTTTAGTAGACGGAAACTTCGGTGAAAAAGAAATAAAACCTCTATATCGAGGTACAGTTCACTTTAAAGTTGAATCACCACGAAGTAATGCTAGAAATGAAAAATTTTACTATTCAAGTTTATCCGGATCCACTACACCTAATTCCGTAACATTAACTGAAGAAGAAGGTATATCACGGCTTGTTGCTTCTACGCAGGACCTCATATCAAATGACGACTTGTTAAAAATTAATCACGCCGAAGAATCATCAGCCATCTATTCTCAAAACGATGATCTAATTAAAGCAAAACCAAGATTCAGTGTTAGATCTCAAGGTACCTTTGACTCACAGCGAACTGTTCCTCAAAGTCATGTCTCAGTTTCCACTAAGTATGGAAATATTGTAAATACTAAAACACAACATATAAAGAATGAAAGAAATAATAAACAATTAGGGGAACAAACATTTAAATCACCAATAATTGTCTCAGATGCAGATGAAAACAATTTTAAACAAAAGGTTGTTAACAATTTAATATCTACAATGGTTCCATACTTGGAAGACGGTTATGAACTGGTAGGAGTAAGAAACAGCTTAGATGAAGACGCTGAAACTTCTGGCGAAGATTTGGTTAACATAACTCCAAGGCCCATCAGCCAGAACTATTTAAGACCAATCACGGTTGCTCTGAGGCTTTTGGAATCAAATAATACCGATTATCAAGACCATGACATATCTGAAAGTGAAAACATCCCAGATACAGCCATGCCTGAAAAGGAAAGAACAATAATAGAAATCCAACATTCAATACCTATTGAAATAACTCATATAAACGATGTTGAATATCATCGCGAGTACATAGATGAGGGTAGAAATTTTAATTATGGCAATGTCCTGCATAATCAATATAGATCATCAGAAACCAATAATGTACGACCTAATCAAAATACAGACTATAACGATAGACCAAAGAAGAATTCTAATGATAATGAACAATCAGGCAATGCTTACAGTGAAGTTCATGTAAATCCAAACCAACAACAAGATAATAGAAATTATCATCATGAAATAGTTCAGCCAATTATAATTGAAAAAGAAGTTCCTGTTACCAAATTCGTCGACAGATATATTGAAAAGCAAGTGCCATACCCAGAACGGGTAGAAGTTGTAAAAGAGGTACCAGTAGATAGACCTGTGCATGTTCCTGTGAGATACGATAGAATTGTTGAAAAACCAGTAGAGGTCACTCGATACGTCGATAAACCTTACCCTGTAGAGGTATTGAAGCCATACCCGGTTGAAGTGAGAGTTCCATATCCCGTCGAGCATAAAGTATACGTTGATAGGCCAGTTCACGTACCATATGCCGTTGAGAAAGTCGTTGAAAAGAATGTAATACATCCTGTAGCTATACCGACTCCCGTAGCGGTACCTTTTCCAGTAGAGCAAAAGGTGCTCTACCCAGTACCTGTTGAAAAACCAGTAGATAGAATAGTTCATAAAGAGGTACCAGTACCTTATCCAGTGGAAAAGAGAGTACCGTATCCCGTCCACCACGAAGTGAGAGTACCTGTGCCTTACCCAGTAGAGAGACGGATACCAGTGACAGTTGAAAAGCCAGTAACAAAAATTGTCGAAAAGCATATTAAAGTACCTGTACCACATCCGGTCCCTTATGAAGTTCAGGTGCCAAAACCGTATCCAGTTGACAGAATCGTTGAGAGAAAAGTGCCTTATCCAGTTCACATTGACAGAATAGTCGAGAAAAAGGTTCCAGTACAAGTACCATACCCAGTAAATACTGTCGTTGAAAAAATAGTTGAGAAGCCTGTCATAGTAACGAAATATGTTGATAAACCTTATCCTGTGGAAAAAAGGGTACCGTATCCGGTAGACAGAATTGTTGAAAGAAGAGTACCATACCCGGTTGAAGTTAAGGTACCATACCAGCAAAAGCCAGACACGCCGTACCAATTTGAACAGATTGATCCAATTTACTATGGATATGGGAAGGGATACCAAAATCCAATACAGTACATTCCAAAAGTTTCCACTCTTCAGCAAAATCAACAGCTCCAAAATTATATGCAGACCCAAGCCGAGTCCCAACGTAATTATCAAGTTCAAAAAGCTAGCGATGAGTATTTGAAGAGTTTATACAAACAAAACATTCCCATTCATTCGACGCTATGGGGAAACCAGTACGCCTCAACATACTCTTATATAAATACCACAGATAAGAACTATTTCCCTACAAACTATATCGGAAGTGAACAGAAATATTACGGTCCACCGCCTACCAAAGCATATAATTTTACTTGGGAGAAAAATCAGGACTTCGATAAACGAAGAACAGATAGAGCCCCTAAAAATTTAAGAATAGAGTATGGCGGATTTAAACCACCATTGATACCGAGTACAGAAGTCGATTTGGATGGAAATCCAATTAAGAAACAGACTTAAGTAGCCCTAGGTTTATAGATACCACCCATTGTACAAAGTATTAGTTAGAACAATTTGAAAACGTTTAATTCCAGTTTCTATGTTCAGATTAAAAGCGTAATCATTGTTGAACTTTTTCTGTTAAGTAATATTTTTAGAGCTTTAATCCGTTAGTAATAATAGTTTTAAGTCTTTAGTAATTTATTTTTATATAAGGAAATGTTTGTATTGCTTTTTGCTTTACGTCTTTAAGAATATCTTGCAATTCTAAAGTTCAAGTTATGTTCCATATTATTATACAGACGTTTATTTTTATTATTTCTTATTAATTTATTATTTCTTTACGCATCAAAACAAATTAGTCGTTAGTGAAAAAGTATTACGTTATAGACTGTATTGCTCAATTATTATAATTGTTACAATATTTGAGTGTATTTTATTTGTTTGTGTGTACCAAAATATTAACGTTTGACATTAACACTTGCTCTTGGGTGAACAATAATACCAAAAAGAGGTCGCAATCTGATGCTAATCCCGTATTATATTGATGCCTGACGATACACAGCAACTGTCTCCTGCGCATCAGCTGTTTGCTTCCAGTCTCTTCGTAATCAATGCGGCTAAGGGCCATTTAAGAAAAAAAATTTTTTTTTAAAGCATGCGTGTGAAACCGCCTCGTGATTCTGCGATGACGTTATTTAAAATTATTTTTGGAACAGTCAAACCACTTATTAAAAAAAAGGAAAATTATTTAAATAATGAAGGATAGGGTTAACAAAAACAATATTATGGAATTAAAAATAAAATTTATTTCCAGTTGAACTTTTCACAAACGCCACAGTCGACTGAGGCGCGGCCGACACTACACTAAACAATATATAAACCAAAGCTATATAAATATACTACAGTATGTAATCATTATTATATTGTGGGGCCGCTTCGTATATCGCCACTAGATTTCAACTCTGAGCGAAAATCAATAAAAAAAGTATTAACAATTTTTAAAACTAAAAAAGATTACCCTGTATTTTAAACATGTTTCAGCAATGGCACTAAACAATAATCTTTCATCAATTTATGGAATATTCGAGATAGTAAAAGATTTATAAAACTCGAAATGGCGATAAACGAAGCGAACAGGTCAGATTTGTGATTTTCATGTAAAAGTATAACACTACGCTTATTTAAGATTATTTAGAAAACGCGATCGCCATACATACATCCTATATTAATTTATGTCTAGTAAGTATGCATTTATCACACACAATATATCGACGAAAATTAACATAAAACAATAAATCCGTAAGCATCACACGATAGAAAAGGCTATAACCAAGTTTGCGATTAACACAATACAATTATTGCTATACGTTGTCTTTACCGGTCACAGTTTAAAAAAATTAGAGTGAGAAAGGTGACTTTTTCTAATTCAGCCTTACATTAGAAAGAGACAACCGCGATCGCGCATAACCATATTCACACAGATTAACTATTGTAGAATTAAAATTAGCCGACACTGGATATTCCTTTTATGAAGTTGACAGCTATATCAATTGTCAAATTCAATCGACATTTTCAGCTGTCAATTTCCCCTTCTAAAAAGGAACGAAGCGTCAACCAATTGCGATTTACCTATTTAAAATTCGAACGTAAATGACATTGGCCATAGACTGAGCAATATTTGAAGCATAGACGCAGAAAACGTGATGACTGTCATTTACGAATGAATTCGTTATTTGTTTTGGCGTCACATCAGAAAAAGTAAAAGTTCAGTATAATAAAATCAAAAAGAACGTAAATAAGGATCGATAAATGTACTTCATAAATTAAATAGTATTAAAACATTCTAAAGTGACGTCAAAAAGGAGTACATCTCAAGCGATACATAAATTCAGTAGCAAAAGTGTATTATAACATTAACCTAATTTCATCCGACAGCCATTTGCATTTCATTTTTGTATATTCTCAATACATTGGAAAAAAATTAACACTAAGCTATAACTTGTATCTTGAGCGCGAACCCACTTTGTACATTATTACATTATTAATATAAGTAAATTAATAATTAAGCGATAGCACAAACAACGGTTCGAACCGCGAATACCAAAACGCAATTTAGTTTAAACATCACGTGACATCTGAACTAAAATGGCGCCCGTGACATCACAGCTCGTCACTTATCTACATAAAATAATCACGTTTTCACGTTAATGGTATTTTACAACGGCGTTGTATATGAGAGCGTATAAATTAACTAGATAAAATCATAAAATCGAATTAAAAAGACACCGGCCTTTGAAAGTCCATCTTGGCACATAGCAAATCACGCCATCATTAATATTAGGATTGAATTCTTGAAAACCTTTAAAAACGCAATTATGTAAAGATGAAATATCACGCGTTGAATATGTACATTTGAAAGTAAAAAAGGAATTATCACCTAGATTACACTTTGTCGATGATTATATTTACCATAGATTAATTAAACATAGAGTACTATAGCTATGCTTCTCTATGTGACATTGACAGTTTGCATCGCTTCACTCAAGTGTATAACAATATTATTGCTAAAATTCGAAATAAAAACATAACTGTAACAATAATTGAAAGATTTTTGGGCGTTCGATTTTTTGGAACACAATTTAAAATTTGATTTTTATTCAACTCTTGTTATTTCTTGTGTTGTGAGCTTAAAAGTCGAACGCCATCGAAACACGAGAAAAATAAAACAATTTTCAAAGAATGTACTGCGCAGAATATTTGCATTACCTACTAATGCACGTAACCAGCCCAAGTATGAGATTTAAATAACTTTGGTTTCATAGTGCGTGCGTTGTGTCGTATGTATGTCTTCGTACAAAAAGTAATCCAGTGTACATTTCAAAATTATTGTAATCTTAAAAAAGGCATAGGTACAGACGACCATATATTTTATAATCATAAACTACAAACTAACACACAGACCACAAAACCAAATCTCATACAAAGGATTAAAAGAAAACAAATTTGAAATTTCAAAAATCGAACAGCTCCGGCGGCGGAATCGGCTCGGTCGGGAGGCAATCGCACTCCGTCTCCGGCGGCGAGGGAGTACGGACGCGTCTCAGCGCGTGGGTGCTGGCCGCGTGTCGGATATCACACTCGCGTATCGGCTTGAAGTAGTCGCTCTTAGAAGGGCAGGTGGTAAGATAGTGGGCGAGGGTACCCGAGCTGGTGCGAAACCCCGCATTGGCGACGAGCACCATGTCCTCGGCGGAGAGGCGCAGGCTGTCGGCGCGGGGCGGGGGCTCCGGGGCGAAACGCCTCCGTCTCCGCCGGCCGTGACCGGGCAGTCACAGCTTGAGCTCGTTCGCGATCTTTGAGGCAATGTTCTTGAAGCCGATGCTAGTGCCTGAAAGAAGAAATGTTAACTTCATTGTTCCACATAAAGCAATATAAATCTTCTAACCTACATGTTAGAAAAAGATTCACTAACCGGATATCCTCTTAAACCGGACACCATTAAGGGACAATCGAGGCAGTTTGCAAACTTCTATCTCCCACTGAACCAACGAATCGGCGTTCGGGTCTCCGTGTACGCACAAAAGGAGAAAACGTTCCCTTTGTTCGTAGTCGCAATTGTTCGCGTCTAGAACCTGAAAAATTAGAAACAAATTTAATACGTCACAGAAGCTAAGAATGAATTTGCTACCGATGTCGAGAAAATTCGTGATGAACCTTAAAAGAAATACGATACGGTATATAAAGAATAAAAACTGTGCTACAGTTTTTTCTTTTCAGTGAAGTCAGAACTACATTAGAACAAAAGAACATTGGACCTAGTAGGCAGTGATGCCAGCTAAAGAATTAAATAAAGTAATAAAAATTAATTCGATACATTGTTCGTGATATTGAAATATTTTTTATTTTTTCAAATGGGTCAAATTTGTCCCTTGTTCGCTGAAATACTTTTTAGTAGCAACATTTATGAAATGTCAGAATTCTACGGAAAGAAAAATCGGAGCATAAAAGCATTTGCCAAAGGACAATTTTACTTTAATTAGACATTATTACCTTTCGTATTTCCGACATAATCTCATGTGGATCTCTCGATGACGTCGTCTTCATACTCCAAGTGAATCTCAGAACACGGGGTTTCACTTGTTCTTCCGTACCTTGTCTGTAAATACATTTAATTCTATGTTAAATACAAATATACAAAGACCGCGGCAATTATCAATTGCGAGCTGAAATTGGCTGCGAGTTCCAATAGTTTATTATGACGTCATAATTTAGATATTCTTATCCGTGTCACTGATGTCCCTTGAAATAATGTACGAAATGCTATTATCATTAGGTTTTGTATATAAATGATCAGTATCTCTGCTATTCGAAATAAAGCATTCACATTGTATTATTTATAATTAAATATTCTGACAGATGTTTTTAACAATAATGTATTTTAATAACGAAAAACCTCATACTAAAACAAATACAAACAAAATTAGTTTTCGTTAATATGAATTGCTAAATGGAATGAATGCTTAAGCATATTAGATATTATGCACATTCTTTACGCCAAATATATGGCCGAAAACATCAAGCGAGGTGGTTAGAAAGGAAACAATAGCGTCGCTTGATTGTGATTGGTCCATCCTGTCCTGTACTCTGTAACTCTTAATATATTATATAATAATTTTCAACATTTACGTACGACGCCGATGTGTCAAGTTACCTAATGCGGAAACTAGATGTAGTATAAGATCCCGCTATGACAACGACCTTCACCGAGATGCTTATTTAATAAAACTTATTTTATATATAATTTAATATGTCAATAAATATAATCCATATGGGTTGCCTAGCAAATTTCAGTCCAGAGTATGTTTAATTAATATTTAAAAAAAATTTTTTTTTTATAAATTGCATGTAGTAAATTTTTTGAACTTTTTTCAATCAATATTTTTAATAGGGTAGTATTATATATTTATCACTATAACCTTCTTTAATACTAAAGATGTATATATACTTTAGTGTCACATAAAAAATATACACATAAATAATTAATCGATTCAAAACAACCTAACGTTTGCATATTCTATGGGCTTCATACGTTCGATTGGTATAGAATTTATCTAATAATCATACCGGTGAAATGTTTAAAAAATTTTTTTTTTTAAATTAATTAAACATACTCTGGACTGAAATTTGTAGGCAACCCATATGGATTATATTTATTGACATATTAAATTATATATAAAATAAGTTTCATTAAATAAGCATCTCGGAAGGTCGTTGATAGGGGAAGAAATGGCGCTATTTACAAAAACATAATATAAAATATAAGAGCTGGTGTACATGTATGGACCAATAATTAAGCGACACATTTGTTCTTCAAGTTCTAACCTATAGGCGGTTGTAAACGGGCTACGTAGTCGAGTGTTTACAATAATCACTTCGACAAAGAGTCTCCAATTGTTAGAACTTTGCACATGTTTTAATATCAAAATGGCGTTGAGCTTCAGGTTTCTGAATAAGACTCTGTCTCTTAAAAGGCATGTAATGCCGATGTTTTCATTCTCGTTTAAGACATGGACTTAAAAAAATATTAATTTTCATGATTTAAAGTGATTTTCTCCCTTCTCTAATACAGGGTGGCGCAATCGAACGTGCATTTATTAAGTATAGGCTAAAAAAATAAATACAAAAGGTATAGTTGAAATTAAATGTAGGATGATTAGGTAATTAAATGAAGTTTATTTTTTAAAAATAACATCATCTAAACGACGGCCCTCTCGAAGACGGCACTCCTCTAAACAAGAGCTAAAAGAAAATATCCGTGGGGAAATGGCAACTATCACCCCAGATTTATTGACAAGAGTTTTCACAAATCTGTGTTCGCGTTTAGAGGAGTGCCATCTTTGAGAGGGATCCGTCATTTGGATGATGTTATTTTTAAAAAATAAACTACATTTAATTACCTAATCATCCTATATTTTATTTCAACTATACCTTTTGTATTTATTTTTTAGCCTATACTTAATAAATGCACGTTCTATTGCGCCACCCGATACCTTAGTACGAATTACAGGTTTGAATATTACGTGAGATATAACATTTCTAGTATATGATTTACGTTTAACCTTCTTAGTATGGAAAAACACAGCTGGGACAATCTGTGAACGGATTAAAATTACATAAATTTTTTGAAATCTTTAAATTTGTAGCTCGTTTACAAAGCCTAGTACAATACCTAAGAATACAGTGCATACTCTATTCTAGCTATAGACAATTACAGATTATATTCAAATTTAAAAGTTGGCAACATAGTTTCACTTACCAATTACCTAAGAAATGATCATAAGCCAATTATAACAAAAAAACGACATCTAAAGAAACATTCGAATTTAAATTTTGAAAATAAAACGCCCCCACAAACACTTTCATTAGAATAAACGGTTTTAAAGCTATATTTTTCCATCCCGATATCTATGTAACGATTAGTGCAAATAAACGGAAAATCAACACATTGTAATAATTCAAAAATTCTACAAAAAAACAAATAGCTAATATAATAAAAAATAATAACTATTAAATATCCAATAATTAATATTGAACGTCGACTTTTTTTTACAAGTACGAATCGTTTTTTAACAAAAAAAAAAACCAGTGACGTCACATCATAAGAGGCGAGAAAAATGCTCCAAAATCGTCAAGTACTTTGTGGGGGCCAATAAAAAAAACATGGTTAATTACCCAAGCACGTTTTGTGGGCTAGCGCCTACCGCATGCTTCGGGGTGGTACCATCCATGGGCCTAAAAACAGAAAAACATAAAACTAACACTAGGGGGCGAGCGACGAGCGATAATGCAACCTTATATCAAGCTTAAACGAAAGCTTGATATAAAGTTTATGAAAAATGATTTGCAAGCGATCGGTCACAACATGCCATACTTACCCGTTACCATGAACTCACAGTAATAATACACTCTAATACCTTGTAATGGAATTCAATTTAATCAGTGCTGTGAGCTCATAACTTCATATTTCCTCGCAACAGCTATAGGATTTCAACTTCTAAAGATGCGAAAGACTTTAACATTCAGGGCAAACTTCACAGTCGAGAATTAGTGCAAAGTATGACTATATATGGAGTCATCGTTCGCGCTGGTCTCGTCTCTGAACTTAGGGGCCGTTCGAGTATTACGTAAGTAGATTTACTGCAAAACCCCTATTGTCAGCAAAAGTAAGCAAAGCTCTCAAAAATAGTAGTAGTTTTTGTACGAATCCTCGGACATGCATTTCGTTTTCAAGCATAGACAATGTGTGTAAAAAAATTAATAATTGCTGTTGACGTAATCGCCAAATAAGAATATCAAAGACCATAGTGCTTACGTAATACTTGAACGACCCAACCTTACGAGCCAATATGTAGTTTAAATAGCTATAATGTTTCAATTTTATTGGCACAAATGCAATCCTAACGGCATTTAGTAGAGGACTTCTTTAATATACAATATATTCTGTGTATATCGTAATTTCCGGTTTATTAGTTTAATTTTTAACAAGAAAATTGGGTAGGTCATTATAAAAGAGAGTTTAGAACGGTATTTAGTTTAGAATTTCAACAAAAACGTCTTGAATGAACTTTAGCTGTTTCACATTTTGATCTACTTACGATGACTATAATAGCATATTATTTTAAATATAATTAGAATTAAGTTCACAAAATAATTAATATTTCTTTGGTTAGAACAGTTTTCTTATTAAAGTTGGGATTTGTACTATGGACTAGGATATTAAAAGTAAATTAAAGAAATGTAAAATTGTTAAAATATTAAAATGCATGCAAAAAAACACTATCTCTTAACCCGAAAAGAACGCACTCAAAAAATCCGAAAAATTATATATTTGATTTGTGTTCTAGCCGATCATAAACTCTTGTATATAAGACTAATATAAATATAACAATTACAATAAAACAAATTTAAATTAATAATAAAAAAAAGATAATTTAAAAGTGACAAGATGCTATTACATACGTTGCAGTAAATTTATTAAGTATATAACAAACGAATTGACGTAATCCCTAAATATATATAGATTTAAAATGTGAAATCGACTAGAAAACTATCAAATTATGTATTTTTAATTCAACAAGATGCAATTCAATATGGATCACTTGTGGCCTGTAGTAAAAATCAATTCCTTACATAAATCGCTTGCAAACGTTCTACATATTAACATGTAATTGAATTGCTGTGTCTAATTGGGATGGCAACAAAAAAAAAAGTCTATTCAAAAATCAGGTCCATTGTGTTCGCCACAAATGCCCCATACAGGGTTAGACAATTAAAAACTGTTAGAAATAAAAACAAAACACGACTCGCGTATACCTCCGCTGTATATCCAGAGAGGAAAAAATTCGTGGTTTCTGACGTCCAGTTGAATCGCCCAACACCGACAGACTGGTGATTATATAACTTATTTAATAGAATTAAAAAAGGATTTCGCATAACCCGTCAACAGGGCTACCTTTTCCTTTAGCAAGTGTTTAGATAAGGATATACGTAAAATAAAACACATTTTATATTTAAAAAAAACTGATTATTCAGAACATTCACTCATATTATATTGCTTAACAAAACATTGATTTCACAGTCACACTTAAATTCAAAATTATTAAAATTAAGGTCCAACTTGAAGGGTTTAAAGTCCAAGCGCAAAATATGACTCCGTACAAAATTTTGACAAATGGGTGTCACAGTTCGCGCTGTCTCTGAATTACCCATAGACTAATCAAGACAAAAGTAGCAGCCAAATCTTGAATAATCTATATTCCAGGTGTTAACAGCTTGCAAAAACTTTTGCGTGATTTCAATATAAATTCATATTGTTTTTATAAACCAAATCATTTAATAAAAGACATGACTTTATATTAAAACCCGATCAACTGTTTTCGTTTTGAAAAGCGCTGTGTAACCCTGTTATTTGACAGGAAAAAGTAGAAAATTCTCTTATTAAGTTTAACTTATTTAACAAATATGATTAACACGTATCATTTAGACATCAGTGCTGATTCTGATATACTCTAGACAAAAACTAAAGCAGTCTTATTAAACTGATTTAACTAAAGTCTTTCGTAATGTAAAATTTTGCATATGGAACGAAGAGTGACTTTAGTTAACTGAAAACTGATTAACGCCCAGTTTAAATGCCAGGTAATCGCTACGAATCGACTCGTAGCAGTTACAACTCGTATTCTGGATATTAAACCCGAGTGTAAACGGCAAACGACAAATAATAAGAGTATGATTCAGAGTCAAGACTGATAAGTGTGACTACCAAATGTCAAAAACGTTATTTGACAGACCGAAGTCATACTTTGATCCATATTCGACCGAAACTTACCCTTATTTTCGGCCATTTTAATCAAGCAGTATATCAGAATGAGCACTGTATACGAAATTAAATGCATTAAACCGGAAACTGTGACGCCAATTTGATCATTATAATACCATAATAGCGGACGGATAAAAATAATTTTGTTTAACAAAAAAATATATTATTGATAAAACTTTTAGCTATTCATGTTTATGCATTTCTTGTTTCATGTATCACAAATTAAAATTATACTGCAACCACAGTTTATATGAAGAAAAAAAACACACGCTATTTTGTTCTTAATTTAAATTAAGTATTTCTATGAATATATACACGAATGATCTTAACATAGATAATACAAAAAAAAAATACGATTCCCGTACATGTATGTACAACGCTCAAATCTCTATGGACTTTGAAGAGTGTTACTATTTTTTATTATATCCTAGTAAATAATGTCTTTAAAAATTTTCTAGTGATATTGTGATTAGTAAAAATACGATAATTTCGTCTTAATTTTCGATTGATGAATAAAAAAATAATTTATTGATAAACCAACCATATAAAAACGTACTAATGATATTGTCAAAACACTTTCTCTTAAATCATTACAGAACGTTCCATTTTGGTTTAATGATAATTTTAATGAAATGATTCATTGGCCCATTCTAAGGAGATACGTATACGGATATCATTAAGGTAACACCTACTGAGTATTTGTACCAATAACGGGCCGAGTCTTAACTTACAACTACGTACTATCTCACTCAAAACGTTTAGCTATAATATCCATAATCTATTACGTAACAAAATAATTTTTATAGAAAACCTACGACCCTAGGGCCAATTGCTGAATTTAAAATGATATAGGAAAGGCATAATAATGATATTTTAATGAGATGTCAATTACACAAGTCAGTCACGAGCTACCCAAAAGGGTAGAAATGATTTGTGCTTCTATTGTCAACCTTAACATAACCCTGGAATGTTAAAAATTCGTTATTTAAAAATCGAATCTCTTAAGAGCTACGACGAAATGCGAAACGCGACGGGACTAGTTTTCCGCTACATAATATATCATTCAAATCATTAAGGGGTCGTTCAAGTATTACGTAAGAACTATAGGGGGAGGGGAGGGGGTCCTTTGATTTTCTTATTTGGTGCTTACGTCAACAGTAATTATTTACTTTTTGACACACATTGTATACAATACGTTTATGTTTATTTTTGAGAGCTTTGCTTACTTGCTGCAAGAGGGGAAGGGGGGAGATACATTGCAGTAAATCTGCTTACGTAATACTTGAACGGATAATGATATTTTGGATATATTTTGTTTTTACAGAACATTTTCTAATAATATAAAATATAGGCAGAAATGTTGTCGCGACAAATAAAAATGATAAACGCAACTCTCTCACGGGTTAATCATACGTGAACTTACATCTAAATATAAAAAAAATGTTAACATTTTTAAGATTTTAATAATATTTTCGTTCAGCGTATCTCTTCAATCTCACTTTACTGCACTTCAAATTAACAATCACTTATTAGAATTGGTGCCAATTCGTGCACAAAAGACCCTTAAACTTGTCTATAATACTTTTTACAAGTACGTTATTCTTTGTACCTCAAAATCAGTGACACCAATATTACATCGATCCATGTTTATAATTAAAAATTAAATGCTGCCTCATGAAGTGCGAAAGTGAAAAAAAAACACCGTAGTAACAAATAGTGAATCTCACGCATTGTATAAAAACACGAAACATTTTCCGTTTATTGTTCCAATAAAGGGTACGTTTCTAGTCCTATAACGAAATGAGTAAAAGAGCAATATTCAAAGACATAACTCAAGTCAAGTTTTGAGAGCCGAACACCTCCGAGTCGCGTCTTCGAATACCAACATTAAAATACGCTGAACTACAGTTAACTATTATAAACTAAAAATAACAATTCCGCACACATTTCCTCTATGTGAAATCTTCTCTCGCCGTTCGCCGGTCGCGCATCACGGGTTCTGATTCAACCTGCGTAGAACGGAACGGGTGAGCGAAAGGACCGAATCAAATCCAATCGCCGCCCTCTTCGCACTCCGGCTCGTTTCATTCACTCACTTGTCAATTAAACGTCAAAAATCTCGCGCCGCAAAGATGCACAATACTAACTCCCTCGTGAACCGCGGTACTGTTAAAGGGTTGTGGAAAACTAAGCTGTCGACTTCATCGCTAGAAGCGTACGGTTAGGATCGGTCGTCGCGAACGGGGATGCACGAGACGGAAATGACACGACAATCCGTACACCTCCTGTCGAACGGGTCTTAAACTACACTACAACAATCAAAGCGGAGGCATCGGTCTACGTATGCCTTAGCGAATCGCAAAATAAATATACTCCGATTTTTCATTCCGTAGAATTCTGACATTTCATAAGTGTTGCTACTAAAAAAGTTCTCCACCGAAAAAGGGACAAATTTGACCTATTTGAGGGCAATAAAAAATAAAATGTAGCTACAAAAAGGTAAATCTTAATATATACTTACTCAAGTGACCTAATACAAAAATAACAAATATTTCAATAACACGGACAACATATGGAATTAACTTTAATTATTTTATTTTATTCTTTAGCTGGCATTACTGCCTACTAATTCCACTGCACTTAATAATATGAATACATTCACTAACAAATAAAATGTATATATAGACTCAGATGTTCAGACTCGTATTGAAATTGAAAAATGTGCCCGGCCAAAAAGGTTTGCCATCTCTGACATGTCAAAAAATGATAGCTGTCAGAATTCTATGGAATTAAAAATCGGAGTATAGAAAACAGCATTTCGAACGGGTAATACGTCAATACAGCATGCTTCGCTAACCGCTATTCGGGTCGCCAAGGCTACGATGGTGTCTGCAAGTGTCGTACGCACACGAGCGTACGTTAAGGGAGAAAATTAGCATCGTGCATCCCCTAATGACGCGAGACCAAATAAAACAGAACAAAAACGGAGCTCGGAATATTTAGAGGGAGACAATTCGAATAAAACATTTAAATAAAAAAAAACAAATGACGGATGGCAGAGACAAAACGTATGGTTAATCTTTGTGACGGTGACATACAGTGTTACGTTCCGTGTCGTTATTTACATAAGGAAAAGCGAGCTTTTTTGAATAAAGTCAAAGAAGCTCAACTATAAGTCTCTTTCCACAACCCTTTTTAAAACAAATCATAATATACATGCCCAACTGGCTTAAATACATAAGGAATTATTTACTTTGTTCGTGTGATACAGTGATAGTGCGAAAGCTTGCTAACATTGATGCAAGGCAATGAAAGGGGCTATTATATAAACAGAGTGGCTTTTATTTCATTTTCAATTATAAACAAGGCGTTAAATACAAAAGCCACTCCCTTTAAGCTGAAGCGATTGTGAAAATTATGATGAAACTTTCAGAAGAAATTAAAGATTGAAAATTGCATACAAAAGTGTAAGTGTGTTGTAAGTATAGGTCGGTTATCGAAAGCTGGCGGGTTCACAGTACTCACACTAATGCAATTTCACATACAGTATGTTTCAAAATATGATTTTTTTGCCATGCTATACATTTTAGTCCACTCATACACGACGGACAGTCTATTCATGATGTATTTATGATTGTATTTCAGTTTGACATCACGTCTCGCGCTTATTCACAGACACTACACAAGCACAAAGTGTAAATGTGTTGAAGCCGCCAGCTTTAGTTAACATACCTATAGCGATATTAGTGAGACAAGTGTAATATAGTATCAAATTTAGAAGATTAAAATAATATATATACGTTATTAACCAAAGTATCATAAATAGTAGATTTCTAATCAGTTTAATCACAGTATATTGAATGAATCATTATTATATAAGAAAAATTGTTATTAATTTAATTAATAAAGTGTCTGATAGAAGTGACAGAACGACATGTACATGTGTCAAAGTGTTAATGTGACATTAGAAATGGTAAAACGACTTACCGTTTCGAGAATCTTGAGGAGAGTTTCGAGAAGAAGGAAGGTCGAGCTTGGTGAGGGGAACCTCCGTCGCCGTAAGCGCCTCCCGCGCTTCCACCGCGAGATCGGGTTTGACCTGGAACGATTTATTATTTCATTTTCATTATTATTCGTTGCGAAATTTACACTTTAATTTTTTATGTTTTATTGATAGTAAACAAGTATTCTATACAAGGACGGTCTAAAGTTTAATTTTACTTTAGTTTAATAAACATAAAAGTATTAATTTTTTATAGGAACCCTCGAAAATGCATTTCGTTTTCAAGCATAGACAATATGTGTAAAGAAGTAAATAATTACTGATGACGAATTCAACAAATAAGAAAATCAAAGATTACGGTTTAAGCACTCGCCAGGTACAGCCCAACCCTCTCAAGGGCAGAGAACAAATTTAAATTTAAAAAAAAAATTGCGCTGCTACCGGGCATCGAACCCGATACCCCTCACCTAGCGAACACTTACACGCTAGACTATGAGGCCCTTAACATAAAATAGTATTCGGATGTGTCCGTCAAATTTTAGTCAACTTATTATATACTTTTAAATAATTTATTTATGTTTCATTTTCGTTGTTTTTAACTAATAATGATTTAATTAAATATGCATATTTATTTTAAAAAAAAATAGCTCTAGGTTCTTTTATTTCTTACCCGAATGAAATGTGGACCTTGAGGGCACATTCCTAGGAAAAACCATTGGATTAGGAAAATCTCGCCGCGCGCTTGCATTCGCCGCACCACCAGTTGCACCAACCGTGGTTGTCATTGTTGAATTTATACTGAAATATACGTTATATATTATAAAATCTGTTAATAGTTACAATGTTGTATTTGTATTATATGATTGTATTATAAAATAAATAAACATTAAAATTACGTATATAAGGTAAATCATTGGTATTTCTTGTACGTGTATATATATATAGGAAATAATAGAATAAATATTTAAAAAAATAGAAATACGTGTAAGTTATACAGTGTACTGAAAACTGTTTGTATAATGTAAAAAATACTGCGAGTCGTCGCAGTGGAGACAATTATTTAATTTTAACAAAAGGTTTCGATTCGAATATTAACTTCGATAGAATTACAATAACAATTTAAGAGTAATCAATATTCATATCACAACTGATTGCTACGCAGCAGATTTTTTAAAGATCAAATTGTATGCAGTCCTATCGTTGCTAAGATACTAGAATCGGATCATTAATATTATCTAAACTACACATGCCAAACCAAACAATAAAAACACTAAAATACAATTAGTAAAAGTATTCTATAATTATTTTTTTTACACATTTCACCATTCGTTACATTTAAAATTATTAATAAAATGAACACTGCATGTCAGCTTTGCTACTATATATACACAAAAATACAACGTAATTTCTAAAAATCAAGCTAAATGTCTGCTTAAAACGGAACATAAACGGACAAGATCTTAATCCAAAATCTAACTAGATCACAAGTTCTTAAAACATTGCATTAACTATTAAAAAATCCATCACCGCTTATATATTTAACTAATGTCTACAAAATATAATATTAACTACAACGAAATAAGGTTACAAAAATCTGTGTAGAAAGAAAACCTGAAGCGTTGTGTTTGACACATTTGACAAAATAAAAAAAAGCATAGTGCCTTACAAAAGTGCTTAGTACAAAGCAACTAATCTAAGATATAATATTAAACATGCACGGAAATATTTATTTGAAGATAATAAAAGATCTTCAGCTAGGGGAATTATTTAAATATTAAATAGCAAAGAAAGTTCTCAATCATTCGTCTAGATCAGTGTTATTGAACTTTTTTCGTCCCATGCACCTTTGCCTTACTAAAAATCTTATCCCCCCCCCCCCATTCAACATACACAAGTTTTAATTAAAAAAAATCGTTAAATGAAAGAAGCATAAATGATACCTATCACACATTTTCCTTTTTAGGAATAAATTATGAGGAAATTCTTAACGAAACAATTAAGTAAAACATATTATAATGAAAAACTTAAATTCTAATTCCAAATAGTTTTAATAAATTAACAATCAAATTTCACCCACGTTGGGAAACACTGTCCTCGATCGTAAATAAGGTTTTTTTATTTTGCTTTAATTTATTCCGTGCAAGTTTCATACAAAGTCTAGATAAAAGGGCATCAATCCCTCACTTTCATCGTCGACAATATTTAAATTAAAAAACAATAAAGATTTACATTAAAAACTATAAAAAAACCTCATAAAAAACAAACTAAAAAATCGCGTGCACTTATTCGCCACTCTAAAAATAAATTGCTCAAATAGAACTTGAATGTACCATTTAGAAGTTAACAATTTAATTATTAAAATAATTAGTATACATAGGGATTATAATGAATGGTACATTCAACTAATATTGAGGGAAATATAATATAAAAGGACTCCTCGTATATAATCTAGTAAATATAACTACTATTTTTGTTTTAAAAAAAAGTATAATATTTTTGCTTTTGGTTTTGGTAGGATGTAACGTCGAACAATCTTTAGTTTTATATTGGGCGAATGATTTCGGGCGAACGAGCTGGAGAGAGACGAAGCAGATTCGACGGGTCATCGGGACTGGAGTGCCGGCTTTGTTATTATTATTTATTATTGTATGAAAGTTTATAAAAAAGGAATTTATAGTAATACTATACATAGTTGTGTCCACCGAACGAACAAATTTACGAATTTTTTACCAATGACAATGTTGTTCACGCAAAACAACGATTAAATCTTGAGCTGTAAGAAATATTATAATTGAAAAAACATTAGTACAACAAAAGTCGCCGTGGGTGCGTTCGAATACGTTGACACGTATTAGGAATTCTAACGTACATTTGCTGCAGTTTACATATAAATGATATTATTTCTATTCTATTTGATTATTGTATACGATTTCCGTACTGTTCGTGGTTTACGCGCGGATTCCGAGTCTTGTATATCATTCAAAATTCGATCACGTGATGAAATTTGTGAAGAGGCAAAGAAAAATATTATATTGCGTGTTATTGAAAAAATTTCTAAATAAATCTGTAATATACGAGCACGTCCTATATATTATATTTCATAAAACATTTTCTCCTAAGTTTACCTCGGCCGTGGCTGAGCTAAATCCCTGGCTGAGGCGTTATGCGAGGTGTCAGCTGATAAGGGCGTTGCGCCGGTACTCGAAGAGATAGAAGCGCTTTTAACGTGAGTTTTCGTCACGATCGTCTGCCCGTTAGTCGCGCCGGTTTTGCCGTCCGTTTGCGTCGCACTGTTTCAATGCATGCTGTTAGTACCTCAACCCCCCCTCGCATGCGTTGGGTTACATGCTACTTTGTTTAAATAAATATATACAAAATAATATTTAAATAAAATACAAATTATAAAGTACATAGGATAAAGTGTGTAGTGGTATATAATGTGCAAACAAAATGTATAAACGATAAATAAATTGGTTAAACAAAATGTCTAAATTATACGGTCGGCAACACAACAGTGCATAAAATTTTTCTAACGCTAGAGTTTTTATCATAAATCTTGTCTATGCCTCAAAATCTATCGATTCTATGCTTATAATACTTTATTTATTAAAATATTGATAATCAATAAAATCATCCACCTACACAATAATTTGCCTATACCTACATTAAATTTTATTTTAATAAAAAGCTAACCTGGGCGTGTCCTGTGGAGGCGATAACTTGGCGGGCGTGTGCGTATGATCAAACTGCGTACGTCTCGTCTGTCCGGTTAACGTGCGCGAGCGCGCTTCTAACTTCGGCTGAGCTGACGTCGGCCGCGCCGTGTTCTGTACCTGACATTATGTACATTATTCACCGTTGAAAGAAAAACTAATATTTGCTTAAAATTAAGACATACACCCAACCAACCAAACCAACGTTAAACAAAAATTGGCCTAAACTGATTGTTTATGGTCACATACAAACTTGAAGTGACGGTTAACAAATTTTACCTAAAAATATGAATATAAACAGTTTAAGATATAAATTAATTTAAAAAGTTACAATAAAGAACCATTAGAAGAACTTTTATATATATATAACTTATTACTAAAAGTAATAAATGAAAGTATCCACAATCTTAATGTGGACACTTAAACGGGCTACATAGCGATGTGAATTCTGAGGCAATCAAACTTCTTAATACAACAGGAATAAGATGCCTAAAGAGAACTAAACCTTTTGTAGTTAATAAATCTAGTCAATATAAGTGCAAGTGCGATATCTCGGACATACGAACATAGTGTCAAACATTATCTTAGTTTAAGGTATGCACTAGTTTTAAGTAAAATTAAATCCATAATTATTGTATAGGCTCTCTTTTGTCTAGACAGTCGAACTTTATTCTAGAAAAAATAACGATGTCATCCAACATCCAAGACAAGGACGAGAAACTCAACTAATTCAACGTTAGGCTATGAGAGTAAAAAGTAAAAAAAAAACAGTTACACTTTACTAAAAGAGTACCGAGAGTTTTTTACGCCGGCTTTTTCTCTCGGCCTACACCCTCTGTCTTTTTTGCCGATGAGTAGGGATGCCTACAAATTCGACGTGGAATAAGTGATATATGTATCTTATGTTCCATAATAAACATATCAAACAAGAGCTGTGATATCTTGACATTATCCAAATACCTGGCTTTGACTTCGAGAGTTTAAGTAGCATTAATAAAATATTTAACTTTGAATTAGCAGAAAGTCAATATTACCTGCATCTGAGCAATACGAGCCGTGTTTTCTTTGATTGAAGCCGAGTCAATTGTGTTCTGAAAATACATAACATTCTTTTAGTTTCTCTGTAAAATACATCTGTGGGTACATTTAGTCAGACCGAAACGGTAATGACACTGAAGGAGGAATTGAAAATGTTGTATCTATGCGAAGGAAGGCAAATAGTTATACGATAAAGTCTCGAATATAGGCGCAATAATATGCACTATATCATTTTAAATTCGATAAACTTACTTGTCTTTTGAAATTGGACGTGGTTGTGGTCGCCGTAGACGTGGTGTTGTTTGCTGAACTGGTGGTGGTACCAACTGAAAGCCAGAAATTAAAATCACACACTACTCGTTACTATCCCTATAATCAACGAATAAACGATCATTTAATTTTTTTAATACTAAATCGCGTATTATGTAGCACTAAAACTTATATTAATGTAAACAAACATTTATTGAAGTCATCAACGATTCGTTATTCGTAGTTATGGGAAATGTCAAACACACGACTTTTAAAAGCAAGATACATGTTAACGTGCTATTTGTTCACATGAGAATTTGCACTAAAGCAATACTTTGTAACATTTTTAAGTGCTTCTAGCCAATGATTAACGTACTTGAAATGATTTTTTTTTAATTGTTATAAAGTCTCACAAAATCTATATTTTGATCCCAATGAACAGGTAGCGCAAAAATTGTTAGATCACTAAGCAAATACATAGAATACCCTCTCAAAAGCATTTGTGATATATCCGTTATTTCTATTAATTCCTAGTCGCAAGAAGTGAAGAATCTTAAAAAGTTAATATGAGTAAATATGTCGATGATTTCATCATCGGGTCCATCCGTCGAATTGTGACAATGCTATGGATACTCCAACATGCATTCATGATGACAGTAAAAGGTATGCTCAAGAGAGGGTATAGAACTCATGCATCATTTAACACAAGAATAGGAAAGTCTTTAGTGAGTAAACATCTAAAGTGCAATAGTGTAACATACTTTAAGGTTAATTTCAAACTTAGCGACTCTTAAACAATTCAAAGCAGTCTTAATCAGTTTTATAAGTTAACCGTTACTTAAGCCACTTAAACATTTAATTAACATAACCATAGATTGACAATTGGACATTAAAGAAAGTCATATTATATTCGGAATATTATTTTAGTAGCACTGCTGTTTATTCCTATTATATGATTATCATATATATATTTTCTTTGTCATGGCTTCCTTAATCGTATCGTATTCCAATGGCAATGTAATGTAATAATTAAATTAATTCCCAAGCATCCACAAATAAATGTCCAGGAAGCACAAGAAAAACACTCATTTCATAAATGCCCCAAATATATAGACATGCAACGAAAAGCCACATAAACATGCATTATACATAAATAATAATGGATCATTCGGGAACAGGTAGATAGTCTTTGTAAAATGTAAATATATAGATGTGTATGTTTTCACATAAACGTTTAACAGAGTGTGGGCGTCTTAAATGTTAATTTTTTTAAACTAAAAAAGAAACTACTAATTATAACGTTTTTAGTAAAATAACATTAAATTATGATCATCAGCCGTGTTTCTCGAAATGGTAAGTAGTGAAGTGACTAGTCGTAAGTAGTTCTAACTACATTAGCTATGGTTAGCGATGGGAAATCGTAAGTTATGGAAAATGGAAATAATGAAAAATACTAAGTGCTAGAAGTGTGAAAAGGAGGGAGGTGGGCATTACCTTGCGCGCGCAAGACCTCCGCGCCGGAAGAGGCGCGGCGCGACGCGGCAGGCCTGGCGCTGGCCGAGATGCTGCGCTGCACCCCTCGGTGGGACGGAGACCCGCACGCCGCGCCTGTACCACACCACACTACAGACCGCGTACACCACAAACCACGATACTCAACGAACTACACGATGCCCTCAAACGACTTTACCGGCTGGACAATAACACTGCGATCTAAACGAGTGTCCTAACAGAAATCAAACGTGTAACCAATGGTGACTGACTGCCAACACTAAAAATATTCTGATAACAATAGGGAGCGTTCAAAGTATTACGTAATGAATATAGGGGGGTCCTTTTGTAAAACGTTACGTTACGGTGCGGGGCGGGGATTGAATTACGCGTTATTGTAATATTATTTTCGACTTTGCAGTACTTTACACCACATAATGGTAACTTTTAGGTATAAAGTAATAAATAAATTTACTATACTTGGGTACAGAATAACGTTACGGCGCGTTACATAGGGGTTTTCAATAATCTCCAAAAATTGCGTTTTTTTTTTTTTTTTTTTAGAACGGGGGCAAACGGGCAGGAGGCTCACCTGATGTTAAGTGATACCGCCGCCCATGCACACTCTCAATGCCAGAGGGCTCGCGAGTGCGTTGCTGGCCTTTTAAAAATTGGTACGCTCTTTTCTTGAAGGACCCTAAGTCGAATTGGTTCGGGAATACTTCAGTGGGCAGCTGGTTCCACATAGTGGTGGTGCGCGGCAAAAACTGCCTTGAGAAACGCTCAGTTGTGGAACGTCGGACGTCGAGGTGATACGGGTGGAATTTCGTATTCTGCCTCGACGTCCGATGATGAAACTCAGCTGCAGGTATTAATCCGAACAACTCCTCTGAACACTCTCCATGGTAAATGCGGTAGAAGATGCAGAGTGACCCCACATCTCTACGCAACGCCAAAGGATCAAGCCGCTCGGAGAGGGATTGGTCGTCAACGATTCGAACCGCTCTGCGTTGTATACGGTCAAGTGGAAGGCGCTGGTACTGGGGAGCCCCCGCCCAGAGGTGAGAGCAGTACTCCATGTGGGGCCGAATTTGCGCTTTATATAGTTGCATGCGGTGGCCCGGAGTGAAGTACCGTCTCGCCTTGCTGAGCACACCAAGCTTTTTGGAGGCTAATTTAGCCTTTCCCTCCAAGTGACCGCGAAACTGAACGTCGCTCGATATGTCAACGCCAAGTATTCCAATGCTGGCTGTGGCTTTAAGAAGAGTGTTTTCGAAAAGAGGAGTAGCGACAAAGGGTGTTTTTTTAGCGGAAAACGCGCAAATTTGTGTCTTCTTGGGGTTAAATTGGACTAGGTTTTGTCTGCCCCAATCTGAGACTCCACGAAGTAGAGTTTCAACTTCAGACACAAGTTTGTTCCGGTACTCATCAACAACTGCCCGAGAAATACCTGCCCGGCCAGTGTAAAAAGTATCCCCAGTACTGTCATCCGCATAGCAATGAATGTTGCTAAGTTTCAACATATCATTGATATGCAGAAGAAATAGGGTCGGGGATAGAACACAGCCTTGTGGGACCCCAGCGTTTACGGGTTTTAGGTCGGAACATGCTCCGTCGATGACGACCTTGATGCTCCGATCGGCCAGAAAGCTGGAGATCCAATTGCGTAATTTCTCGGGAAGCCCATAGGCTGGAAGCTTCGAGAGCAGTGCTCTGTGCCACACCCGATCGAAGGCTTTCGCTATGTCCAAACTAACCGCTAGCGCCTCCCCCTTGGACTCAATTGCCTCTGCCCATCTATGTGTAAGGTATACAAGGAGGCCACCAGCCGAGCGACCACGACGGAAGCCGTACTGAGAATCGCTAATCAGCTGGTGGCCCTCTAGATACCTCAAGAGCTGGCTGTTAATAATGGTTTCCATTATTTTGGAGAACAAGGAGGTTATAGCTATTGGGCGATAGTTGGACGGATCAGAGCGATCGCCTTTTTTAGGGATCGGATGTATCAAAGCGGTCTTCCAGCACTTCGGGACAGTGCCGAGCGAGTACAGGTACCGGAAAAGGCGCGTTAAGACCGGAGCCAACTCAGGAGCACAAGTACGCAGCACAATTGGGGGGATACCATCCGGCCCGCTCGACTTATGAATGTCCAAGGAAGATAGTGCTTTGCGGACAGCACGTTGCCGGAATGTGATTTCCGGCATCGAAGAATCACACCGCGAAATGGTCGGTGGTGATCTCCCTCGGTCATCCAAAGTCGAGTTAGACGCGAAGAGACAGCCCAAAAGGTCAGCCTTCTCCTTCGCAGTGTGGGCCAGAGAGTCATCCTCCCTGTGCAGTGGCGGAATGGCGGGCTGACAAAAATTCCCTTGGACAGCTTTGGCGAGAGACCAGAAGGCTCGAGTCCCTGATGGGAGTTGGGCCAATCTCTCGCCAAATCTGGCAATGTGCTCTGACTTTGCCTTAGTGATTTCCCGTTTGAAGGACCTGGAGGCTGAGTTATATGCTTTTTTAAGTTCGCTGGTATTGGCATCACGAGATTTCGCCGCTTCCGCCCATGCCTTAAAGCATTCTCGCTTTCGACGCGAGGCCGCCTTGCAAGAACGTTTAAACCAGGGCTGAGACTTGCCACCGATCGGCACCGCAGAAAATGGAATAAAGAGTTCCATGCCCTGCAGAACCACTTCGGCGACAGAGGCGGCGACGGAATCTGGAGCTTCCGGCGAAAAGCACATAGGCCCCAAAGGGTAGGACGCAAAGAAAGACCGCATCCCGTCCCAATCTGCTGACTTATAGTGCCAAATACGGCGACAACCCATAAAGCGTGGCCGTGAAGGGCGCGTAGATGGCACAGTACTCCGGACCACACAATGATCTGATGAACCCAATGGCGGGTCAACAGAGACTTGATAGTTCTCCGGATGAGAAGTCAGCAGAAGGTCCAACAAAGAGGGTTTATGACCATCCACATCTGGTATTCGCGTAATCGCAGGGACCATTTGTGTCAGGTCGTAGGCTAAAGCAAAGTCGTGAAAGGATCTTCCCGCGTGATCGGTGGTTTCAGAGCCGAGCCAATCGGCATGGTGGGCGTTAAAATCGCCAAGTATCACGATTTCAGCGGTAGGAACCCTTTCGAGCAGGGAATCTGTAGCCATTTGGATGTGCTCAATGAGTCGGTCAGTTTCGGTATTTCCGCTATGGGACCTATACAGGCATGCGTAGAATCGCGGATGGTCATCGCAGTCTACGCGCAGCCAGAGGTTAGATAGGTCCCTTCCTTCAAGCGTCCACGAGGCGACGAGAACAGATATCCTCTCTGACGTACACGCCAACTCCAGCCCGCGGCACAAATGAATGTTCCAATTTGTACCCCGGGTAGGATAGGTGGGAAGTATCAGCCGGGGAGGATATCTGAGTCTCGGTAAGAAAGAGCAAGGCCGGCTTCGCAGTCTCTAGATGATAGTGGACAGCGTTGATGTTAGAATTAAGCCCCCTAACATTTGTGAAGTCCACGGCGAGTGTGGACGGGGGTGCCTTTGTATAATTGCTCCGTTTGCCCCGAGGACGATTACTATTTTTGTAGAGCGCAGAATTGCCCCCCCAGAATACGAAGGGCAGCCTGGGCGTCCACCACCGGGTGCTGAGTGTCCCGGTGGTGGACGCCCAGAGGGGGGTCTCCACCGCGAGCGCGTGTGGTACCCCCTGGGGTAGATTCTGTTTTTTCTGCACCTTCATATTTCTTGTGTGGGGGGGATGGGCTGTGTGCGTGACGTAATACTTGAACGCTCCCATATTCCTAATGCTCAAAAATAAACAAATCAGTCGACAATTAACGAATGACGTCTGGTTCACCTAGGGCAACGAAACTATCAATCAAAGACAACATCCATTCTCCTTAAGGGCTACACTCCAACTAGAATCCTGCTGAAATAGACTTAAGATAGGAAACTGCACATTTGAATACAACACAGGTAAGATATCGTAAACGACATACTACACATTGAGAAAATACTAATAATAAAACATTTCACACCCGTGCACTAAAAGATCAAAGTGAAAAAGGTTCCAAGACCATTCACAAACTCATTTCATATAAAGACACTTGAAATCGTGCGAAATCATAAATTACAAAAAATTCGAATACCGAATCGATTTCACTAAATCGTGGTAAATAATTTAATGTTCCCATTTAAATAACAATAAAATCTCCAATTACTTCGCCAATACAGAATAGAAATAAGAACCGTCCCGACATCATCCCTAAGACACGATATTAGTTAAAACGGAAAAATCAAAGTTACAACGCACGACACAAGTTCTATGATGGGTGTACGGCACGTTTAAGCACACATAATATACACAGAAAAATAAAAAGCATAGTCGCTAACAATCAATTGGATGTAAAAATTAATCCATTTAATTGCCAGCCCAAAATTAACAAATGGACCTCAAATGATATCTAACGCCTACGTCCAATATTCCATGACGATGACATCTGTCAAATGTCACTCGCATTTGACAGATGTCAGAGCACGTCACGGCATATAGTCAGCCCTGTTAGATAAGCTATAGCCCTGAAATAAAAAGCCCCAATTATTTGTATTTATTAACCCTTAAGCGAGTATACATGGCGCTATTTTGTGAGTATGTTATCTTTAAGGCGATTCTATTCGTCAGTTTCATATCATATAGATTATACTCTATGGTTATTTGTCCTTCCTTAATTTTTATTATTAAATTATTTCATATCACACGACCATGGCCATTTTCTTCTGATACTAATAACATTTATTGCCATACTAGAAGAGGGCATTTGAAGGAATTGTCAAAGTTGAAGTTTTCTTCACTTCACTATGTTCATTTAGTTACGTGTTTTTACCTGCATGTGCGTTCCCCGTTTGCTGTTGAGAGTTGGGCGGGGCTGCCGCGTTCCGCAAAGACAAAGACGATCCCGATCGACTCCCATCCGATTCCGGCTGAAAATTAGGAAATAAAAAAATGATTAGGTGTTTTTTAGTATTGTGAGTAGTTCATATATTCATAAAACTGTTTGAATCAAGCACGTCAATGATAGCCGACCAATTAACGTTCAAAAGTGTATAAAAAATAACACGAATAAAAAATGCATACTTGATTTGGATTTCGACAATTAAGCAAATTTTATTTCTGTGTAATTTCTCAGTCACAAAGGTGAAAGACACAAAATATATTTCTTGATCTACTTTACTATCTTAATTTAAATCGATCAAGTAAATTAATCTATTTAGTAATTGATCTATTTAAAAAAATTGAATAGCTATTAATTACTCACATCTGTACTTTTTCTCCCCAAAAGCAGGTAAGTAGCGAATACGTCGTCATATTTCGCTTCCGCCAACGAGTACTCGATTTCTTGCCTGTTGTAACCTAGCAACACTAATGCCTCTGAAATGATTAGAACACGAATTAATATTATTGAATCAAATTAATAGTAATGCTACGTGATAATAATAACAATAAAGACATACTAATATTTAAATATTAAATTCTATTACAACATTGGGACTAGTGATAGGGTCTTTACTATAGTTTACTAACTATTAAATATTTATCTTATTTGAGAATCTATTATTGCAACTGTTGTAGATAAAATTCAATAATTTTACAATCCAGACTTACTTGAACCTACCTGAAACAGCTTAAGGCAAAAATCATGCATTAGCTAAAAAAATAACAAAGCAAAAGTGCTTAGGCTGGTAAAATAAAGAAACAACATTTAACTTCGGTCCTGTATCATTATCACTATAACATAAATAACTTTAAAATGAGCGTGTAAAACCTTTTTCATAAATGAAAATACAATAACACAAAGTAAAACGCAAAGGTCATCCGATACCGAATCATTTAAACAAATTCTTAAATAAAAAACAGCTAAAAGCTCATTATAAGTTATTTAGTTAATAGAAATAGAAAAACAAGACAGAATATCACGACCACGTATTTTATATGGAGATCGTGAACGTACCAACTTGCGCTGTGCCCGTATACGTTGCACGCATGAAATACAAGAAATATCATCAAATACATGTTATATGCTTGTGTGTTGAAAATGTTTAGAAAAATCAACAAAACTCGAAGAATCGTTCCAAAAATTATGACAATTCAAGTTAACTGTAGCTGAAGTGGGAATAGAATATCGCGTTATAGTTTATATTAAATGATTGAATATCTCAATTTTTGAATTAGCAAAACCACAAAAATACAATATCTCATACTGTCATTAAATTAAAAAAGTAGTTTAGAGAAATGTCAACTTTAAATGACATTTTGCATGATTAGGTTATAAAACGTTTTGGAAATATTCTAAGAGTAATTTTTGGGTATTGTTTAGTTATTTTGAGTTTAGCCGAGCATAAAACACTTTATGTATCTTAGCAATGTGAAAGCGTTAGTGAAGCATAAGGGAACGATAAAATGTGAATGAAATTAAACTCGCTGTTAGCATAGTATGTGTGAGTGAGCATAATTTAATAGATCAGGTGGAAATTACATACATAATGAATTATTGAAAACTAATTATATAGACATTGTATTTTTTTGTGATTATTCAAACAATTGAATCAAATATAAAAATCTTTCAAACCGAAACCTTGATCCTTGGCAATCTCTTTTGCTAATACCTTCATATTTTTCAGTAATACTTTCTATAAAGCACGCAAAGCTCGGGGAAATTCAATACTTTCAAATAAAAACAGTGAACAATTTTCAAAGATTCTAACTTAGCTTCAAAATCCCCACACAGACGGATAGATGAACATACAGAATATTTCAAATTATGTATGATCGTGTCGTACAGATGTTATAAGAACTTCTAAAAAACTCCATCTATACTGACTTGTTTACAAAGAGCCCTATTCATACAAACATAATAGTTTTTTATTTCATGTGTTTTTTAAATTATGGTTAATATATGTTGTCTTGTGGTCTAAAGGTGCTCCCACATTGCCGTTAGAAAATGTTTAGTAACGTTAATAAACATTTGTTAGCAAACATTTTATTACAAATGTTAAAAAATGTTTTCATGTTAGAAAATGTTTAGTAACAAGTTAACAAATTATAACAATACAAATTAAAGATAGTCTGTAGCACTATATTTTCCAGTAGCTTTTAACGTTTGGCGCATCCAATAAGAGCGTTTTTTCTTCTTTTTTAAACAAAAAATGAAAGCTATTCCAGTGAGCAAATCCTCTTCCATTTTCGTGTAGACGCCCTCAGAACGCAAACCAAACTGCGAGCCAATACCAGATTTAAGTGTTATAAAATGTTAGTAAACATTTTCTATTATTGTAGGAGCACTTGTAACATGAAACAATTCCTAACAAAATGTAACAATTGACAACATTTGTTAGTAAAAGTTTTTATGTTAGAAAACATTTTCTAACGGCAATGTGGGAGCACCATTATAGAAAATGTAATATTTTAAATAAATAAATGCGATAAAACCATCACCACTGACCTATCCGTTTATGGTCCTTGAAGTCCTGCTGCGGTTCCACGAAAGGCCTGAGCTCGTCTTCCTCGTAGCCTGTGTTCATCCACTTGTCCCTCATGATGTTCTCGAGGGAGGCTCGCTTCGCCGGGTTCAGCACGAGGAACTTCTTCAGCAGATTCTCGCAGTCGGTTGACATGTAGAACGGTATTCTGAAAATCATTATTTATTTTTTTTTATTTTGAAAAACATTTATAATTTCCCTTTAAGTTAATCTATCAAAAATGCATAGGCTAGGTTGTTTCAACGATTTAATTTTTTATAATAGAAAGAAAATTCATCAAATATTGATTTATACCTATCCCGTGATTAGGCGAATTTTTAAATAGTCTAAAACTAATATATAAAATTCTCGTGTCACATTGTTCGTTCCCATACTCCTACGAAACGGCTCGACCGATTCTTATGAATTTTTTATGCATATTCAGTAAGTCTGAGAATTGGCTTCTATCTATCTTTTAAACCCCTGAGTGATAAGGTGTTTAGCCCAAAATTTTGTTTTAATTTTTTGGATAAATTTTTAATTTTTATTATGTGGCATTTAAAAATACATACAACCCTTAATTTTCACCCCTCTACGACTAACCCATATTTTTTATTTTAGTAGATAGCTATTTTTATTGAACTAAAAAAAAAATTCCTAGAAATAATATACATGGCAAAACAATGTTTGCCGGGTCAGCTAGTAGTATATTAAAAATAACTATTATTGTAGGGAAGTAATAATTAACCTCAATATAATATAGCATACCTATATTTCCCTCGAAGCACCCTCTCTCTCAACTCTCTAAGCGTAGATCCATCGAAGGGAAGCGAACCTGAGACCAGAGTGTACAAAATCACACCCAACGACCACACATCCACTTCCGGACCGTCGTATTTCTTTCCTGAAATATTGAAGAGCTTTTATTATTTTACATTTAAAAAACGATTTATGTATTAACTTCACTGTAATACAATGAATTTCATAACCGGAGCTTTTCAACAAAAGGAACTTTGTTTCTTTATGATATTGTGTCAGACAATTTTCGATTAGGTTTAAGTCCAAATTATTGTATCGTTCAATTAATAAAATAATAATAATAAAAAGTTTCTTAAGAGCCTCGAAGTGAAACAGTCGAATAGCTGGACGGTACTGGACATTGAATGAAGGTATACATTATATTTGTAAGTTTAAGGGCCGATTCGACCAAACAAGAGTAAATCTTAATCTTAGAATAAATCGTCAGTTAATCGAGAGTAAATCAATTTTACGTTTTACCAACTACAAATTCTAAGAATAGTGGGCTTATTCGGGAATAGCTACTATACCGCCGTTTCGCACGGAATAACAGCTATTCCTAGAATAATTTAATGGCGTCAGTCAGTCCAATCAGCTGATTTCTGTCATTTCACAAATATGTATTCTGTGTTTTAATTTCAAGTCAACGCAACGCACTAAATTAATAGTCTGGCATTGTATAATGAAACGTTTAAACAATTTATTACTTATTTATTTATTTTTAGATTTTTTATTTTCTATAATATTAGAATGAAATTCAACTAGGCTCAACAGAAGTTCCTTTTTAGACAAAAGCCTCAAACAAACAAGAAATAAAAACTTTTTGTTGCCGTTTGACACCTGTTAAAAGCTACTTTTTCACTCTATAATACGGCAAAATCGAGTTATAATGATGTATGCTCTTACACTGTCCCGTTGTAGAACAACATTTATTTGCCGAGTTTTATTTTCGTTCACCATTCTCTTGCTATTCGCGTATTGTTATTCCTAGCGCAATTATACTATCGATTACGTGGACAAACGACTATGGATTTACTCGAGATTAAAATCATGGAATAGATTATTCTTGGTATAGTTACTCGTGTATAAATTGAAGTTTGGTCGAATCGACCCTTAGTGGAAAATAAATTATTCTATGAATTGAAATGTAAATAATACCTTGAAAAAGCTCTGGAGCAGCGTAGGGTGGTGATCCACAAAACGTGTCCAACTTCGCTCCCGGAGTGAACTCGTTCGAGAAACCAAAATCGGCTATTTTAATATTCATCTCGCCGTCTAACAGTAGGTTTTCCGCCTGAAATTCGTTTTCATATTTTTTTAATTCTGCTAAATTTCCACCAGTAAAAAAGGGAAGGCAAAGATATAAACCAAATTATTTTAAAATAACTAAAAAGACTTCTTTTGAAATCTTAATATTATACATGTATAGGTATATTCCAACCAGGGAAAGATCGAAATTTCAATAAAATCGGTTCAATAGTTTTTAATGTATGGATATCCACGCCTTTCTGAACCGGACATATATAATATAGGTAAATACCTATTTCATGTCCGTTTAATTATTCTAAACTATTTTTTTTTTAAATACAATACTGTTTCAAACCTATCCCACTTGTACTTAATAAAAAAAATCCAGTGAAGCTACAACCCTTGGTCCTGGCCTCAGATTTCCATATGTTTCGTGATTATTACCTGACATATTGGGTCAAAAGAAACCGCCTTACGATATTTTCCTTCACCGTATAAGCTAGTTTTCGATAGGCACATGGACAAAAGGCTGGATTATTAGAAGATATACCTTGAGATCCCTATGAATGATCCGTTTCTGATGGCAGTACTGTACCGCGGAGACAATCTGTCTAAACTTAGCGCGGGCCTCCTTCTCTTTCATACGTCCGTGTAAGACTAAATAGTCAAACACCTGAAATAATACAATTAATAAAAATTCTTGAAAGTTTTAGGTACAACATGTTAACAAATTTGTTATTAGTTTTATGTCAATGAAAAATTTTACTGGACGGGACGACGAAATTTAAAAACGTAACAAGTTTCAAATATCTAATTTTTATTTAACTTTTGTTGAATCTGTATATTAAGGGTATTTAAAATTATTATTTTAATCTAACTTGAATTTTAACCATTGGCATTCCTAGATGAATGGTACCTACTAACATATTTCTTTATATCAGAATTAAATATTTTATTATAAATTCACAAAATACTCCCTTTACACATATATATATATTAATTATTTACTTACTTCACCACCGGATGCATATTCCATTACTAAATATAATGTCTTCTCCGTTTCGATGACTTGGAAAAGTTTCACTATATTTGGATGATCCAACATCTTCATTATCCGCACCTGAAATTTTATGTAACAATATTAATAATAATAAAAAACTTTACAATCACATCCATAAAACTTTTTATGAGTACATTGTGTTAGCTTTTAATATTTATTTAATTAAATTCTAAACATTTTTTATGAAACATATTCTTAAGAATCTTGCTACAAGTGCGTATGTTACGTACGTTGTTTATGAATTGACTCGAACAACTGCCCGAAGTGAGATGGTCGAGTCGGAGTAGGGAATAAAAGAGATTGTAACACATACGCACGGGCAATTCCTTTGTTCACGTTTGCAGTTAGACAGTTTACGTAAAATCAGTGAAGTGAAATATAGTGAATCAAGTCATCATTGGAGTGTTTAATTTCCTACCCTAAGAACTAGATCAACTAGCCCTTACAATTGTAAGTTAAATCTAGATTATTAACTAAATAAGTAATACCTCTCTAAATAACTTCTGTAGTGAGCCAGGATTGAGCTGAGTCTTGTCTATGATCTTGATGGCCACCTCTTTACCTGTCGGCACATGCTTGGCTAACTTCACCTTTGCGAAGTTGCCTTTCCCTATCGTCTTCAGGAGTTTGTACTTGCCTGAAAAAAATCGTACACCATTAATATTGTTTCATTCAAAAATCAACATATAATTTACAACTATATTTTTTTCCATATGATTTAAACCTTTCGTTCACAGTTAATGAAAAATCTAGCGTGGTTAAACGACAGATAATTTTTATTTATAACTTCAAACTCAAACTCAAAATAGCTTTATTCATATAGGTAAACAAGTACACTTATGAACGTCAGAAAAGAAGTTAAATTAATTGAAAATTTACATATACTACCAGTTCGCAAGTCAAGGGCGTAGAGCGGGCAAGAAGAACTGGCAAGAAACTTTCCGCCACTCTTTTTAATCGCTAAGTTTTGAGTCATACAAATTGTTTGAACTGGAGCAAATCAATCCCAAGGATTTTCTATTATAGATATTGATGATGTTTCTGTATTACAAAAGACGACCTTAACATAAATAAAGATCGTAATTTACTAACCGATGTGGGGCTCCTCTGACGTCCTCGACCGTGAAGACACCCGGGCGCTGCCCCCCGACGAGGCACCCCCAGCGCCCGCAGACGTCTCCGAAGCACTCTGTAATTAGTAAATAAATGATATAAAATCACAAATATACATCAAACCATTACTATAACAGGCGTCAGAATTATCGATTTCTGTTATTAGATTTAAAAAATTAAAAGTAACTCGTTAATTTTTGAAAGCATTATTTAAGCTCAAAGTGTATTTAATATTTGATACGTAATAGTCAAACGCGTCATAAAATCAATAGTTTTCATTTGTTTTGATTACTAGTATTGCTATTAGTGATGTAATTTAATCATACCCGACTCGATTTTACATGTTATATAAATAATAGCGATGTATTAAATATTAACAAATTTCAATTACCAGGCGGTCATGAGATCTGTGGAGACAGTTCACGAACCTCTATTACGCAGTTACGCAAGGTCGATGACCTTGAGCTTATCTAAGAAATTACGGCCCTTTCGCGACAGGATTCTTGTTTTTCCTATTTGTGGAAATGGAAAGAGATTTAGGCTAAGTACCGAAATCCATTGAAATTTGTTGCTCTCTTGAGCAAAAGATAGCTGTAATAGTAAGTTGTGTTTATAAATAACGTTTTTATAAAACAGTGATATAAAAATTTAATTCAGTATTTGGATATGAAAGCTCTGCGTCAAGTTGCTGAATGCTTGGTTATACAACTCTATAATACTAATAACAATAAAATGGTTCAGTTTCATGTCCTTTGTCTTATTATATTTATTGATTATATTGATAAAAATTATCAGATAGATCAGCCAGTTCACGGACTAAGATAAAAGTAGACATTAATAGTTAATTAATGTTAGAAGTCTAGTCAAAGTCTAGTGAAAATCCCGTAATGTACCAATTCAGTTATTTATATATTTACAAAAGCTTTCCAACGCTCGGCACACTGATACATTGGTACATAAGAAAAATAAAATACAAAATTGAATGTAACAAGCACTTATAGGCAAACATAACAAACACGAAAAGAAAAAAGTTTCGATTCATAAATTATACAAAACTAAAGGAAAATTGGTTACAAAGTGTAAGCAACTATGGATATCCAACGTAGCTCGTTTGTCAGAATGCTCAATCGGGATATCGGTGAGTTTTGGACAAAACGCGTTTTTCTGAAAGGAGGGACAAATGGGATACCTGGGGAATCTAGAAGGTACACGAAACTTTTCTTTCATCCAAGTCTAACCAACTACAGTTTCTCCATCCAAGAGTATACAAAATCAAACGACTCATCGGTTATGAAGGTGTATAGTTGGTACAATTTTAACTGAGGCCTTAACATGAACTAAAACAATAATTTCACGTTATCAAACCGAACGGTACATGTTCACAGTTCTACAGTCAAAACCGTTTACGGCGACATCGTTTAGAACAACATACCGGTTATATTGACCAAAATCAAAGGTCCCGGCTGAATTCTATTGTATTAGGTACTTGATAACAACGTCATCGGCTGTTACGACTATCGACCGACGTTTTTACGACCTAATATGAGCAGTCCCTTCGATGCGAGCTTCTAAATTTTTTCCATACAAAAATAAATTGTTAAGAACTTCTCTAATTTACATGTTACGGCCTCTATAAGTATGTAATGTCATAAACATACCCCATGTAATTTCTCAATGGCTTTCGCTCGACGACGTCTCCTCCATAGCTTCGACAAGAACACGGGAGCCAACAGGGGTAGGACACGGTTTCTCATCGTTTGGGGATTTATTTTGACTGATTTAAAGCGCACTTAATAATAGCTACCACGGAAGGCAGCTAAGTCGACAAACTATATTACACTTATTTTCGTATCTCGGTTTGAGACTTTAAAACGTTCAAACACTTCGGACTTTTGAATTTGGAACATACAAGCTAACACTTGCTATTTTAATAACACCTCATGCACTATTTAGTATTAGTTAAATAAAACGAAATATATTCAAATATCACTTCTATCGTCGACGCGTTTTTCTAATTTACTTAATAATTTCATAAGAAGCTATCGTTTAGTTCTGACCTCCAGTCTAAACAAAAGATTGCGAAATCATTAATTTTATTTTAAGCGAATCTAACTTTATTAAATACTTAAAATTTACGTCATGCTATTTGTCGGGGATATAGTCATAATATGCAAAAACCAATTTAATATAGGATAGAGTAATTATGTGATTGTATGCTAAAATATACTATACTAAGTAATCAAGGGAAACATAACTTTACTGTGGGCATTCGCAATTTTCAATAATAATAGAAAAACGTCAATTCTTTCTTTATATATTACTAGCGATCCAACCCGGCTTCGGGCTAACCGCGACCCGTATGAGGAAGCGTCATGAATTAAACTATGAAAACTCCCAATTTCCTATCAATGGAACTAAATATATTTTATCCTCATTCAATCGAATTGCAATTAGCTAAAATACTCTTTCATCTCTTTGCATCACGGCGTAAACACCAATTGACAGAGACGAAACAGTACATAAAGTCCAACATAACCGATTTAGTTTTGACCAAAATCCTATACGCAAGGCCCCACATACAGTATTAATTTAATTTAAAGCTAACTTAATCAGACATTATGAGCCCAGAAGACTAAATTACAAAATTAAAACTACTGTCCGAATGCGACGTGCAATTTGCATAATAATTAAGTTCGCATAAAAAAAGTAATTTTGTTAATGAGAGTAAGTATAAAAGTTCCTAAAACATTAATTTCTCCCCTAACATCGTAATTTTCATTACTAAGCAATGACGTCTAATGTATTATCAGAACAATAACACAAACACACTGAACTTTAACACAACACGTTATTATAGCACCGAATGTAAATTAACACTAATTTATTGTTTAATTATATTATGTGATAAAGCGATTGATTCAGTAAACATTCTGGTATGGTTGAATTAATAGTCCCATAATACAGCGTTATTAATAATACAGTAGAATCTCTATAAGTGCTATGTCAAGGGAAATGAAAAAAAAATTGGAGTTAAGGTTACATTTTCGACTTAACAAGAACTTCGAGATACGTATGATTTAACTGCTGAAAGTTCGACTTAGTATTTTTCGATTTCTAGAGTCGAATTTTAATAACAATTCAACTTAAGTTTTGTATATTATTTTTACTAACTACAACTTACGGAGTCTTCCTTTTTGAAATTCGAGTGAATGAGTATAAATATGTATTATCAATACATCGTTCGGTAAATAACATTTTGTTCGAGTTACAGTTCAGGGTACAGCGGAAGGGCGTGGCAATTTTTTTGACTTAACTAGGATCGAGTTACTAGAGATTCCACTGATTCCACTGCCTTTTTCTTCAGATGCTTTTACATTTTTTTTTTTCTGCGGTTATTTGCAATTAGCCCTAAGGCTATGAGCGAATCTGTGCAGTGGTTCTGTCATGTGGAGTGGCTTCCCATTGAAAGCATCTACTTATCTACTGCCGGTCTACTAGCTCTAGTCGTATGACTTACTGTTCGTTCGGGTGACAGATTAACAGCTCTTTTTATTTAGCTGCCAGTCTCCGGATTTCCTCTTTGATAGTTCTGATGTCAAGGTGTTCGTGAACTTCGTCGTTGGTTATATACCATGGTAATTTTGCAATTGCTCCTAGGATCTTGTTCTGTTGTCGCTGGATTGTATTACTTAAATTTAAACACATTTGTGCCCTTTAATGGCAAAGGCCTCCTTCAAATCCCGCCATTCCTCTCGGCACTGTGCCATTCTCTGTCATCACCTGCTGTTTCCTTAATTTGGTCTATCTACCTTCTAAGTTGTCTTCCTCTTTTTCGTTTATTACCTTTACAGCATTAGATTTGGTCAAATATGAGCTTAGAAATGGCGTTTTGCACAACTTCATGGCTTAGTTAGCTTAAAACTAGGTTCTTGATTCAAATATTCTGGTGAAAGTTTTAAAATATGTTCTAAAATAATCTAAGGTGATGAGATTTTAATCTATCATACATCAAATATCTCTACATACGAAACTACTCATGCCAAATAATTTTTTGACATACACTAGTCATACTTAGTCCTAAGTCTGGTCTCTGATTCTCCCTAAGTCTTTTTTTAAACCATTTAACACCTCTTCACAATTTTATTGTTAGACAGGTTTTCTAGAATTTTCTAGAATTTTTTATTAGTGTATAAAAAGAACAATTAAATATATTAGAAAACAATTTCTGAAAGGATATAAATGAATTAGAATATTAATATTCTAGATGTTGAAAGATGTCTCGATGTCTAGACAGTGTCAGCTTGGTCTACAAAATATCCTCATCTAAAGTCAACACTCGTATGCTATACGTACCTAATTACTATGAGTGTTCAGCGTAAATTATACTAATTTGTAAAAGGTATTTATACGTTATTTCCACTTACAAAACAATACGAGAAACATTTTTAAATAAAAAAAATAGCCGAGTTCAATGCGTTGCTATCGCTAAACATCAGGCAACCCGAAAATTTTGGTCGGCCCAATTCGCCATGCAGTGTTCAGAGGAGCTGTTCGGACCAACATCTGCAGCTGGGTTTTATTTTCGGACGTCAAAGCTGAATACAATATACTGTCCGTATCACGTCGGCGTCCGTCGTTCCACAACTGAACGTTTCTTAAGGCAGTTTTTGGAACCACCATTATGTGAGCCGACTGAAGTATTTCCGAACCAATTTGACTTAGGGTCCTTCAGGAAAAGAGCGTACCAATTCTTGAAAGGCCGGCAACGCACTTGCAAGCCTTCTGGCAATATGAGTGTCCATGGGCGGCGGTGTCACTTAACATCAGATGAGACTCCTGCCCGTTTGCCTCCTATTACATAAAATAAAAACAAAAAACTAAGTGATACTACAAATCAAAATTGAAAATAATTTTCACAAAAAATTAGCCTTGAAAAATTATACAGGAACTCAAATTACAATCTAAATTACACTAAAACCGTAATAACCTTATAATATAATCAGTACAAAAAACAATTCTTTGTTATCATAAACCACCTCAAGTATGAATCATAAACGCGATGTTTAATGTTTTTATTCTCAAAAACTGCTTAATGGTTAATGTATTATAAATACAGTTAGCAATAAACACCTCTCAAGTAAGAGACGCACTGATTTTATTTACATATATTTTCATTAATAAACCGAATTCCGTATTAATAGTGATATTCACGGACGTTTGTTTAAAGCTCTTTAAAACAAAAGGGCGGATGTTATGTCACGTGTAATACTATTTATTAAATTATTTAAAAAAATAAAATGTAATGTGACAAGGACTATATGTATGGTAGAAAATAAATAACGATGAAAAAAATATGTCGAAACTTAAATCTAATTTAAGAATTGTCAAATCATTCTTTCTGTATTAAGACATATTTTACAACATATTCAGGACGACATTGTGACTAATGACTATATTATGGACTTTAGTTTTAAGGGTAAGAATTTTTTTCCAAGCTTTCCAGTCGTTAGTGTTAAAGTAAAATTACTTTCGTAAGTAATATGACCTTAGTAGCGGTTATTATTTATTTGTTGATGCTGTAACTGAAGAAACCTTGAAATCTTGTACGTAACATCGTTTGCGTTGTTATTAATTATTTCTTCATTACTATTATTTTTCTTCCTGAATTCCTTCAATCTAAAACTCTACTGCACAGTAAAAACATCCCACTTCAAGTGCTTGGTGATTTATAAATTAGCTAAATATCCAATTTTTAACAAAGAGGCTGTTGTCAGTTCAGCCCTGCGATTCTGTAACTCACTTTTCGAACTCACACAGCGGTTTTCGCATCGGCGGTCGCTCTCAAATCAGTCGTGAAGCAGTCATTTTATGATTTGGCATTCTAATAAACAATAAACCACAAGCTCCCATCTTTTCAGAATCCTATCGTTTAAGCTGGATCAAACTACACACGGTGTGCAAATTTGATTGATATCGGTTCGGTAGTTTAGGAGTACATAGCGGACAAACAACGTGACACGTAATTTATATATATTAAGATAATAAAACGTTTATTTGCAAGTTGAAAGTGGTACATTTAGATGGATTAATTATAAAAATCCGCACACTCATACATATAAAAATAGGCATGTAAATTTCATATGATGAAGTCATAATAAGAACAGTAAATTATAATTATTGGCACAACTTATGATCTAAATACTCTTGTACGCTATAAAGGCACCTTCCCTTTGAAAGCATTACACGGCAGTGATCTATAACTTCTAGGAAGGTGATTCAATAAATAATAAACAAAATATGTTTAGAGTAAATTTCACGTTTATCATCAATGATTTAGAAAATTCATTTGGGCCAAAATCATAGTAATTTATGTGTTAATATTGGATCGGGTCAAAATCGATATTTAATAACATGTGTCCTCTATTTAGGACACCGGAGGTCAGAACACAGGTCAAACAGATTCGGCTTTGAAATGTCAGTGACAGCTGTCTTATTGGAATACCGTAGTTGCTTGGACAGTTTTAATATTAACTTAATGTTTATAAAGCATTTAAACAGAAAAAAAATTAAAATATCCCCGCTATATCACTTGCGCCAAGATGAATGCGTTGAATAAATGCAAATATACTTTTCAAACACTTTACGGCTGTAGAATACCGCGCGTTTTTTTTTAATTTCAGGAGACCCCGTAATAAAGGAGCACCGGCGGCAGACTGACCGACTGGGGTTGCTATTTCAAGCACCCTGTGCATTGGAGCACGAACAAGGCCTGTATACAATAGATATAGGGCGTGAAAAATTATCAACCGTTATAAATTATGCGCTTACATATTCGCGCAGATTTTACTAATTATATGAAGGATCTTAAATCGGATTTTTTTAAAGAACAGAAGGCAAACAGGATTTGCCCATGTACATTCTCAATGTCACAGTGCTCGCGAATGCTTTGTCGCCTTTAAAGAATCGGTACGCTCTTTTCTGGAAGGAATGACACAGACAAATCTACGTTTGGCTAATCGAAAAAATAGTTCAAGACATCGAACACTGGATCTATCACGAGGACTGCACACCTTATCACACTTACTGATATACCATCATATCATCAAATTTTATGAAGAAAATATAGTATGTAACAAAAGTCTCGTAGTTGTAGAAAGCAAAGTTTCGACAAATAAATTTTAATAAGAAAGTTGGTGATTTTGACTTTTGTACATTATAGGCTATTTTGGGGTTTTGGGGGGTATTTGGGGCATACCAGCTTCCTTTAACGTACGAGCGAGTTGCAAATGGGTACCTAATAATTAATTAATAATTTTGAACTTACTCCCAAGGTTGCGAGCCGCAAGCTTAAGCCACTAGGCCAACACTGTTCTTTTACAGGGTTCATTATTAGGGCCGCATAACTTTAATCGGGTCATGTTTCACACATAAAATCTCCTCATACATATCGAACGAATGACACTCCCAAGTGAACACACGTTCAAGTCTAATGAGAAATAAACGAGGCTACAACATTACTGCACCTTTATAAGCTTCATATACATTTAACTTAATATTGGAGACGTTTGAGAAATTACAAAGCTTTCGACTAAGTATATTAGTGCTAAACTTTTACCTTAAATCCACGTTACCCATATCCTACTGATACTGTCACGAGCTTACCTGAAAAAACAATACATACTGTTATTAAAATTACTAATTATTTGTTTACAATAAATATTAACAACAAAATTACTAATTACGTTTTTTTACAAATTGTCTCCATATATATAGAGTAATATAAAACTAACCTAATTTACTGAACTGAACTAATTAAGTAATTGTATTACG
Source organism: Pieris macdunnoughi (assembly GCA_905332375.1). Lineage (NCBI taxonomy): Eukaryota > Metazoa > Arthropoda > Insecta > Lepidoptera > Pieridae > Pieris > Pieris macdunnoughi. The sequence goes on along the minus strand of CAJOBZ010000069.1, from coordinate 1,207,531 downwards.
TTAATAAAAAAAATAGGAGTACTAAAAAAATCATTCAAGGAAATCTATTCTAAGAGATCTCTATAATAGAGAATAACAACTAAAGCACATTTTTTCTGTAACATAATACGGGACTCCAGTAATGAAGCATGGAGCGACCCACTTCGATAGTTTCCCGTCGGGGACGGATGTCCGGAATCCGGATGGCGGTTCCTATCTCCTGCTACGAATGAAATTGCAAAGAGCGTGAAAAAATTCTTAACATGAAAATATCCTCACAATAAATCAAGTTTTACCCGCGTCGGTACTAAACAAACTACATACTAACTTAATAGGAATGTATATATAGTATTTGATTGGTCTAAATCTGGACTGCAGTATGCCGTAGATGTCCGCATGAAGACTACTAGACGCATTGGCAAGATCTTTGACTAATAGAAAAAATCAACGTGGTAAAGGCAACTAAATTCTTACTTGGCGTCATTTCATTTATTCAAAAATACACTTTTAAGTTATTCTTATTATGTATCAATGTTTACTATCAAATTATAACAACAAAGTGTTGTGAATATAATAAATAATTTAGCACAGTTGCCATTAATCCCACGACGGTTCCCTTTCCGCAGACTCCGTTTGGGTGTACCATAATTTTCTCCAAAAACAATACTCAAATATGATGACTATTTACATAGTCTTTCCAATTAAGGCGCGAAGTTCTGTACTAAAAAAAAGAACGTGTGGCACTCGGAGACTGCCGCGTTAAAGCTATTGCACAGCATTTTTAGTTATCAACTTATACAATTATATTTATTTATTTTTTATTTTCTTTGATTGAAGTTCTTACTTCGATATTAATTCAATCTACCACTCTCCAGACTCAGACTAACACGCCTATATTACGTCATCGTGTGTTAGGTTTATTTTGTTACGGAATATCTTGATTCGGTCGCCGCGCTCAAAGCCCGCGATAAAATCAATGCAATAGCTTATATAGTTTTAAATTTTACCCTAACGTAATAATACATTTTCCGACCCTACATAAAATTAACGCAGACATTGTACATAGCAGTACCTACATACAGCATATACTATTATCGTCCGGGAACCCTTCTAGTTTGAAGAGCATTTGGAGAGGAAAACTGGAAAAACGAACGAAACAATTAAAAGAAAAAATATACTTTATTTTTTAAACTATGGAATTTTCGCAAATTAATTTCACTAGAGGCCCGTTGGTCGTAATTAAGAAATGCTTGTATATACAAAAGAGTCTGAGGATATTTAAGGTTATTTCTCAATTTTTGTATGTTTTTCATGAAAATTTCTTGACGATTCGGATCAATTGAATTGCCGTGGCGACGGGTCGCCACGCTATACTAAGGTATACATATTAGGTTAGGGAAAAAGTCTTTTCGCATTATACTATGTATGAACTTGTAATAAAATCTCTTTGGCTATACTTACTATATGTATTTGCCTGTTTTGATGTGAAACATCTATAGCCATACGTAAAACCGATTTCTGGCGTGGCGACGCCACTCTATATGATGGTATATATATTAATGAAAATAAATGTTTATTCAATAAATAGTCATCGTTATCTGGAAAAAAATCGTAATATTTTATTTTATCATTATGACATATTTAGTTCCTATCACAATCTGTTCTTTTCTGCATATTACTTTTACAAAATAATGTCGATGTTTCACATCTCCCAGGCGTCCCGTGACGGCTCACATTTTTAATATATATAAACAAAATAAGTAACCGACTAAATACGGTTTGTTTTTACTTCGACTCGCAATTATTAAACGTAAAAGTAGACGCGAATAATATTATAGGTACCTATACATTGTCATGTACCGGGTGTGGGTTAGAGCAGTGTTGGCCTAGTAGCTTCAGCGTGCGACTGTCATCCCTGAGGCGGTAGCTTCGATCCATGGCTGTGCACCAATGGACTTTCTTTCTGCTCATTTAACATTCGCTCGAACGGTGAAGGAATACATCGTGAGGAAACCGGTTTGCCTTACCCAAAAAGTCGACTGCGTGCGTCAGGCACGTCAGGATTATCAAACGATCATGAAACAGATACAGAATATATCGGGTGTATGATATGAATGTTTGATACGAATTGTATTAACAATTTTTATTACTCGACAAAAAATAAGATTTAAATTGCCAAAAATTATGCTTGATTTTTATACTTAACACTTTGCAAGTAATTTAAAGTTCAAAAACGTAGCCCATTTATTCCGTCCAATTTTACTGTCGACTGCAGAAAGTTATAAAGCACATATGTCTCGTCCCGCAAAACTAATGGAGCATAATGTCAAGAACATTACTGTTTCTTCGATATGTTAAAATGACTAGTTTTATTCTTCTATAATAAAAACTCGTAAACAAACGCATGCAGAGATATCCCTTATAAGTTTATTTAAAGTTGTCAGAGCACTTCAAACTAATTGGTCCGCTCAAAGCGGAACGCCATTAGGACAAACAGTGCTCGACTCTGTTAACAATGAACGAAAACACGAGCATGTTACATCTAGAAGACAGATGTTTTTATAATTATATAAAAATCTAGTTATATATTGCATACGAATACAATTTCCAACAAAGCTTTAAAAAATAACTGTAAAACTGAATAACATTGTATAACTTATAATTCACTTCCCGTCCCTATTCGCTTAGCTCCTTCTCTATCTTTCTTTAAATTTCTTCTGTACAAACATTACCTGTCCACATCCTATCCCTAACTTTCGTAATAACTACTAACTGACGTGAGACTGATCTTAAATTAAATTATTATGATTCATGTGCACTTTTTACTTTTTAATATAATTTTTTTTTTCATGTAACCTTTATTAGTTTAGTTTGTTTTTTGTTCCTGTTTAGATTTTTTTTCTTCTTAATAATTATATGTAATATAATTGTATATGTATTTTTGCACTTCTTGCCTACCTTATCTATTTTAATAAAAAAAAATCTTTTCTCACAGTGGTTGCCTGGAAGATAAGGCCCCCAGTTGCCTTTCTTTTACATGTAATTATGTTAAATTTTTATATATAATAATGCAACAAAGTGTAAATAAATAAATAAAATTATTGCAGGGACCTCAGTTTCTAAAAAAACAGCAAGTTTTTACAAACCAACTAATAATAATTCTTTCGTAAATGAACATTATTAGCTGAAGTCCACAGAATACATAAAAAGTATGAATGGGCAATGCGTCGCAAGCATATCATTTATGTACAGTAACACACATTTCTTGGCCGATAAGAGTTTCGCTGTCATGGAGTAGTATTGCCAGTAAATAAAAATTTACCATTATAAGGGGAATAATTTGAAGTCATGCGGACTAACTTAATAATTTATTGAAATTTCTTAATAAAACAATGCATACTAGTTTCTAGAAAAACAGTTCGAGGCTTAAATAAATGTGACACTAACTTAGGAACAACTGATATAATAGGTTTTGTTAGCTGTAGAGTGTAGGTACTATTAAATTAATATCTTTTAAGATACTTGCTAGAATCAGAACCGTTCCGTAACCGTTCGATAGTTAAAACTTTCCCATTGTAACTAATAATGCAAGGAATAAAAATAAATACAATTTCGTTGGATTTTTATTAAATGGCGGTAGATAGTAAAATTATTGAGAGCGCGTTATTTTTGAGAGTATTGTCTAACTGACAATGTCAGTCTGACATTTCAAAATGGCGACGGTAGTACCAATTTCAGCCAAGCTAAGAAAAGTATGTGGCATTGTATCACCAAACAATGATACCCCATAGACGTTACATGTGTCAAAAGCGGACAGTAGATAGATCTGTCAAACCAAATCACATTCGAAATTTAAAAATTCGCCCTTCCAGCGAGAAGCTTCCTTAACCTGTCGTAAATCCACAGACTAAACCTAGCCAGGAATGCATGTACAAAGGCTATGTTTGTGCTATGCGGGTACTCGGCATGTAGGTCACCTGTCTCGGTGGCTAGTCTCAATGCTCTTGCGGTTAGCGGGTTTTAGGCCACTCTTTTGCTTGGTTAATTGAAACTGTATTCGGGATACTTTACCTCTATTTTCATAGTAGAAAGGCGATTTCAAAATCTAGGTTTACAGCCTTTCGCTTAGATGGTTGTTACATTCAACTACACTCAGAGTCTGCTTATGAGTTAAATATTATTTAAACAATTAAAAAAAAAATTCAACTTCTCTATACTTCACTACAAAGAGCTTTACACAGTTATAATTTATACTTCCCTTAATTAACTTTATTAGGAATTCAATTTCATAGCAAACTTACAGTATTAATATGTAATAAACCAATAAATATAAATAATTAATTTGAATATAAAACGGATGTTTATATAACAATGCCTAAATAGATTTTTTTAATTATTAGTATACCTTATTGGTTCCGTAATTTTGATACTAAACCTATGATATCAAAGCCAAAATAAATAAAACAAACAAACAACAATTTACAAAAAGCCCAGTAAAATGTTACGTATCAGATTGCGTGATATTTGCGAATTTATATTCCTCCGAGTACCCAAGTACGTTTTCAACATTTCCATTTCGCATTTTTATTAAATTTATATTCACATTTTTATGAAATGTTTGATGCTATGATAATGAAACAAAGTTTTGTAAAAATGTATAAATTTCTGCGATTTGTATTATTTTAGAGTAGTATTAGAGCATTTTGTCTTCCGACCGATCTAATGATAGAATCCTAGATTATTACATCAAAGTTTATAGACACACTTGAATATTAAAATTAAAATATATTAAAAATCCTTATATCTATAACAAATGTTCATTTGTGTTAAGTGTATTTCTGCATAACCCTTTAGGCATAATACCAACCCTGGTACTTTGTTATTCCCAACAGCAGTATCAACTTCAATACTATGGGCTGTCTTTTCAAATGCGTACTATATAAAAACTGCATACGATAGCTATCGTAATTGGGTGTTACAGAGTACCACCGCAGTCTGCAGAAGGGATAAACAATCGAGCTATTTGTATTGTATTATATTAAATACACATATTAAATGTGTGCCAACTATTACAGATAATTATTATTTTCTTTTGAAATCATGCATCTATTCTTTCAAGCATTTTATTATTGACAAAGAATATACTAAAAGTATGTATGAACATGTTCATACTTATACTATACAAAAATTCATGCGTGGGAGTTCTATTAAACGAATGAATGAATTGGCTATTAAGCACATGCAGGTGACTGACATTGCAAATGTATGTAATTTTTTTACGGAAACCAAAAGCCCTTCAACAAAAAACAGTCCAAGTTTCATCAAAATTGATTCAAACGTTTTTGGTATATCCCCGAATTTCTGGACCGGACATGAGTAAATAATGTTGAAGTCGGTTTAATTTCACTAAATAAATTTTTTGTTAACACTACTCCATGCAATCTACAAATTACTAGTTTACCAGATATTTTCCCTTGACGCCCATAGTCGCTAGTTCCTCGAACAAACTCACGCACTACGCCATTAAAATTCGTTCTTTTCACAAATATTACAGTCCATTTCTCATTTCCAAGCTTATGTTATTCTCCATTTTAAAAGTTAATAATGATATTATAAAGAAAAACGATACCAAAATATATTTTTACATACAAGTGCTACAGGATCAGTTTTATTCATCTAGGAAAGATTGTATTCTTCAAATGCTACATTCACTCTGAAATAAAAAAAAATGTAATAAAATAACCGGGACAGACCAGCGGCCCATAAATAATAAACGTCGAAATTGTGAATTAAAATTAAAAGCTATTAATTGTTATGTTGTTTCCAATAAATAAAATAAAAAATATAACAACTTATGGAATATATATTTTTAGAATAATCTCTCACTATCCTTTTACCTATATTTAATATAAAATTATAACGTTTAATATACTTTTGTTTCTTCAAAATTTTGCACTTCTCTAAGCTCTCTTCTCACATGGTTTGGAAGAGATCGCTTATAATGGACGATACCGTTTAGCTATGACGCTGTTTTATTTAATCAATACAGATTTTTATAAATTTAACGAATATTTAAATGATCCTAATCGTTGGGATTGATTTGCTCCAATTCAAATAATTTGGTCACCAAAAACTTAGCGATTAAAAAGAGTGGCAGAGAGTTTCTTGCCAGTTCTTCTTGATGTTCATAGTATATGAATAAAGTTATTTTAACTTTGACTTTATTGTTGAAAGAACAAATATCTACGTAAATATAATTCATCACTAGTACACTACATCCACATCCGAATTTCTGTCTTTGAAGTCTTACACTACCTTTGACACTTCACCTTGACCATACGTCATCACGTAGAATCGATAACTTTGCTTACGTATCTTCTATTTCTAGTTAGTTAGCAGTATTTTATCAAGTTATCAGTATGATCTTTGTACTCCGTGATCTGTGTGTATTTATTTAACGGGCTTATTCTAACCGAATACCTACTGCTTGCTTATTTGTTCTAATCATGGTAAGTACGCTATCGTTGAAACAGAGTTCAGGTATAACGCGGAAAGTGCTTTAAGTTATGCCTCAAACCTAACTAACTGACTGTGGTATGGGAACTAAATAAACCTGTATTTACGATTGTTATTAAATTTTATGAAGCTTTTCATGCATCGTAAATAATCTGCAGCGCGAAATAAAAAGACCTGTAATTGAATATTTTGTTGTATAACTGTCAAAACGACTGTATTTATTTATTATCACGTTTTTTTTCTTAAGAGGAAGGCAGAGACCAAGAATATCCACTTGCTACGGTCAAGACATAGCTTTCTCGCTTCATTCACATTTCACTTTCATAACATTCACCATGCATGCACATCGGTTACGGGTTCTTTTAACTTGTTCTTTCTCTAGTACCACCTGGATTTGGTCCAGGTATGTCCTGCCCTGATAATTATAATTGCAGTAGATAATCGACATGTTTGAGATTTTCATTTTTTAGCAGAAGTGACATCCCAATGGGCTAACCTATACGTAAATAATTTTTTTCATGAAACTTAAAACTAGAAGGTTTTTTTTATAACAAACAATTGTTCTTTATCATTAAATTGTTATACAGACACCTAAAAATAGGTTTATCGCGTTTATCGGCGAACGATTTTTTGCAAGCGCTGCATTTGCAGTTAGGGCAAGGTCTACCCAACCAGCCTTCACCATCCTTGCTTGTATACACAGTCAAAACCGTTACGACGACATCGTTTAGAACAACATACAGGTTATATTGACAAAAATCAAAGGTCCCGGCTGAATTCTATTGTATTAGTTACTTAATATCAACGTCATCGGCTGATACGACTATCGGTTTTTACGACCAAATATGAGTAGTGCCTACGATGTCGTTATAACAGATTTTAACTGTACTTTTTGTAAGCCGCTTCTCATGCATATCCTTACGTCCTCTTTTACCTCACAATGCGTGATAGGATAAGTAATAGTGAGTTATCACACGCAATAACCACACGCTCCTAACGCTCTCATTTCCACGGCGTTTATTCTACTTTCATTCTTTCCCTGCCACACCCAACATTCACTACCGTATGTTTTCGTCGGAATAAACACTTTCCTATGTACGGTAAATTTTTGATAGTAAAATTGTATTTTAGATAGTAATCAAAATTATACATTGTTTTTTTAGATTATACGGCCAAGCTGTGCAGTCGGCCGCGCTGCACTATCGATCGACACTGACTTACTGACCCACTAGAAGCTCCAACGGCACCGATATTTCAATAGATTTAACAAATTTCGAAACGCGAATACAATATGATGCATATGATATCAAATTGACTATAGTGTTAAAAATTCATTTCAATATGAACTTCATTATAACTGCATAAATTTTTATAAATAAGGTAAACTTTCAATACTTTCCATTTTCAAACAATTATAGGCCGAAATCCGTGGATTTCCTGTGAACACATACTATGCGTCACCACTTAAGCAACAAAAACGTATTTAGTATAATTAAATAGTATAGACACGAAAACCGGAAATTGGACAAAACACAGATGAAGATTGCTTGGTGATCGTCAGATTTTCAGAGCCTTTACAAAACCTATAAAAGAATACTGTACGTATAACAATTGTACGTAGGAACAATTGGGGAAAAGATAGTACGCTGTTAAAACAAATAGGATTAACTTCACATCAGCATAAGACGATTATACGAAATGTAGATCGCGTTGTAACTTTCGTGTTTAAGACATTAGTACTGTACTTAAAACAACAAAAACTGGGTCAAAACGTAGCCTCAGTGCACTTCACTATAATGCACTACGAAAATCATAATCACCCTCATACAAAAGAACAATAATAACTGCACATATTTTAGCCACATTTTAGTACTAATTTCGATTGTATATCTAATTAGCCCGATTAACGACTTTAATAAAGGATTTAGTATACTTAAACCAGCATAATAACCTCAGTCCGAATTAAAAATTAAAATAATAATAGGAAAAAGTCTAGACATTACTCTCTCGCTGCAATGTAAAAAGGCTTGCAAAAATTCAAGAGAGGTTTTTGAACTCTGCTCATAATATTATCAAGAAGTTTTTTAATTTAACTCACGAACGAAAATTAATTAAAAAAAACTTTAAACAGAAATCAAATACGTTTAAAAGATTTATTGATTATAATATACGAACATAGCTTTAATAATAATTTAAGTTAGTTAATGAAAATGTTTGAGGCGCACTGAACACTAGCAAAGTCCAGCCAAATAGGCTTACCCGTTTCTTAGCCATAACTACACCATTATCACAAATGAAAAGACGTGCACTCCCTTAAGCGCCAAAACGATACTGCGGAAGCAAGGGGGTTAAAACTTGATGTGGAGGTTAAAACAGCTTGAGTACAAACAGAAATAGGTGAAAATACACTGCAATAGCGGATCGTAGAGTCGATTTTCATTTGATGTGAGACGGATTAAAATCTCTTACTATTGTTAGGAAAAAAGCTTGCAGAGCTGAAATATACCGAAAATTTAGTGACTTAGGGTTGAAAATCCTTTGAATGACAGGGTTCATTGTAGTTGATAAGCCTCGCTGTATTTAATTCTGTATAGATTTTCAGTGCGCCAGACGTAAAATCTTACATGTGACGTATGCAAATTTTGATTTTGCAGATCAGTGACCTTTGATAATGTTGACATTTATGTTAAATTCACGGAGGAGGGTGATTTTTGCGACGTAATAATTTATCTCACAATTTTTTTTTTTAATGTTTTCTAGAAAATTCCCCGACTATGTAGTCGTCGGAGGTATTAAATAACTTACGTACATAGTATTGGTAACTCGGATGACAAAACACTACTACTTTCTTTTAACAACAGCTGTTTGTATGACCTTTACAGCAAAACCCAAAAAGATGCCTCTTAACCGAATGTTGAACATTATTTCCTTTAAAGTCGTCTCTGTAACTTTTATGCCCATAGCTTACATTATTATAAGACAAATTTCCGGATACAATATATTACATATAAATGTAATATATAAAATTCTCGTGACGCGGTGTTTGTGGTTAAACTCCTCCGAAACGGCTCGACCGATTCTCACGAAATTTTGTGTGCATATTGGGTATGTCTGAGAATCGGACAACATCTATTTTTCATCCCCCTAAATGTTAAGGGTAGTCCCCACCCTAGTTATTCTTTATTTTTTTATGATACAGCATTAAAAAATACATACAACCCCTAATTTTCACCCAAAACATTCAAACATGGCAAAACGACGTTTGCCGGATCAGTAGTCTATATATATAAAAGAAAAATGGTCTTCGTTTGAGGCTCCTTCACGCCTAAACCACTGATCGTATCGACATGAAACTACCACCATTCGATGCGAAATAATGGCTATTTATTTATTAAATTCCAACGTTCCTTCATTTTTTTATTGCTGTTTTACTTTTAAGAAAATTTATCCATACGGACTTCACCGCGGAAACATTCGGGGAGGCTTCCTAGAACCTCTAAACGTCAACATCTGTTAAAAACTCGATTTTAGAAATATTTCAATTTTCTTAGCGGGAAGTTAAAAAGAAGAATAATAAAAATATGAAAGAATAATAAAAATATGAAACATAAAATTTATTTTAATTCGTCCAGCAAAGCGGGCGCGAAACGGCTAGTAGTATAATATAAAAATGGTTTATGTCAATAAATTGATTAGAAAACTTGCAAAAATATTCCTTTAACTCACATACAAAACGGGAAAGTTTTGTATTACATAGAGAATACACAAACATTTCAAATGAGTAATTTCGGTTTGTTACTAAATATATATACGTCCTATATATCGTAACCACGATTTCGATAATAGCTATCAAAATTAGGTCCAATATAAGCATAGATCTTTTTAATTTTTCAATTAATTTAAAGTTTTAGTTTTTCTAAGATGTAGCAAAGACATAGGTTCTCTCAAGATCAAAACTATCACTAATAACGAAAAATTGCATCTTAAACAAGTTACTTAATATTAAAAGTCATAGGGAGAAGCAAGATACGCCAATATTTGAACCGGTTTACAGTTGATACTCTCATGAGTACCATGGATACTAGAATTAATACAAAATTATTTAAAAAAATATAAGTTTCAATAGTGTTATTCAAACTTTATAATTTTTTAACGTATTATAATTTCTATACCTATAAAAAGTTTACATATTTAAACGATATATACAATTCGACTAGCTTTAATATAATAATTGGCTTGACACAAAAACTTATGTGTCAAACCAAAAAAACTAACACACAAATTCTATCAACGTCCACGCCACAAACGCATTTACACAGTGTTTTGTGATTAAACCCTGTTAAAAACAATGTCTCCCAAACAAACCCATGACCATGCAGACCATCTCGTGCCATAGCCTAAAGGCTTACCCAGACACGCACACGCACAATAACTGCGCTTGCGCGAAATAAAAATGGCGGCTACCTGTTGCTGAAATGTCAAAATCTGTAAAACAGGTTTGCACAGGCAACTCATGGTCCTTGCACACAAAAACACAACCTCCTATCACTTAACACTTGTTCAAGTAATATTCTCGCGTCGAGCCTTACATTGCATCGTACATACTGCATTATCGGGGTGTAATAGTCGTGTGACGCAAGAGAAGCCGTAGGGGAAACCAGCCAAGTTCAATTGTAAGGGTGTTGTTCGAGGCGTAAGACCGCACTGGCGATTACGATAATCTATTCATTGGTTTAATTGGTGGGATTACGTTTTTATTTACTAACATTGTAATGACAAAATGTTGTACGCCGTACGCGGCAAAGTGAACTTGTAATAAATATTTCTTTGCCGGAGATTGCACGTGTTTTAATCCTGACACATATCTATTTATGTATCTAAAACACTTTTTGCCCTCACCATAGGAGCAAAGATTAATCCATTGATGCAAAACCGTGATTCGAAAACACACCTCAGGTGAATATCGCACACGAACATACAGTAAACTACCGTTAAGCAAAATTAGTCATATGAATTCAGTTTAGTAAATGTCAGCACACACATATCCAGTATTAAAGGTCAACGATTAACTAAATATATAAAAATGTACTTGAGAATGTGCGGAAGGAAAACTGTCGTGATTTGAGATCGCAGCAATACAAAATCACTTTTTTGGTTCTTGACAACACTATTACGTTATTATAGTTTACTTAATTCTTTCACACACGTTTGTAGTGTCACTCATAGAATGTAGTCATGTCTTTGTATAAATTCTATCCACCGGAAGGCTGGTGACCACAGAACTTTTATAGTCATTTAGGCACCAGCCTCTTACAAAGGCCTCTAAAATGCAATATTGTGAAGAGTTGCCTTATAAACATTATTATTATTATTTTAATATGACAAAAAATAAAAATTCTAAATAAATGTAGCTGGCCCAGTGGTCGAACTAGGTAGTAGGTACCATTGCATCGACAGAGTGTAGAAGGACCTGCTGTGGCTGAAAGCCAGCATTTGGCGGGAGGTGGCAATGGACAGGCAGAGCTGTAAATGCACTTTTTGCAGTGAGTGTGTAAAAACAAAAACTTACTTTGATCGTAGTATCGTTGCAAGGGGCTTAAAGCTAATATTGCTTACCTGCGAAAGAAAAAAAATATTAAAATAATTATCCAAACATTTAAATACACATGAGTAGTGTATGTATTCTAGATACGTGTTAACTAATTGTGAATTTACGATAATCTAGCACAAGTATTTTGTATGGATCACCTGACCAGCCTTCTTCGCTAATTATTATTAACCGCTAAGGCGGTCAGCGCAAGAGCATAAAATTTTTGAAATTTTGTAAGAAAACTACAGATAGTTCAACGACAAAACCTAACCCTATAAACTTATTGTTATACAGAATTACAAAACTATTAAGAGCAAAATCATTAAGAAACTGAGTTTCTTTTATTTAGAAAAGAAAAAGCACGTAAGAAATCAATTAAAAATCTTCACAGCCACTAATGGGCGAATGGAAGCACTTAAATCTATCAGCGTGTCGGGAATCAAACCCTATGGGTTCACACCCAATTAATTACATTTAGTGCTGCAGTCTTATCACGAACGACGGGTAGCGATAGTTGCATTGCGATCGCTAGTCGCAGCCTCTATATCTCTAGCTCTACGATGGGAACACAAAAACTCATTATATTCACAATTTTATGGGAGAGAACACTGACACTGAGCCGACAATTCATCATACACATTGTAATGCATGTCTAGTTATAAAATTAATTCGGAATGATCCCTTCATACATGTACGGCATATAATAACATATTGTTATCAAAGACTCTTGTTTTATGAAAATAAAATTTATTGTAGATCACTATATCTAGTTACATATATATGTAGATTTGAATCAGTGGAAGAAATTTTAAATCAATTCAACAGTTTCGAGTTTCGAATGAGAAGCATATAACTATCATTTTTTAATTAGTTTCTACTACAAATAAATCAGTGGCGCTACGACCTTCTTTAGGTATAGATTGGATTTCTGTATATTATGTTTCATGATCATTTGTGAATCTAATAGGCCAGTAGGTGATCAGCCTCCTGTGCCTGATACACGCGACTTCTTGGGTTTAAAACAAGCCGGTTTCCTCACGATGCTTTCCTTCATCGTTCGCACAAATGCGCACATAGAAAGAAAGTCCATTGGTGCACGGCCGGGAATCGAAGCCATAAAGCTTTAAACTATAATTATATTTACAACAAAAATGCGGAATCGCTGCGTCGTTTTAACAATAATTGTACAATTGTGACTGCTAGTTATTGGAAATAATCCTTCGGAGCACTCCGTCGGTGCAATTGATCTATGAGAGTGAATTTATCTCGTACTATTTGATTCACTGGATCGCACCCATAAAGTATCGAACGTATTTATCAAACACTTTTACAGAGATATTGTGTAATGATATATTAAATTAACTTTATCATAACTGGATAGGTACTTGACGTAACACGTTTTTTGGTGTTTAAGTACTTTTAGTTTATTTATAATGTATTACGGAATCATTTAAAAAAAATCCTAAACACAGAACCGTTTAAAATGCACAAAAAAATTGTATTTAATAAAAAAAATTGTATCGATTGTACCTTTGTACACGGACTTATTTATTTATGTTTATTTATTAACACTTGGTTGTATACAGAAATATAATACTTATCTATGTAATAAAGAATTAAATGTCCGTTTATTTATCTAATAGTAGTTAGGTATGCATGCTATATTTTTTTAAACTTTTAATTCGTATTTATTTCATTATATACATAGTTTAAAAAAAATTGGTAGTAACATAAATGGGACAAATGAAAAAATTGCCTCCAGTAAAAATTTCTTCATAATTAAACTTACTGATAATATTTTTTTATTACACAGAAAGTACCTACCATCATAAAACAAGGAAACCAACTGAATAACAATAGCCTCAAACTTGACCTTGTAACTCATCACGATGACGCAACAACACGATCTCGTATCAAATCCTACATTACAAATCCTCTTGTACTTTTCAATGCAGGCCTTCAGGACATGATTTAGTGTTAATATCGTGAAAAATGCTACTTTAATAAAATTATTTTACGCACAAACATTGTAAGTACTTTGCTTGTATTTTTGTTTTGTTTTTAACCAGAAAAGACGTTAATCTAATTAGGTAAATAAAGTCTGAAATTTTTACTTATATTAATTACGATACGAATTTGTATGTAATTTTTATTGGAAACTGTTTTAATTTCTAATTACAAATCTATAATAATTTTAAGTTTAGTGTATTCTAATCAAATGACGCACAGTAAAATAAAGTGATAAGGATTTCGTTCAATATTACAAATTAGTAACAGCAAGGTTGTTTATTATCTTCTGTTATCATTGGTTACTTTTTTATCAATTATCTATAACCTGTTACTAATTTCAACCAATGTCCGACTATAACAGAGATACGTGGCATACACTGTGCTATGATTCTAACTTTTATGAAACTTTCATTTTAGTGATTTCTACATAATTGTGTGCAAAATTATTTAAATTGTACTATGTATTTCAAACGATATGTCAGTCTTAATATAAACATAGAGACGCTCACAAAATTACCTGCACAGAAGAACGTTGAGAGGCAGGAGACGTTGGTGTTTTAGCAGCGTTCGGCTCGGCTCTATGTTCAGCCAGTACTCTGTGCTCGTGTTTCGTCCCTACCACTGACCGTTTCACTTGTTCCATTCTCGCTTGAATAGCTTTCCTCGACATCACTTTAGTCTTCTCATCCTTTGTGCCACCATCAGCCAGTTTCCTCATCAGGCGGGCTGTAGCAGCCACAGAATGTTGCTGCGTATCTGAATTCGTTCGTGCCAGACGGGTGGCCGGTCGCGGTGCGGGTGCAGTTGCTCCTGTACTACTACGTGTCGTCTCATTTCTGTTGAATGGTACAACATCGTGTTCTGTGTCGGAATCGGCTGCGAGATAGCCCCCACCGCCGACAGAAGACACTCCAGTGCGGAGTAGATTCTCGTGTTCCGCATAACGTACTCTTTCATCAACTTCAACTGTACCGTTCTGAGCTCTTTCCAAGCCTCGCTCCATTTCGCCAATCTGTCTTTCTAATTTACGTAAAACATCGTCTGATGGTGGCGTCGGTCCATTATCCTCAGGTGATTCAGACGCTTGGAATGACTTTAGATGTATTGGATGCGCTCTATTAAGTTCTAGTCGTTTTGGAGCGATTCCAGTTGAAGTAACTTCATATTTAGCTCTTTGGGGCTGTGGAGTCTTTTCTAGCATTGCTAATGACACCGGAGATGGAGGAGGTGCACCATTATGCGTTGTGATTTGATCAGGGGCAGGAGATACCCTCGGAGCCCGAAAGCTCTTTCGCATGAAGTCCTCGCGAGTCAACTTCCGCTCCATGATCACTAGATTACCATTATACTTTCAACACTAAAGTCTGACACAATTTTTCATCACAAATCTGTTAGTTTCCCATGCTAACACCTAAATGAACACATTTCGAAGTATTAAAAAAGATAAGAGATACCGATATCAAAAACGTGAGCAATTGATGAATTGGCGCCGATCGATACAAGAAACAACTCATTTATTAAACAGAGGATAGATAACCATTGACATATCGACCAATGGAACCTTGACTAAGTTACTCAAAATCCAACACATTGAGAATTCTGATGACGCACAGACCCATTGTATTCGATACCTAATCGATAGTGGTTTATAAATAAATTAAAAACGTCGAATATGGAGAAATCGAGCAATTATTCTAACCTAATGGCTCGTCAATAATTTAATCCCGCTTTACAGAGAGTATACCTTTCACCGGTGAAGACTTTATCAAGTAAAACGGATCACCTATTGGTAACGATAAAAGATTAGATAAGCATCTACTGTCGGATTGAAACGATTTATGAAACTAGACGAGTATACTATACAACACTGTCGATACAAAGATGACAAAAAAGACAGAAGTACGGTTTAATAGTAATAAAAAAGTTAATAAACTTTGAATTAATGATTCATCACGAATACAAAATTACAAATAGACAAGAATAAACCCTAATTGCCTATATGATGTCGCGTCCTTGGCATTAGTCGTTCAACAAAACATCAATACGACATGTGAAGATACTAGCGAACATATAAGCTTGAATAGGGTTACCAGATGTTTCACTAAAAGGTTGTGTTTAACAATATATACATGTTCGCCTTCAACTATTTGTATTGAAACTTCATGACAAACTTGTTTCAACATAAAACGGTGATAATCAAAATTTTAAACGTAACTCAAATCCAATTACTATAACATAAATGTATAGTTCTGTATAAAAACAAATCACTGATCTTGTAATTGAATTCAATATGTCCTCATTTACATTTACTAAACACCAAGATAAATTACATGTTAAAATGAACTCTAGTAACCCTAAACACGAAATAAGAGTTCCAGCGCCGAGCCAAAGCGAGAGAGCCTCATCAGGACATCTGGAAAGAGAGAGATAAGAGATAGTTAGTAAAGAAGTTTCGGCCAATCACCGAGTACCCAAACAGTTGCCGCACACAAAGCTCCAACCTGTAAGAGACGCACAGACACCACCTAAGTCAATAGGACGCACATGTAACAATAAGCAGGACAAAACATTATCAGAAGCCCAATTTATGACAGATAAGGCACTTATATACCCCAATATATAAATATAACGCTTGGTAGACAAGAAACAACGTGGACTTGATCACTAACGACAGATGGCGAGCGAGTGAGT
Source organism: Pieris macdunnoughi (assembly GCA_905332375.1). Classification (NCBI taxonomy): domain Eukaryota; kingdom Metazoa; phylum Arthropoda; class Insecta; order Lepidoptera; family Pieridae; genus Pieris; species Pieris macdunnoughi. Next base: position 1,190,745 of record CAJOBZ010000069.1, on the reverse strand, counting down.
CATGATGCAAGTGATTTGTGAACCCCTATAACCTTACTAACATCAAAGACACCTTTTCATAAAGGTATGCTCGTCAGTTACATAACGCTCAGTAAAAATAAATAATAGTTCGTGTGAAAAAATATTATTAGGTTCTAAATATAAGTCTCACGTGAGGGTTTTAGGGTCATTTACATTTATTAATAAAGTTTCTTTAAGGGATAGAAGACGTATGAGCGGAAAGCGAGTTTCTAATCTGCGTAGTCAAATGGTGTTATTCCAAAACGCACTGTAGGCCTCAATTACTAGAACTAGCCTTTTTTTTTTATAATTGCATAAGCGTGGTATGACCAATGTTTTAACATGTTTCCTTAGTTATTTAAAACAAAAACTTTTAACGTAATGTAAGGTAAGTTTATAAACAAATATACAATAAAATAGGGGAAATGAAACTTTGATATAGATCGCTGTCCGCCTTTTCAGCGAATGTAACATCGCCCAAACGTTTAGTTAGTTTCGCGTGACTGCTACGGATAACGTCGAATAATAACCGATTTCTAATTCAAATGAAGGTTATTGGGCCGCTTGATGATCTACCTATTTATTACATTTAATTGGTCACTGCCAAAAGATAATTTCAATAATAATATTCATATTACATTCTTCGGATCAAATTCTCAACACAAACTATGTCTAACATCAAACATATTTCCAAGTCATTGTTTCACTAACAAAAGAGTCCGATTAAAAATTCTTCGTCTTATTTTCATCTCATATTCCATTTAAAGTAGCCGTCGGTAATTCAAGCCTTCCCTTACCGTAGGAAATCATGCAACTAATGTCTGACCGCGATTATGCAGCGTATTTCACAATATCAGAGCTCATTTTCCAATGCATTATATTACATACCACAATACCACCGCGATACCGGTGTCTTTTTGCATGAAATTGCAAAGAGAAAAATCACCATCGATCAAGTAAAACATGACCTAAATATAGTAAAAATAGAACATGTTTTTGCTTAAATAGTGAAACGAACACATTCTATGTACAAAGCCTCAAAGATGGTGAGAAAGAAATATTGACATATAGAACCGTTAAACAGATTTGAACAGTTGAAATGAATTATTACTGTTGCAAGGTAAGCCACTTTCAAATCTAAAATAGCGGTACAAAGAGCTTACGTTGAAATTACAGTAAGACCTGAAGGGGTTTATTCAATACTCACAATTTAATAATTGGACTATTGCGACATACGAAAACTTGTCTCTGAATTGTAGAATTTAAATTCATTTTTTTAAATTAAAGTTTCACCAAATGAAAGAGGGCAGACCATGCACACCAGATGGAAGGCGTGAATGTTGTCGATATTTAAAAAAAAATAGGCACTTCAGTGCAAGGTTTTATATATATATACATATATATACTAGCTGACCCGGCAAACGTTGTTTTGCCATGTATATTACATCAAGGAGACATTATTTTAGTTCAATAAAAATAACTATCTACTATAATAAAAAATAGGAGTTGAACGTAGAGGGGTGACAATTAAGGGTTGAATGAATTTTTGTATGCTGTAACGTAAAAAAATAAAAACAAAAAGCTTTGTCTAAAAATTTAAATAAAAATTAATTGGTGGGACCACCATTAACATTAAGGGGAATGAAATATAGATGTTGTCCGATTCCCAGTTTACTAAATATGCATTAAAAAAATTCATAAGCACCTGTCAAGCCGTTTCGGAGGAGTATGGGAACGAACATTGTGACATGAGAATTTTATATATTAGAATATAGTTTCCAAAATGAGTTTCAGTATAGTAACTTAAAGACAGAGAAAAAACAGCCTAGCATTTAATCAAATGTGTCACAAAGTGTGGGCAGTTCCAAGCAATTATTGTAACTATCTCAAGAGCAAATAGGCAAACCATATAAGAATCAAGCATTACGTATAGTCCTACGCAAATTATGCCAAAAATGGTTCATTTAAATGCTATATTGTACATTCAAATTGTGTCCGTAAACTGAACGGCAGCATTTTTTGTACGCCCAAACCAGTTTCGTTCGGATACGTTTTTCAATTCGCGTCTCCAGTCATCAGACATCGTTTTAAGCAGAGAAAGAATATTTAAAATCATGTAGTACAGTCAAATGAAATGATAATATAAGAGAAAGTAGGAAGTCATTACGAAAAATAATTCCCTTTCTGTTTATTATATTCCTTGGACGAGAAATAAAATTTTCGTTATTTAAGACTTAAATATTCCTTTAAAAGTAACAGAAAATATATTTACGTAAAAAGCTATAATACAATTTAATAAATCATAATTAAAACCACGCCCACGGATTATAAATAAAGCAGGTGGACAATTCATTATGTATTCCGATTCATTAATCGACCCAAAAACGGAAATAAACTACTTTTTAACGCTTATTCATAGAAACCTATACTATATCTTTAAGAATACGAATAACTATTGTTCTAACATTTATTTTGTGACTATTGTGTTCGCCAAAAAGATTTCACAATTTTAATAAGACACCAAAATGTGATATCAGTAAAAATTTGTTAATTTCGTCGTTGCTTATTATTAAACTAAAAACTATTGGAAAAATTAAAGAAGAGAGACAAATGGAAGAATTTGGAGGCGGTCTTCACTCGGTCGGAGGTCGTGTACCTACTGATATTAAACTTAATGTAATCCCGATTGTGTAATACTCGATACAGGCTCTTTCTTTTTAATTTTATTTTAACTAGACATATAATTTATATACTCTTAAAAATAATAATATTTTTCTTACATAAATCTTACAAAGTTAAACAAATGTATAAAACTGATATACTGGTACTACACATAAGCGTTTAATACTGCAGAATTCTCATTCATCAAATCATTGAGTTATATTGGCAAGTTCGCATTGCGATATCGTCAACTCGTCTGGCCGGCTTCGTAAGGTGCAAACTTCGCGACCTAGGTAGTAATTCGCTAGGGCTGGTATCATTGTTTAATCCATCGTCAAATTCGCATTCAACATATTTTATATACGTTTAGACTGTTTTACGCGCCTTGTAAAAAAAACGAAACGTATTAGAGATTATTAATAAAACTTTTTTATAGTTTTCCTAATTGTTAATACAGTCGACTTTCGATAATTTAATTTTTTTTCCGGTTCCTTGAAAAATACTCTAAATGTTAATTTGTCTCTAGGTAATTTGTAGGAATAGTCTCAAAAGTAATCTTGCCCGCGAACATGCGATAATTTGAAGTCAATGGGTTTTTTTAAATTCTTGTGAAAGACTGAAGTCACTAACGCAAAAAAGATAACGGACTTCTTTTCGCAATAAAAAAATCACGATTTTTGATCACTCTTATTTACTTAAGTCATGCTAAGCACTGAATCAAATATATCAAACTTCACGTTGACAACCCTACGTGTGACATAAGTAACAAACACGTTGGGTGAGTCACACACAAGTTGTGCTTAACACAAGGATCTATGTCACGTCTTTGATAAATTACTGACTAAAATGTAATCTTTGCTGCAATTAACATAACTAATGCTTTGTTAAATATATACTTGCTATCTCACTTAAGTCATAAAATCATTCCTTATTTAAAAGGACCTTAAATCGAATTACAATTAGCGCGATTCGTGACCCCTCTGGACCCGTGTGACGCCCAGTATGCGTCCCCAGTTAGGCCGCAAACAGTAAATAAAAAAACAACTATTTTTAGAACATTCCAGAAAACGAATTTTAAATTTCCATAGTTCTGGCAATGCACTAGCAAATAAATATTTCGTCGTTGTCCCATACAAACCGGGCCCCTTTTTAATGCAAACAAAAAGGCTGCGCAAGCGCCGGTGCATGACTCACAAGCGCTCCAATCACTTGTCTCTCTCTTTGCGCATCTTTCTCTTTCATCCAGTTTCCATGCTATACTAGTTTTGCGCTCACAATCGGAGGTAACATTGTGTTAGGTTAAGCAGACAGGTCAAAGGTACGTTATTATTTCAATTAGAACTTAGAACTAAACATCAAAAACACAAATGTGTGGTGGAAATAAAAAGAGGATTTCGTGGCGTTATCTTTAAAATAAATTTCAAATTATTAGACAAAAATTATAAAAATAGTAGAAACTGTGAACTAAACATAATTAATAAAGGTTCATATTGCTGTTTTGATTTATAAATCAAGTAAAGGACCATTTAAAGATTTCCCAGCCAGTCTTAAAGTTCAATTAACAAAAAAGCTAAACATAATCCGATTAAATTATAATTGTCATATTTAAATACCTAAAACAATTTTTTTCTTAAAAACGCACATGGGAGCCTTTTGGCCGGCATCACTTAGCATCAAATGAGCTCCCAGCAGTTTGCCGTTATATATATAAAAAAAAAAAATAATATTGATAATCTATAAAATTCTTTATACAAGTTAGCTCAAAGAATTTTTATCAAGATTTTAATTACGATCACAAAGTGTCTCGCGAAAGTAGTCAACCAAGATTAATTTATTAGAAATTGTATACCATTAATAACATGAAAAGGAATTTATAAATTTAGAAAGTATCCATTTATTTTTATTGCAAGTAAGGATATTAGAAACGATAACGAAATACAAGTTTGCCTTCCGGTATAACTGAACAATCCATTTATAAGTATATCATACTAATTGCCCCCGCGAACTTCGTTTCGCCTTAAATAATTTTTCATAGCTTACAAAGCTTTTTAGGTTTTACCGTCAAATTTATTTCAATTTTTCACTCCATAAAAACGTTCCCCAGATTTCAAGGAAGAAATAGCACCCCCACATACACAGGGTGTGTATGTGGGGGTGCTAATATACATTTAATTTCACACCATCACATAGCACAGCCGAATTAGGTATTACGTATTTAATACGTTTTTCTTTTCGTAAATATTTGAACCATTTTGTTAATATTATGTATTCCATCTTTGGCTATGTGTTTAGTTAATTTTTTGTTGTATATAATTTATGTTAGCTGTAGAAAAATCTAATAAATAAATACACGAATTAGTCCAGCCGTCTTCGAGTTTTGAGCTTAGCAACATACTTTACGATCATTTTTATTTATACAGATTACAATAGTTCAGCTCAGCTTCGCTACTCATTACCCCTATGTATGGTGATGTCAAAAATTACCTTAATAACAAAAGCTAATGCATAACAATTACAGTAAAACAGGAAATTTCATACATTTAGCACGTAATTGCAGCAATTACCCTACATTGTCAGCGTTTGACCTGAACAAGAGTATTCAACAAAATTATTATTTACTTTTTAATAACTTTAACCGAAAAACGACTAAGTAATGCATTTAATATTTTAGTTACTAAACTTTCTAAAACTGTGAAATGAAATGTGAAATAAAAAAGGTATGTACTAAAAAGTTAGGCTAAGCATTAAGGAGAAACGAAGTTCGCGGGGGCAGCTAGTAATTCATATCATTTTAATATAAAAAAACTTAAAAGATTCGTCGATCAACTTTGTTATCCCATAATTCTGCTAAGTCACCTGACAAGTACTTCGTAAACACTGACAGTGTCCTCAGAGAATGAAAAATGATATAACGAATTAAGCCTCGCATAAAGACGGCTTAAATACTCGTCACCAAATTACATAAGTATGTGGGAGACCGCCTACAATCTGTAGAAAGTTAGACATTGTTTCAAGAGGCTGTGTTTTGAACTCAAGCAATCTTTAGACCCACACGGCCTTGTGGAAAGGCTTTATGAAAGAACTTGCTTAGAAATCTCCACTCCCAAGCTTCACACGACTAGCCGCTTTCTTTGACTGCAAACTTGTGTCACGGCCAACCTCAGTCAAAATTTTAATGGGGCTTCGTTCTACCGCAACTTATATGATTTATTACGACTACGTTTATAATTTCGTAAAACGTCTGCCAAAATCGACGTATTATTATTTCTTTTTTTTTTTTATAGAACGGGGGCAAACGGGCAGGAGGCTCACCTGATGTTAAGTGATACCGCCGCCCATGGACACTCTCAATGCCAGAGGGCTCGCGAGTGCGTTGCCGGCCTTTTAAAAATTGGTACGCTCTTTTCTTGAAGGACCCTAAGTCGAATTGGTTCGGGAATACTTCAGTGGGCAGCTGGTTCCACATAGTGGTGGTGCGCGGCAAAAACTGCCTTGAGAAACGCTCAGTTGTGGAACGTCGGACGTCGAGGTGATACGGGTGGAATTTCGTATTCTGCCTCGACGTCCGATGATGAAACTCAGCTGCAGGTATTAATCCGAACAACTCCTCTGAACACTCTCCATGGTAAATGCGGTAGAAGATGCAGAGTGACCCCACATCTCTACGCAACGCCAAAGGATCAAGCCGCTCGGAGAGGGATTGGTCGTCAACGATTCGAACCGCTCTGCGTTGTATACGGTCAAGTGGAAGGAGCTGGTACTGGGGAGCCCCCGCCCAGAGGTGAGAGCAGTACTCCATGTGGGGCCGAATTTGCGCTTTATATAGTTGCATGCGGTGGCCCGGAGTGAAGTACCGTCTCGCCTTACTGAGCACACCAAGCTTTTTTGAGGCTAATTTAGCCTTTCCCTCCAAGTGACCGCGAAACTGAACGTCGCTCGATATGTCAACGCCAAGTATTCCAATGCTGGCTGTGGCTTTAAGAAGAGTGTTTTCGAAAAGAGGAGTAGCGACAAAGGGTGTTTTTTTAGCGGAAAACGCGCAAACTTGTGTCTTCTTGGGGTTAAATTGGACTAGGTTTTGTCTGCCCCAATCTGAGACTCCACGAAGTAGAGTTTCAACTTCAGACACAAGTTTGTTCCGGTACTCATCAACAACTGCCCGAGAAATACCTGCCCGGCCAGTGTAAAAAGTATCTCCAGTACTGTCATCCGCATAGCAATGAATGTTGCTAAGTTTCAACATATCATTGATATGTAGAAGAAATAGGGTCGGGGATAGAACACAGCCTTGTGGGACCCCAGCGTTTACGGGTTTTAGGTCGGAACATGCTCCGTCGATGACGACCTTGATGCTCCGATCGGCCAGAAAGCTGGAGATCCAATTGCGTAATTTCTCGGGAAGCCCATAGGCTGGAAGCTTCGAGAGCAGTGCTCTGTGCCACACCCGATCGAAGGCTTTCGATATGTCCAAACTAACCGCTAGCGCCTCCCCCTTGGACTCAATTGCCTCTGCCCATCTATGTGTAAGGTATACAAGAAGGTCACCAGCCGAACGACCACGACGAAAGCCGTACTGATAATCGCTAATCAGCTGGTGGCCCTCTAGATACCTCAAGAGCTGGCAATTAACAATGGATTCCATTATTTTGGAGAACAAGGAGGTTATAGCTATTGGGCGATAGTTGGACGGATCAGAGCGATCGCCTTTTTTAGGGATCGGATGTATCAAAGCGGTCTTCCAGCACTTCGGGACAGTGCCGAGCGAGTACAGGTACCGGAAAAGGCGCGTTAAGACCGGAGCCAACTCAGGAGCACAAGTACGCAGCACAATTGGGGGATACCATCCGGCCCGCTCGACTTATGAATGTCCAAGGAAGATAGTGCTTTGCGGACAGCACGTTGCCGGAATGTGATTTCCGGCATCGAAGAATCACACCGCGAAATGGTCGGTGGTGATCTCCCTCGGTCATCCAAAGTCAAGTTAGACGCGAAGAGACAGCCCAAAAGGTCAGCCTTCTCCTTCGCAGTGTGGGCCAGAGAGTCATCCTCCCTGTGCAGTGGCGGAATGGCGGGCTGACAAAAATTCCCTTGGACAGCTTTGGCGAGAGACCAGAAGGCTCGAGTCCCTGATGGGAGTTGGGCCAATCTCTCGCCAAATCTGGCAATGTGCTCTGACTTTGCCTTAGTGATTTCCCGTTTGAAGGACCTGGAGGCTGAGTTATATGCTTTTTTAAGTTCGCTGGTATTGGCATCACGATATTTCTTTTTTTATAAAGAATAATGTGAATCTATAGTTATTTATAACAATATGTATTTATAAATATGTGAGCACCATGTATCGACATAATAATATAGTTATCTGCTGTTATTGTTTTTTATCACACCATGTGCCTGTTTTATTTTAGTATAGTAGTTTTTTTTTGTTCTTGGTACATAGCCTTTACATATAATAATCAAATCAATGTACACAAAATATTGTAAAAACTATTTTAATTATATATATTATAAGAGTAATAATTATGGAGTTTCTTGTCCATTCATTTCCTAATGAAACTTTTTTTTTGGATTGGGCAACTAGAGTAATATTTTTTAAACAGTTTTGACTTTATTTTAACTTTCAAAAGTGCCATTATAAAAGCCTTATTAATGATTTGACTTTTTCTTAGCGTAAAAGAGTGATTTTACGTTATACGTTCTGTACCCGAAAAATTTCCTAAAAGGAAAATAGTCAAAAGCCGACTATCATAAGTGGTGTAAAACCTATCTAAATATATAGCTATAAGCTTCATAATCACTCAGTAAGGTCGAAGCCACGAGCCGTTTAAAAAAAACTGTCATACACTTTCCTCCACCCAAGTTTTACAGCATTCGTGGTCATAATGGAATCCCAACAATGGTAGCCTCGGCTCGTTAGCAATCCCAGTAATTTCTTCCCATTTTCGAGATTGCGCTCGCCTCATTACTTTAATTACTATCTAGATGGAGCAGTTAATGCGAAACGTGGATATAGACGTTATACTTGCATAAATTTACTAAATTGATGAAGACACCAGCGGCATAATTACTGGAATGAATTTTCTAAAAAGTTTTTGTGCTTAGTAATAATAAACTAAATCACTTTTTGGGTCTGGGCCTCAGATTTCTGTATCTGTTTCATGATCATTTGTCAATCTAATAAGCAAGTAGTCAGCCTCCTGTGCCTGACACACGCCGTCGACTAATGTCTTAGGCCAGTTTCCTCACGATGTTTTCCTTCACCGTTCGAGGGAATGTTAAATGCTCAAAAAGAAAGTCCATTGGTGCACAGCCGGGGATCGAACCTACGACCTCAGGGATGAAAGTCGCTCGCTGAAGCCACTAGGCCAACACTGCTCTGCTTAGTAATAATAATAATGGTAATAAAGAGTTTATTTGCAGAGAAGTGGCACATAGAGTGATTAATTTAAAAAAATCTGCACAATCAGCCATAAAAAATTAGGCATGCAAATGTCATATTAATTTTTATAATGTCATATAATAAGTTAAGTTATTTAGAATTGGTGTCAAAACTTCTGGTCAAAAGTCTCCCACATTAAGAATATCTAAATCATATTATATAATATGTATATCTAAATTAAATATGAATACAAAAACATTAATAAATAAGAATAATCATGCGATGCGATGAATGAATTCATAAGTAATCATCTTTATCAAACCAAAAAAATATTTTTAACTATATATTACTAAAACGAATAAAACATGCTAATACATTAGCATATACAAGAATAAACGGTATGTAAATGAAACGTACGATTACCAAATACGGACAAATCTATTGAGGCCACAAATGAATATGTAAATACGCCTTTAATTTTCTTGATGACTGAATCAATGTTTTTTAAGATCAATTAAGTGTATTTCCGACTGAAAACAAATGAATTTTGCCCGAATAAACCAGGACCCAATAGGCTGCTTTTATATTTGTCAAACAGGCAGAAGGCTCATCTGATGTTAAGTGTGTGTGTGACACTCACACTTCCATATGGCTCGCAAGTGGCGGCCTTTTATGAGTTGGTAGCTTGAGTAAGCTTTAGTGCAGAAAATTAACATTCAATATAACCTCAGTTAACAAAGAAAATTTTAGAACCCAAGAAATGCTATTTAACTCGAATATTTGGTTTTTTACCAAGTTAATGGTAATCGACCAGAGTTAGGTAATTTTGAGTTAAATAGTTTTGTCTATAGCCAGATATTTAAGAAGTGTCAAAACCTTTTTTATACATAATAAAGGGGCAGGAGGCCTGATGTTAAGTGATACCGCCCGCCCATGAACAGTCACATTGCCAGAAAGCTCGCAGGTGCGTTTAGGTGGTATTTTCTTGAAGAACCTTAAGTGGAATAGATTCGGAAATACTTCGATACGTACATATAAAAAACGAGAGTTTTGAATTTATTCGGTGATAATTCTCTAATTTCGCTTGCGAGTTTGTTGTAAAAACGAATACAATTTTCATATAAGGAATGTTTTATCTTCTGGAGCCTGGTTGGTCGTACGCTTAGATTAGTTCTGTTTCGAATTATACTAGTGAAAGTCAACATTTGTTTTAAAATCGTGTTTAAAGGTTTTTTTTTGTACATACCGACTCCTAAATTTATTCCGTACCAACACCGTTGGGGAAACACAAAAATTACCCCAAATCAGCTCGCTTTTGCAGCACAAATATTGATTGAACCTCTACAGCACAGCACCCCTTATTAACATCATGGGTATATTATTCCATATAAACAATACTTATTTCGATTTGTAAATAAATAGTGAGCGAGAACAACGCCTCATAGCCGAAGGTATTCCGGAATTAAAACCTTTCAAGACACGCTCCAATCACTTGTACATATAACATAAAAACACATAGAAACTGGGGGATATGCGGTATTACCATAAAGAAATAGAAAGCTGATATAGACCGGTTAGTGTTAATGGCGCTATATAGACGTTTGTCAATTGCATGACATAAGAAAACAAGGTTTGCTTGTAAAATTACGTTAAGAAGTCAACTGGTAATGTAATGCTTATATTGCTATAATAATGTATGCTGTATGCTCGTTTGCCCCCCTATTATATAAAAAAAATTATGTGAATGTTTGTGAATTACGCGTTAGAAGTTATACTTCTTTGGCGTAACAAGATAAAATTCTTTTCAAAAATTGTATCTTTCGCCTTATTCTAAGTTTGTAGAAAAAACGACACGAAAAATAAAAAAAAATAAAATGTTCACTATAGCTAACTTCAGGGTGTCGGTTTTTGTGACGGTAAGCGCGCTCACGCATCGTAAAAATTCACTCTCATACATTTTCCCTAACGCGCCAAAAGAAGTATAACTTCAAAGTGCATATAGTATTAGATATAAATTATTCTCAAATTGTATTTACGATATCTTATTAATGTATTAAGAAATAACATGAGAAAAAGTTTCTTATTTATATTTTTTAGGAGCTTTGGAGCTTTTCCTATATTAAGCGTCATTATAAACATCGGTACATATTAACACTCAATAAGGTTTTAGTCTGAAGAAATTTCTTAACCTTTTTTTTTATAGAACAGGGGCAAGAAAATTACCTAAGGTGCCGAATGATGTCCATGGACACTGCCAGACGGCTTGCAAGGTACCAATCTTCTAAGAATTGCTAATAAAAAAGCAGCATATATTTATGAAAGAAATGCTTACACCTTCATCTGTCAAATGACCAATCTACTTTGACAGGTAGAGTATAGACTATAGACTCTACCTGTCAATATTATATGGTTATAGAAGCATACCATATAATATTGTATCATGCAGCCACGTCAATGTATGGTTGACCATGTGGAACCAATGTAAAGGTTACATTATCGACATTAAAATGCAAGACGTGTTGACAATTTACTCTTCCACGCTCAATGGTTAGCATTTATGGTTAATTATTTATATTTACTAGTATGGTATATTAGAAATCATACCGTTAACGGCAACAGCGTGACAGTGAATGAACGATTTTTTTAAATTAAACATCGTATTTAAGGATTGTATTCTCAAAAAACTTTATTTAAAATACAAATATTAAAAAATCAATGGCGCTACAAAGTTTCTAGGTCTGGGCTTTCTGTATCTGTTTTATGATCATTAGTCAGTCTAAGAGGCAAGTAGATGATCAGCCTCCTGTGCCTGACACACGCCGTCGACTTTTTCCGTCTAAGGCAAGCTGGTTTCTTCACGATGTTTTTCTTCACCGTTCGAGCGAATGTTAAATGCACAAGTATAAAGTCCAGGGGATCGAACTTACGACCTCAAGTAGGTATGAGTGTCGCACGCTGAAGCCACTAGACCAACACTGCTATTTATTTCAAATACACATATTTAAAAAAAGGCTTGCATGGGGTAGGATTCTTGGTCAAAAAAAAAATATAAAATTTACTGCAGAGAGTTTACACACACGCATTACACACTTAAATCGAACCTTGTAACGTAAAAGAAAAAAGAATTGTTATCTTATTTTTTTTTTTTTTTTTTGATTATTGTTATTTTGCGTGTTTATGTGTGTGTGTGTTTCGTTAGTAATAAACGTTATATATAAAAATGTCTAAAAAAAAAGTACGATAAAACAATCAACGATGACGCTGATAAGCATTTTTTAAAACAATAAATGAAGAGAATCTTCAAATAAAAAGTGACTCAATTTCTTGTACATTAATTTCGCGAACGTGAAAGGCAACTGTTACACTTAACGGCATTACTCGTGCCAAATAAATTGTAACATCAATACAGTAAAATCTAAATAAATTAAAAATTTCCTCGAAAATTACTTCTACACGGGTCTTGTATACGTCAAATTTGGTATTCCTAGGTATGAATTGAATATTACTTATTAACCACAATGTAAATTGAGATCGAATAACAGATATAGGGTTAATATTACTACACACATTCCGTAATCATTTACTTCATTCGTTTTCCAAATATTCTTTTTTATAACAAACTAGAAGAGCGGTACTAACTGCCACATAAACCTCCGCCCCGAGCAGTCAAGCCGCGGGGAGATTGCGTTTTGAATTTGGTTTAAAAATAAATAAATCAGTGGCGCTACATTTCTAGGTCTGGGCCTCAGATTTCTGTTTCTGTTTTATGATCATTTGTTAATCTATTAGGCAAGTAGGTGATCAGCACCCTGTGCCTGACACACGCCGTCGACTTTTTGGGTCTAAAGCAAGCCGGTTTCCTCACTATGTTTTCCTTCACCGTTCGAGCGAATGTTAAATGCGCAAATAGAAAGAAAGTACATTGGTGCACAGCTGGGGATCGAACCTATGACCTCAGGGATGAGAGTCGCACGCTGAAGCCACTAGGCCAACACTGCAAACCTTCCTTTTTAAAAAAAATGTCCATTTTTTCCTCGTAATCGAGGAAATCGAAGAAAAATTATCTCGCTTTGTAACAAAAAATTAGAAAGGGACAAAATAGATCTGCCAAGTGCGGAAAGCATAAAATTTCATGATTACTACAATCATTGGTGAAAGTTATATTCTTTCCGACATCGACATTTATTGGCACGTTTGAGAGGCCCGTTGCTATATTTACCGACGGATAACGAATCGTTCTAGTTTCTCGCTACGTAATCTGTATGATTGATTATGAAAAGATTTGTATATAGCTATTAATATATTAAATATAAAGCAATAAATACTTTTTAATCAAATATGTCATGAACAGACTTGTAGTATTTTATATTTTTTACATTTCCTTTGTTTAACTTTTTATCTAGGTTAAATAAATAGCTTTTCAAAGAACATATTAATGAAATAAAGATAATATATAGTAGAATCTTTAAGTTATCTTATATTCAGAACAAAGGCGAATCACGAATATTCTAAAAGCTGATAATAGAATAACAGTCCCATATCAGGGACACAGTTGACTCTTATCTGATAACACGATAACGACAATAAACATCCACCTTGCGATTACTGTCCACACTGGATTATGTCTTGTAAATTTCCTTTTGTATGTTCTATTTATAATACATAATTTATTTGTATGGTTTTTTTTAATGGAATCTCGCTGTTAGCCTTTAGGGCCTTGACAGCTCAGCTCGGGCTGTTTTGGCGAGCGTAGCTCGGCCAGTATTTGTATGGTTAGTGGTTACGCTATATGTATGACTTTCTGTTAGGGGGCGTCCATAAATTAAGTGAGGTGTTTTTTTTTTAAATTAGCTGGTGCAATGTGGGCTGATCGCCTGTGCTCTGCAGCTCTTTTGCTAGGTCAACCGTTTTCCTAAAAAAAAATATTCAATCAGAAAAAAATTGCGTTATATTTGCCGAGACCCCCCCACATCGTAAGTGTTAATTGCAAATAGAAAGAATGCACCCGTGATTCGAACGTAGGACCTCAGAGTTTATATTCGCTTGGCTTACAATATATGTTAGACTAAACTCATATGACAACTCAAGTTCCGAATAGTGCCAGCTTATTGCCAATTCACAATATGCAACTGTTCCAACTAAATTAAAACTTGAATGGGCCAGTTTTGCCATTCAATCGCAACAGGCATTCTACAAGGTTGCCGTCGGCGCAAATATTCCATAATAATTGTTTGAAAAGTCTGATTCCTTATTCACGAAAGTAGGTACATATTTGCACCTACTATTATGTAGTATTTTTCTCAACAGATTTTAGCTTCATAAGTAGAGAGTTAAAATCTATTGACAGCTAATCAAATCATTAATTTTATTTCAAAATAAATTGTATTTTTTTTCGTTATTTGAAAAATTTATATAAACACTATTTTCTCATATATAAATATATATAGGAAATAATTTTTGTTAATACTTTTGTATTTATTCAGCGCAACTACCGAGAAAATCGGTTAAGACACACATTATTATAGTTTTCATCTTTTGAATAACAATTTTTATTTTAATTTCTTTCTACTTTAAACAGAACTTTTATTTAAGTAAATTTTTTATTGTAAACTTTTTCTCTTGTATTAGTTACCATTATCGCCCTCAGACAAGCAGACAATAGATCAGTGTGGAGGCAGCAAGTCGACGCGACGTATAAAAGACTATGAAAAATAATTTAAACACGATCCTATAAAATAAATACGCGATTTACATCGAAATATATTTAAGCGATTTACGGTAATAGCACTACCACATTTAAATTCACGTCTCGTTCCTCATGATCAAATAACTACGTGCTAACATAGCGTTCAACGAAGACAAGTGTTTTGTAATATTTTGTTTGCAAATAAGCTGTAATATTGTTTTGTACACGTGATGATAACGAATGCCAAAGTAGTAAAAACAAGTGACCTTGAAACTGACTTATCAACGATTTAGCGAAGAAACTTACATTTGTTACATGCATTGATATCAATAAGTATGGAAACTATTACTCTCAATTCTTAAGTGTTAAATTAAAAATACGTTGTTACCTCCTTCGAATAACGTAAATTTGTTGATGTTGTTACTCTTGCGAAAACTCATGTAAAAAACCTCGTGTATAAAATATTGTTTGCGTTGTTATAAATTATATAACAATATATTGTTATATACTTCTTTTGGCGCGTTAGGAAAAAATTATGAGAGTAAATTTTTACGATATGCGTGCACACCGTCACAAAAAAACCGACACCCTGAAATTCTAGCTATAGTCAACATTTTAGTTTTTTCTATTTTTAGTGTCGTTTTTTTCTACAAACGTAGAATAACATTTTTGAAAAGATTTTATTTTGTTGCGCCAAAGAAGTAAAACTTCTAACTTGTATACATAAGTATACATACTTTTTCTTATTTACTCCTTATCATCTTATTTTTCCTCCTGAATTCCACCAATCAACAACTCTCCTACTGCAAGACGACGAAAAGTCTAAATGTATGCATTAAACCAAATTGTCTGCTAAATCTACCAATACAAGCCAGGCGAAACGTACTGTTTCTAGAAAAGTTTCGTCGTTATTTTTTTTACTTGGGGGTTTTTTTTTTAAATGTTTTCTCGATAATTCCCCGACTATGTTGTCGTAGGAGGTATTAAATAGCTTACGTAAATGGTATTGGTAAGCCGGATGATTAAACACTACTACCTATTTCTTTTAACAACTTTTTGTATGACCTTTACAGCAAATTCCAAAAAGATGCATCTTAACCTAATGTTGAAGTGTCGTGACTTGGGTTTGGATACCAAACTTATTAAACATATAGAATTTAGGAATATATGTTAGTTGAGATTGATTTTTGGCAGCGCAGTCTCTTGGCAACATTTAACACGAGAGAGATTTAGCCTGACACAGGTAATAAAATTTCACTTTCAACTTAAAACCTACAAAATACACGAGGAAATGTCTCTGATAAGAGCGTTGCTAAAACGATTTTCCGAGACAAATTTCGAGAAAAGTGCACACGAAATGCGATAAAATCATGGAAGCATATTATTAATGAAGTTACCTGTTTTTTGCGCTAGACTCGTCATCGCTATCTCATATTTCTCAGAATTCTTTGCAAAAGGTGATTTCATTAATTTTAATATTTTTGTAATTTGTGATAAAAGACAAAATTTTTGTTTTATACTACTACAAAAAAAAATCAGTGGCGCTACAACCTCTTTTAAGTCTTGGCCTCAGGTCTGAATCTGTTTCATGATCAATTTTTATAATCTTATAGGCGTGTACACCTACTTGCCTCAGCCTGACACACGCCGCCGACTTTATGGGTCTAAGACATGTCGGTTTCCTTACAATGTTTTCCTTCACCGTTCGAGTAAATGCTAAGATGATGAGCCGGGGATTGAACCTACGACCTCAGGTATGAGAGTCGCACGCTAAAGCCACTAGGCCAACACTGCTCTGTACTACTTATGTATTTATTAAGTAAACAGTATCTTGCAATTTATCGGTGCTAAGGTCAAGTTGACCTCAGAGCAAGGGCGTTTGTGACCGTTTAATCACTTTCAACTGCAATCATCAACAAATGTCTCTATTTCCCAATACGAGAGCAAAGCAAAGTGCTTACAATATTTCCTTTTTGATAATATGTTTGTATTAATTACAGAAAAAACAATTCTAATAAAAACAGTTGCATGGTAAAGGGCGTCTCGTTTTCCTGTTCTCTCTACATTTAAGAACATTCCTAGTGCCTGAACAGGCCTACATTCTAGAACCTCAAAATTAAATGTCAAGAGCTAACCATTTTTCCGGTTTGACAGCGTTCAAGACAAATAAGAATATGGACCGAATTCTTAAATATTCATGGCCACACTGATAAATGTAATAACAGTCAAAATCTGTTATAACGACATCGAAGGGACTACTCATATTTGGTCGTAAAAACCGATAGTCGTAACAGCCGATGACGTTGTTATTAATACAATAGAATTCAGCCGGGATTTTGGTCAATATAACCGGTATGTTGTTCTAAACGATGTCGTCGTAAACGGTTTTGACCGTATACTCAAATACAAATTTTTTACTAAATAAAATTAATTTTAACATGACATCACCGCGCCAAGCCTTTATCGCTGTATATCAGTTGGTATCACTTTGAAGACTGATAAATCGTTTAACAGAGTGATAACTGATAAGAAATGTGGTTACTTTTACGTTTAAGCCATTGTGAACTGTAATTTTAAATATACATTGTTAATTCGCTTCTGAGTGACAAAATATTATTGGTAGTAGCAACCCGTACCGCCTTCGTGAATGCGATATATATATATATATAAAGAATATTATATATATGAACACTTCATGGAAATCTAAGTACGATTAAAGTTATTTAAAAGCCAACATTATGCATTAAAACGCTTATTAATAAATAACGTAATAAAACGTTTTAAACTATTTAAAAAAATCTTTCATTATTAGTTCCGTGGCAGTTTTCCCTACCCATTTTCCGTCATAATAGCATGATTCATGAAGGCTAAACCGAGTGAACATTCTACAGTTATAATTTTGAAACATAAGAACGCGTCCTGGTCATTTTTAATCCAATACATTTTTGGCATACGGAAGTGCATAGAGACGCCCAGATAAAATTCATAACTTTAAATTTCAGACAATAGCCACTATTACGGTCAGCGCAGTTGATCCGCTACGGGCTATCTGGGTCAAAGCGACTAGCAGTTTTCACTTTAACAACTTGACAGCTGAAGCCTCATCTACTTGTCGCATTAGGTAAAGTTGACCTACAATAGACTAACACAAACGTTATGTTACCTTAATCATTATATATTCAATATTATAATCCGGTTTGAGACATTACATCTCGTGAAATTAAATAAGACAGCAGCGCAAGAGTTAATTCTTATTCCCGGCAACGCATCTAGCTTTCTGGCAATTAACATCAAATGAGCCTACTGCCCATTTGCCGCCTTTAATATCTGTTATAAATAAAATTCTCGTGTCACAATCTTCTTTCCCATTCTCCTCCGAAACGGCTCCACCGATTCTTATGAAATTTTATATTCATATGATCAGTAAGTCTGAGAATCGGAATCTTTCAAACCCCTAAGTGATAACCCAAAAATATTTTTTTTTGTTTTTATGATACGATCAACCCCTATTTTTTATAGTTATTTTTATTTAACTAAAAAAATGATTCCTAGAAATAATATACATGGCAAAACAAACGTTTCCCGGGTCAGCTAGTATATATACAGGGTGGCCAAAAAGTCGTGGATCAAACGCAAATAGGGGATAGATGAGGTCATCAGCTGCAAAAAATTGTTCTACGGGAGGTCTCTAAGCTCAACCCCTGCAGAGTTATAATTAATTTTGCGTTTTATAAGAAAATTGACTTTTTTTTACTAATTGTTATTAAAATTCGAAAAATCTACATCGTGTTACTTTTTCATAATATCCACTAGATTGGTACTGATGAGTTCTTGCGTTAGACATACTATTTATAGTTGTTTATTGAGTGTATTGATGATAATATTAAGTTATACGATATAATTTTTTTTCAAATCATAACTTTTTATTTTCTTCGGACCCCACTGTGAAAAAAAATTACTCTACCGAAAAGTGACCCTGTATAACAAGTTTTGGCGCATTTCATAGGGATTTTGAAATGGTATTACACGTAGACATGAGTGGCTCTAATATCTTTCTAATATCGTTAGATTTTAATTAAAAGATAGCGTTCTTTTATCGTTAAGCAAGGCTGTTACCAAGGGAATCCCAGTGTCCTATAAATACCTTATAAATAAGGATCTTTGCTTTTAGTATTATAACTTCCAGTTATACCAGAGTTTAAACTTTGGATTAAACTATTTGAATTGAATGCAAATGTGCATTTTACCTGCATGGGTCATGCAACATAAAGCCTTTAGTTTTTAATGTTCATTCGAAACTTATTGTTTAGTTAACGTACTGCATGGCTCGCTTTGTGCTAAAAAAAACTAGTATTGAAATGCACTGCATATTAATAGAGCGACTTTATCCCACAGCATTGTGGCTGTTGTAATTCCGGATATCAAGGTCCAATTACTGCCGTTTCACTCGGCCGAAACAAAGCCTTACACCGAACTGAATTCTCTCAAGCGTAAAACAAAAACTCCAACAAGATGATCGATCGTGACTCACCCGCCATTTAATCAATTCGCCAATAACTGTTCATTTGCGGAGTAAAGAGAAAGAGCAACCTAGTAGCAACAGATATCTACATCCTAAAAAACCCTTAATCAACCAATCCATCAATTGCATCCAAGGTAAGTGACCTTTTCACGGTATTAAATCTTAGTCAGAGTAGATCCAAGCTATTAGCTGAACCATCGGAGCGAAACGCAACGGTACATATGAGAAAATATAAAAAAAAAATCACACGCGTATAACTGAAATCCTTAGCAAATCACCTAGTCACAAACACGTACACAGCACTTTTGGGGTAAATAAAAAAGTTTAAGCCGGTGTGAGACGTGCGCTGCGCAGCACGGTTGGGGGGAGACTGGTGACAATGCGCCCGCGCCGCCTCGCCAGCCAGTTATCAGCCTTCGGAGGGACGGAGTGAGGGGTAGAGAAAAGTCTACGTGTGACGTGGGAGATAAGGCGAAATTACTTGCTGGGAACCAGCTGAGCGCCGGAATTTTACATTGTTAGACAATTAACTTGTCTTAGGAGTGCTTTGTAGAATGTTTTTTGGATAGAAGATTGGATAGGGTATTACATGAACAGGTACACTTGAGCCACGAATGCCGTAAGCTTTCTGTTCTGTAATGAGTTGCCATTGTTATTCCAAAATAGAAATTTCTGGTCCTTTCTAGTCTGGTGGGCTTGGCGAACAACGAACGAAAGAAGTCAATAAAATTAACTTTTAATTAGATTTATCTAGATTCAAACAAAGTCAACTTATGGAAGTCACCTGAGGTGACATATAATAATAAATTAGACTGTATTTGAGTACTACATAATCAGAATTACATTCAGTCCATGTCATTATGTTTAACATTAGTACACGACCTCCGACGGAGTGAATGCCTCCTCCAACTTCTTCCACTTGTCCGTCATCTTTGACACCATTTCCACTTTAACTTGTCTAAGGGTCTGTTTCACAATGTATGGATAAAGTACCAAATAGCTATGCAACACATAAATTAATTGGAAGATAAATTGTGCTATTTGACGCTTCATCGGACTCATAACTTATGATGGACTTTATGTGACGAATAGCGCTATCTGACAGTCGTGAAACGCATCAATAGTGTTTATCCTACCAATAAGTAATAAATAGCATATTTGGAACTTATGTAGAACTTATCCGTACATATGAAACAGACCCTTAATGTGTTACGACGTCTGCTACATATAATAATAATAGCCTTTATTGTTGTAAAATACTTATAAAAATGTGAAGTACTATAAACACTAATAATTAATTGGCAAAGCGGTTATGTTCTAATTTACAGCTTGTCCTTGGACATAGGCCTCATCTAAGAGCTTCCACTCTTCTCGGTGTCTAGCTTTATGTACGTTTTCCCATCTTTTTATTAGTATTCCTCGTTTTCTTTCTCATACATATTACTAAATAACAAAAGGCAAGTATAAACATTCTATATAAGAATGGGAACGATTCTCTCAGTATTATCCTCATGCATTTATCAAAGGGTGCACGCAATTGTTTAAAACAATTTTCACACATATTAATTACGACAGTGGGTACCTTCTTTGTCTATCACATAATAAAATCAGAAATGGCACAGGTGCATTAAACATAGTAATTGTATTTTTAAAACCTTTAGATTTTAGATTAGAATAAATTTCAAGCACAGACACTTTCAAGTACATTAGGCCATTTTATCTTGCTTTGACAGGCTGTCACCGCCTCATACGCTAATTTAAATGAACTCTCTAAACTTGGCTAAAAACTCTTTATTAGGAGTTCTTCTTTATCTTTTAATTCCTCTCCATGATTGGAGGTTGGCTGTCGGTTTCTTGAAGTGTGTCTTGTCTTGTGCCAGATGCAGCAACTCTTCCCAAGTTGCAATACCCGTCCACTTCCTAACGTCAGATAAATATATTTTGAATCGACTTTTGTTTAAATATTAAGTATGGCATATTTTAGACTGTATTTTACCTTTAGTAGGATACAAATGCCTAAACACTCTTTCTGCACTCTTTTAGCTAAAGTATTCTTTTGTCTCTTTCCATCAAATAATATTTACGTCATGACGAAAAGAGACTATGTTTATATAGTACGCAATTACAAACATTATAAAGGGGCACCGTGTAATGATATTAAAATATTTCGAATTCTATACATTATATTATATAATAACAACACTCTTATATATGACTAGTTCGTGAATTATCGCCATTGTTTTATCGACATCTAGCGTTAGCAAACATAATTAAAATGCACTATTAATACAAAACCAGTTTCCTTATTATACAAGTCGTTAACGTTTTTATTCAAATGTGTTGAAGGATAAAAAACGACTTTACATCTATGTACTACAAAAACATTTAAGGAAAAAATTCACAGATAAATATACAACAATATTTTATAACATCTATTAACAAAAAGCCAGAGACTTTTGCGTTCTTTTTTCAAAATATATTTATGAATTACTCTGTTACTCTTTACTCCCACAGATAAAGCCACCCGTTGCACAATTTATAACCGTATTTATGTTTGTTTACATGTGTGCAGTCAAGTGTAAATAAATTAATTTAAATAATTCAGCATAAAGCCAAGCCAAAAATTTATAAGTAGGTTACTTCGCTTACTATAGACATTAATATATTGATATAACCTTGGTTTAATTGATGGCCTTTAATAAGAGAATGTACATTTAACAATACTGAAACAGGTCCAAACTCTTTGTGAACATCTAGGTTAGATTAGGCGTAGAATCACGTGACCATGAATGAAGTTTTCCCATTCGATAACACGACACGATTTTTCGATATTTAAATGTACACTCACCGTCGTAAGGTATTTGACACTAATTTATTTTATATAATAATTAACTTAGTATATGCTATAAAATATTTTTTATATAATTTATTATTAAATAAGAAATTATCTACGAAGATAATTTATACGTAACTTGTACCATTCGATTAAGGGAGAAGAACAATTTCTTTTGTTCTGAACTTTAACACAATCAAAATCAAAAAAATCAAATTTTAAACTATACCGAAGAATATTTAATTGAGAAGCAAACCTTGTCTTTCCAATTATTAAATAACAACTTTTTCCATAACAAAAATTTGTCCACTCCTTCAATAAATGTATGGAACACACCGCCATCTTTTGGTAGTTTTAAGCAACATATCTCTTCTTAACTCTAACCAAAGCGCAGTTATATGCCATCCTAAACACCGTATCGTGTTTATTTTAATTGAAACGGGCAGGAGGCCAGATGTTTAGTGATACCCGCCGCCCATGGACACTCTTAATGCCAGAGGGCTTATGAGTTGTCTCTGGCCTTTTAACTATTGGTACGTTCTTTTCTTGAAGAACTCTAAGTCGCATTGGTTCGAAAATATTTCAGTGGGCAGCTGTTTCCACATAGCGGTTGTGTGCGGCAAAAACTTAAATAACGCTCAGTTGTGGAACCACGGAGCAGTGTTGTCCTAGTGGCTTCAGCGTGCGACTCTCATACCTGAGGTTGTAGGTTCAATCCCCGGCTGTGCACCAATGGACTTTCTTTCTAAGTGCGCACTAAACATTCGCTCGAACGGTGAAGGAAAACATCGTAAGGAAACCGAAATGTCTTAAACCCAAAAAGTCGACGGCGTGTGTCAGGCACTGGAGGCTGATACTTGCCTATTAGATTTAAAGAATGATCATGAAACAGATTCAGACATTTGAGTCCAAGACCTAAAGCGCCTGTAGCGCCACTGATTTATTTATTATTTGTGAAACCACGGACGTCGAGGCGATACGTCCGAACTTGTATCAATGGAAACATTCACCTTATGAGTCACCGGCCGCGAGTAACACTATACCTACCGGTTCTGCAACGCTGTACCGCCACGTACACGTGATTTGCGGTGTCTACTCCACGTTCTCTTAAATTATAAACGAACACAAAAATGCTATGCTCTTGAAACATGATATGACGGTATTTTGAAATCGTTGTAACTTTATCGAATTGAATATTCGAATATTTGAATTATCAATTAAACAATTACGTAGAATTTAGATAACTGCCAACATGACGAAAAAAACCAGTGGCTCTATACCCCTTAAGGTCTGGGCTGCTGATTTATGCATATGGGCTCCTATCATTCGTGATCTTTTGTTTATTCTAAAAGGCAAGTAGGTGATCATCCTGTGCCTGACACACTCCGTCAATTTCTTTGTCTAAGGCATGCCGGTTTCCGACGATGTTTTCCTTCACCTTCCGAACGAGTGTTAGATGCTAGCATATACAGAAAGTCTAATGGTGCAACGCTGGGGTTCGAACTTACGACCTCAGTGATGGAGTGGAGGTATCCGGTTCGATAACAAACGAACAAAAAACACAAAAACTGGGAAAATTATATGTGTCCAAAAGTTAGGGCAGTACAGTAAGTAGAGAACACCAACTTAATTGTTATTAAAGTTCAATGACCTTTAAAATTGCTGTTACAAAAAGGAAGTCCGCAAAAACTAGATCCCAAAACTCGTTATGTTTGACATAAGTGATTGTAACAATCGAGCGATGCCGTCATTATTAAAAAAAACACATGACTGACAGGCAAGCCTCGAGCTATGTAGGTTAAATACATTCGCCACTGATATTCTGACAAAAAACGTTAAAATTTGTTGATAAGTTTGTATAGAAATTTGGAGCCGCGCTTATAGCTTAAGTTTAAAATTCGAATAACATTCATGTGTTCGACACGATAGCTTCGACAATTATTTCGTATCAAAACGATAGTTTAATTTATTAATACCTCAAACGTATCGATTTTTAATACAATTTGTACACTCATTTGGTATTCCAATGTCCCGAACATTCCTCTTAGTTCTAAATACGCCCACGGACTGCTTCGAAGTTTCTACAAAATCATTACTATTCCATTACGATAGTAACTAGTGATACACTTGACAATGCATATTTTTATCACAGGGCCATTGTATACAAACACGTAATTAAGTTATCCGCTTCGGAAATCAAAGAACATCGCAAAATATACAAAAACCCAATCCTTTTTGAAAAATTTACCCAACTAAAGTTACTGGCAAAACTGATTTTTAATTAATCCATACTAGAACTCGGAAACCTGTTCCTGTTCTGATAACCTGTGATATTTTCCGCCAAGGGTCCGAGTGTTCATTTGCTCTCATCGGAAATTAGTAATGAAACACATTTAAAATATTAAATTATTGCACAATCAAACAAAAAAAGTTTATAACTGATGTTTATAAGAAAATAAAAGACATAAAACCCAAATATGACCTAAATTATATGAACGTGTTTTATAGTATTAAACTTCACACTAAATCTGCCGATACCATCAGAGCCATCTATCGACAATTATTAGAAATATCTTTAAGTAAAATACTAAAGTTGTAACAAACGGTTAATATTTTATTCATATAATATGTATTATTGTATACTTTAAACAGGTCTTAAAACTACTAAAGTAATTATAAAACCTGCCAGCGCTGTTTACTTCTTCTATTGGACACTAGATGGCGTGAGTGGCGCTCAGGTTATATACACCATTTCATTTACAGCAGGTATATATTTACTTTTAAGTGTAGTATATATTAGAGTCTAGCGTAATATTAATAACATTACTTATTAAAAACTCATTGTCTTTGCACCAGTTAAGATAACATAACAAATACAAACTATATTACCACTGTTATAAGACTCATATCTTTGTCTGTCAGATGCTTTCTAAATAATCATTTCACATTTACCAGACACGATAACGCTCTAAAACTACGAATGTGACACAAACAAAAACACGACGTAACGAATCGAAACAAAACACGATCGCCATTTATTTTATAAAACTTTCTAGTTTGTGTCTAGATATATTAGGCACATAAATATCACGCAAATGTGTATCCACGATATAATGTTGCTAATAATTACCATAGACATAAAGATCACATTATAAAATCAATTTCTATAGACAGTTGTCAATTTTAGGATTTTATAGAATCCAATTTTAAGGAGTCGGAAAGACATGGACCGAGGTGAGATACCGAACGGGATCGAAACCAACTGTGGATGCCCTCTACCCCAACTAGGGGTAATAAGATATTAAGTCAATTTAAAGGAACTGATTGAACAGTTCAGCACAGACCACAGCAGAACTAGTGGCTAGACGAGCTGTGAAACAGCTTCACTTTTCTCCTTTCAAATCACAGAAGACACTAAGCGTAGAATGCTTTTTAAGACACTTGTTGGCGCGCACCAGTATTTTATGGATCTAGTTACCATTCCAGGTGTTTCTGAACGGTTACGACTTACGAGAAAGAGCAGCGTAACATCACCTTAAAGGCCTGCAACGTACTTGCAAACCTCTTGGTGTCGCGGGTATCCATGGGCGGCGGAAAAGACTTAACTTCAAGGTTAAAGCCCACTTGTTTGTTTAAAACCTGTCAATGAATTTATCTCTTTCTCTATTTCATCGGCAGCTCATGTTTGAACGTCGTGGTCAACAAGGAATCATCTAGAGCGTACACACACACTCTCACTCACACAAACACACACACTCACTCGCACAGCCACACACACACATGTACACCTATACAACTCTTTTTTGTAGGAATCTAGTTGACTGTTTTGATTAGTTTTTTTTTTTGTTACTCAGTATGACTTTGTTGTGGAATGGAAGCCTGGTTATCCATATCACAGGTTCTTACCTAGCTTGGAAACCAGTCTCCCAATACCTTCTTAATTGTAATCGTACTTGCGGTAATTATTATTATTATCTATTTCCACCGGTTTCTGTCCGGCGCCTCTGTTATGACGCCTCTCTAATGAATATATTCTTCAAGACAAATAACGCCACAAAATTTAATTAAAACAATAAACGGCCCGTTAACCAAACAAATATATCAACGAGTGCTAAATATATCCCACACGACGAAAACGCAACGTACCATCTATTTTCATCCGTAAATTACGCAACTACTTGCACTTACGAGTCTTCATATTAATTAATATATTAATATTAAAAATAGATCTAGAACCGGTACGTTTTAACATTGGTTTAAGTCGCCTCGCCCATTTGGTACTTCTGCCCTATTCATTTTAAGTTATTTTTCCTCTTGCTATAATTGTAATGGTGATTCATAATTGAACAAGGAGTTTTTATTGATAACAATCATTAAAAATTAATTGCGTTTAATTTACTATTATTTAAATAACAACATTATCACATAACCAACCAACAAAAGAGAGTACCAATTTAAAGATGCCGGCAACGTACTTTCGAGCCTTCGGGCAATATGAGTGTCTATCACTTAACATCAGGTGAGCCTCCTGCCCGTTTGCAGAATTACAGAAAAACTAATTTATAATAAAAACATAAATTTGAGAAAGCGTTTCATCAATTCAAAATCACCAGTTAAGATATCTTAAATCTATGTTATTATGATTAAAGACTACAAAAACAAATAATTTACAATAAAATTAAGGTAAAATATTTATTATCACTTCGTTGCATTACAATATAAAAATTGAACATAATTAAATGGAGGGCAACTGGTGACCTTATCGCTTTTGAGCGATCTCTCCCAGGCAACCACTGTGAGCAAAAAAATGAAATAAATTAGATAAGGTAGGCAAAACAGGCTCTGTGGTGGGTAATAACCTTGCTTTGCCTTGTGTTGTACAAAAAATGGTCGGCAGTGACGAGGTATGGAATGCAGTGGTATCCTTCTGTGAGCATGTCATGCTACAGAAGGAGACAGCAGAACGAGAGAGGGAGCGCTTTAGGACGAATCCTAGGGGTAGAAGACGGGGAGTAAATAGGAGAAGATATGCCCATCTCCTACCTCCTATGTAGTGTACTGCACCGGAGGTTTTTGAGTGTAACATGCCGTTGAGGTCCCGGTAGAATGCGACAGCGACCCCGCAGCCTCTGTACCGCGGCTTTGTCGGAACTACTCGAGGTGGTTTTAGTGCGTATTGCTCACCCAGTCTCTAGAATAGCAGAGATTTTGGCGTGGGTCGAGTCCCACATACCCCTGTTCAGGGGATGCGCAAATGCATTTCCACCTCGGATATCAAAAAAAAAAAAAGGCAAAACAGGCTAAACAGGAACAAAAACAAACTAAACTAAAAGGATACATGAAAAATAAAAAGTGCACATGAATCACGATAACTTAAGATTATTTAGTTTTAGTTACACAAATGAAAAATATACAAAGTCTTAAATGATTCACTATTAGTAAATCAACAATTAATCCTTTAAATAGAAACGGTTCTAACAAACGTTCCTCTTCCTCTGATCCAATTCGGCGCGTGCTGTTATATTTAGCAGCATCCTGTTCACGTTTCTATCGGACTATAATATCTTTACAAACATAGTGGTAACATCTGATCTGATTCTGTTTAAAGTATTAGAACTACTACCGGTGAGCTGGTGCTTTCCTCGCCCAACGAATAAGTATTTCAATACAGCGAGAAAATGCTACCAGCATTAAAGGTACACTGCCACAGGGGCCAAACTTTTTCATTTTGTTTTAATTTTATAAATTTTTAATTATTATCGTCACTGTAGAATGATAAGCTCGTATTTAAAAAAAATACATTTATTTTTTATTCTTAGACTCTTATGTCATTTAACTGGTATAATCAAGAAGTAAGGATTTATTTATGTTATTAATAAATAAGACAAAAACACATAATAATATTTTAACGAACATTGACGAAATGAAAAAAAAAAAGGCCGGCAACGCACTTGCGAGCCTTCTGGCTTTGTGAGTGTCCATGGGCGGTGGTATCACTTAACATCAGGTGAACCTCCTGCCCGTTTGCCTCCTATTACATTAAAAAAAAAATCGTACCCTGTAATGTTTTGTTTATTTATTTATTAACACTTCGTTGCATATACATTAATATAGTACAATTGACATAATTAAATAAAAAAAGTTTTGTTCTCTGGACATACGAGGTTATCATTCTACAGCGACGTTATTACTACGTAAGTTAAGAATATTGTAAATACTATATGTTTGAAATAAATATATAAATACTCTTTATATATATTCAACAGATTGCGACTATTCTACTTTCAAAAACCCTATGATAGGTATACGAGACCTTCATGCCTCAAATGAGGTGTTGTTCCAACAGAACGTCCTGCTCACAAGAGCACAAACAACAGATAATTAACCGTGAAAACCGAGTCAGTAGAACATTTTTGTGCCTATAATGGAAGCCTTCTTGAATCTTCCCTTGATAATTTGGCATATTTTAGTCAGTTATTATTTAAGTCAAACATGTATAAAAAACTGATTTAAAGACGCAAGTTTTCAGTATAACAGGTCAATTCTCTCAAAGTAATGTCGCAACCAACATAATCGTTATAAATCCTTTGTAATCCGTCCTTTGATCGAATTGGGCTTCGTCTAAAAAAAGATTTGTGAAGGCTTGAGTTTGTATAATTCATGTTTCCGATTGATTCTTTGTTCTTAAGTGTTTGTTGTGCAGTGAGCGATACTTTTATTTAAAATTTCTGAATATAAATATTCAGACCTTGTAAATATTTCGTTTATTCTTCATACAAAAGACCGGTCACCAATTATTGCTCTTTCTATTAGATTATATTTGGTTTCATTCTACGGCTTGTATATTCCATTGGTATATTCGATATAACCTTTTTATACGTTATAAAATCCTAGATTTAGTCAATAATGTGTATACTTTTAATAGGACTTCTTATCTTCCGAAGTTTACCTTACAATGTCATACCAATGTTAGATTACAGAATTGTACTTTAACCTTAACATTAATCACATGAAATAGCTCACGTCTTAATCGCGTCTTTATGTGTCACTTGTGTGTCACCGGCTCATTGTTCACAAAACCGCATCGCCGTATTAGATTACAGATAAACATTATCTTGGATACAGCTTACAAGTATTTTCCATACATTACTTGTCTTTTAATAATATAAATATTGTCTATTTGCGTTTAAAGACACACTTTTATAACATTAAAACAAACGCCGGCAAACATATTACATTAAGTTAAGAAATGTTTTCGTTCTAAATTTGAATATTGAAGTACGTATTTCTAGCAAGTAGTAAAGTAAGATAGGTTACCTGGAAGAGATCGCTCGAAAGCGATAAGGCCGCCGGTTGCCCTCCTTTTTATTTAATTATGTCTATTGTATTATATTTCTGTGTTAATAAATAAATAAATAAAATTAATATGGTAGTCAAAGTATTAAGAATAATTAATTTTATACTTTATCGAATGATAAAATCTAGGAAAACGTATTCTACCGGGTTCTTCGACAATTTAGAACAGAATACAACCTTAAGAAAGTGTTTAATTTTAACTAATGTTACCTGAAACCGCCGCCCATAAACACACAAAGGGCTCGCAAGAGCGTTGCCGGCCTCTTAATAAATAAATCTTATAATAATCTTTTATTAAATATTTTTTTAACACAGAATCGTGCGCCATCCAAATAATTGTAAAATTCCCGTTGCATTGAAACAACCATAATCGGCACGAAAAACCTCACAAAGTGAATAAAAAACACTTGAAATGAGTCCAATTAACAGAAACGCATTCATTGAATTGAAAGAGGTAGTTTTAAAAACGCCTGCAGTCCCAATGCTTCCTCAATAATCCGAATTAAGCGGCAATTGGGTGTCAGGGCTGTGTAATAAATATTAATGGTAAGGTCATTTGGATTAAGATTAGCGCATCTCAGTTAATCAAATAATTTATATATTATTATAATTTATTCATATAAATTAACTAGCCGACCCGGCAAACGTTGTTTTGCCATGTATATTATTTCTAGGAAAAAAAATTTTAGTTCAATAAAAATAACATCTAGTATAATATAAAATAGGGGTTGATCGTAGGGGTTGTATGAATTTGGTACGCTGTATCATAAAAAAAAATTGTCTAAATAAAAATCCCTTATCACTTAGGGGTTTGAAAGATAGATAGTAGCCGATTCTCAGACTTAATTAATATGCATAAAAATTAATAAGAATCGGTCGAGCCGTTTCGGAGGATTATGGGAACAAACATTGGCCACCAGTATTTTATAAATTAATACTTATAAATTCCTTCAACTAATGCCATTGCCAAAAACAGACGAGAAGAACTGGTAATAGACACTCCGTCACTCTTTTAGGCCCATACTCCAAAAGGTACTTAAGTCACAATCTCCGCTAGACCAGTCATGTCAAAGTTCAAATAAAAAAAAATGATTTGACAGCTTTTGAAAGCAGATTGAAGCTTTCTAGAATCAGATCACCAAGTTTTTGTCACAAAATTTTGAATATATATTGCATATCAAACCGTAAGCCTGTATTTGATAAACTTCTTTCGTTCATAGCTATCTATATAATTATCCATAATTAACTTCTGGACAATTACGAATTGGCCATGATTTTTAATCTACTTATCTAGGCTTCTATCGTTCAGGATAACTCCACCCTGATAAACGCACAATGTACAATTACTGTAAAGGACAAACTTAAGGGAGGTGAATAAAATAAATTATTAATTTCTTTATCTAATATATAAAATTCTCGTGTCGCGGTGTTTGTGGTTAAACTCTTCCGAAACAGCTCGACCGATTCTCATGAAATTTTGTGTGCATATTGGGTATGTCTGAGAATCGGACAACATCTATTTTTCATCCCCCTAAATGTTAAGGGTAGTCAAGGGTAGTCCAGGGTAGTCCACCCCTAAATATTTTTTTTATTTTATTTTTAGATATTTTTTCTGTTTTTATTTTTTTATGATACAGCATTAAAAATACATACAACCCCTCTACGATCAACCCCTATTTTTTTATTATAAATGATATACATGGCAAAACGACGTTTGCTAGGTCAGCTAGTTATCTATATAATAGAAAGAAGAAAAAAGTTCACCAGCCCCCACACTAGGATTCCCTGTGTCGTGGGCAGCTAGTATCTTTCACTTTTTTTTTTATAGAACAGGGGGCAAACGGGCAGGAGGCTCACCCGATGTTAAGTGATACCGCCGCCCATGGACACTCAATGTGTGCGCGAGTGCGTTGCCGGTTTCAAGAATTGGTACGCTCTTATCTTGAAGGACCCTAAGTCGAATTGGTTCGGAAATATTTCAGTGGGCAGCTGGTTCCACATAGTGCCACCTGACACGGTACATAATAATTTCTACATAACCCTTACATTTTGTAACCAAACTATTGTTGCACAATAAGAATATTTTCCGTTTCAGCACACGACATATTGAGAAGACGATGTTTAAGATTTATTGTTTTAAATACAGTTTTGAATACTTAATGAAAATTTTAATTTTAACAAAGCAGTTAAGATAAAATATTTATATTTAAAATATAACGACAACCCTATAAAACGTCCAATTAGTTACACTATCACTTTTGACCAAAACGAATTTAGTTATTCACTGCGGCAATTTCGCGAATTTGCTCTAAATATTTTTCAACTTTAACCAAAGAACATAATTTTTTTCATGTCATCTTTTATTATAATTTTTTATAAATTATCTCTGCACAAAGATACAATTTTTAGATCTAGCCTAACTTATAGACTAATGAGTAATTTAAAATCTAATTAAAGAAGAAACTCTGTTTCTTGTGTACAATTTTTTATACACTATATGTGTCCTGTGCACTTTTAATATTCTCACTAGGCCCGTGGTGTCGAGAAGTTGAAAGAGCTCGACATGAATAATAATTTAAATAAAAATAAATAAATCAATGGTGTACAAATTATTTAGGTCTGGACCTCAGATTTCTGTATATATCCTAACAAACTCCTAAGCGACAAGGGGTGTCCACCCCAAAAATTTTATTTTTTTATTTTTTAGACAATTTTTTTTATGATACAGCATACAAAAATACATACAACCCTAAGTTTCATCTACCCTCTACGATCAACCCTTATTTTTTATGAAATAAGGGATAGAGATAGTTATTTTTATTAAACTTAAAGAATGTTTCCTAGAAATAATATACATGGCAAAACAAACGTTTGCCGAGTCAGCTAGTTTTTTTTATATTAAATAAGCATCAACATAAGCTCATTCCAAAATTCAATATTTGTAGAAAGCGATCAATTTGCTAATATAACCATTAATTTATCGCTTTACAAACATGTTTAATATTTAATTACCATTTGTGTCTTGTTTTGATAATTTTGATGTCTCTCATTATGTAATTTGATAAAATACCTACATAAATAGAAAGTACATATTGATTATTTTTTAATTAATAAGCTTTTTTTATTTGAAAGATGGAAGAACCGACTCGAGGATCTACTCCTACACAGACAGCCAAGTTTCGCGTTTAATACTTAGAGGAAGAAATATCCATCAGGCCATTAAGATACCATAGATAGAGGGGACCCAGACCTCCAACTATTCAAAATTCGAGTGTGCTCCTCCCTCAAAGGCCGGCAACACACCCACTAAAAATTTGTGTCTATGGGCTGAGATGACTGATGATTATATTAAAAAAAATTCAGCAGTATAAATTTTATTTTTAGACCTTCAATCTGGTGTCCTTGTAAAAATTGACAGTATCATGAGCCAAATCGATTAACTCAAGTTCAAAGAAGACAATGTAAAAATAATTAATTTCATGTCAAGAAGCCATTCAATGTTTCAGTGCGGATAAATCGTTCCATCAAAACCTTTACGTAAACCTTTAAACATTAAGACAATGTAACACGACACTAAACAAAGTTGTTTATACACGTAATACTGTATAACATCGATTTTATATAAGGTACTGTACGTAGAAAAATGACTGTAAAATGTAAATACATTTTCATTCTACTTAAATATAGGGAGCGTTCAAGTATTACGAAACGAATTTTTGGGGGGGTCCTTTTGTAAAACGTTACGATGCGGGTCGGGGATTGAATTACGCGTTATTGTTAATATTATTTTCGACTTTCCAGTACTTTACACCACATAATGGTAACTTTTAGGTATAAAGAGTCACTGGGTGGTCACGAAACGTTTTACTATTGGGTACAGAAAAACGTTACGGCGCGTTACATGGGGGGTCAATAATCTCCAATAATTGCGTGACGTAATACTTGAACACTCCCATAGTGTCAAGTATTCCTACTATAACCTTCCGACTCCCAGAACCAACATCGGGTACCGCGAGCCTCTTCACAGAATTCAACGTTGTATTCTGCCACTAATATCGAGCTTTTTTCGCACTCCTCTATTGCTTCATTTATGAATAAGTTAAAACAACTATTATTGTCTTAAGCCTTGTATCTTTCTTCTTTATTACATCTACTTACTAGTATGTTGTCGTTGTCCTGATTTATATATTGTCTACTTAGCTAAAGTTCTGCTGTCATGTTTTGCTTTGTATCTTATTTTTATCAGTGATACTTTTTGTGGATATATCCGATGTTTTGGAGATGTATCTGTTTTGTTTCCTAAATAAATAAATAAAACTAATATATTTCTCTATATATCTTTATCACCTAAATACAATTCAATATAAAATATCCGCGTTTCTTCACGCGGAAACATAAAAGAATAACTATCGCATCGATACCTTTCGAAATACAACTCGAAACTTTCACCTCCTTCAAGCTAACGACAGTGCACTTTGATATCTAAATACAGCATAAGTTGTATACACAAATCTAATCTAGCGACACAGTTGATTGCTACAAGGAAATCGTTGCGCAAATCGAATCACGTTTCAAATAAACAAACATACATTCTAATTACAAACGCGTATCTTGACATACGACATCTTTGTATTGTACACGGTCCGTAGATAAGGCCAAACAAAACGTCTTACAATAGATAAAAACTCACCTTATCTCTATGCGAATGTCTGTGGTGCGTCACGGGTGGCGGGTGATGAGGCGGAGGTGGATTCTGCCCAGTGACCACAACTGGCAGGCCATCAACAATCGTCACCATCACTCTTTTGTCACCGCTGCGTCGGCGTTCCGAGGAATTCCTCCGACGCCTTTGCTCATCAGACACCGGCTTGGAGAACACTGTTCTGCGATCGAACGTGCGTGGGTCTACTTGGTTCTCTGCCGCCCTAGTAGCTGGTGTGTGGCTCTTCGATCGCTTCAAAAGTCTCATGACGTGAGACTTGATCGCGTCCGGTTTGCTGACCGGGGGCGGTTCAGGTTTGTGTTTGTACGACTGAGAGTGCGCATGGTGGCGCTGAACGGACACCGAGTGCCCCATACCCGGAGGTATCACGTTGGACAAGCTCTTGACTGCGTATGCCGCGTCTACTTTGTTACCAGCCACGCACGAAACCTCGTACATCCCGCAATTCTTTATTTGTTCGCCTGGTCGCTCACTATTTAAATCATACACCCATTTTCACATCCATTCACTATGTCACTGCAATCCTGTGTTGCGTAAACGTATAAAATCTTGCCGGACCGGTTACGGAAAAAAACTATTAAAACATCGTCAATATTTACTAAATATGGTATAAATAAGGGTTAAGATTGTTAATTACGATTAATTTATAGGTCAAGGAGGGCACGTCCGTCCGCCGCGAGAGCCGTCGACATACTAACACATTCAGCGCGATATTGTGAAGAACAGAATCTGAATGATGTTTGAATGATAAGGATGCCTTTAGCCGGTGGGCGAGTTACCACAAAAGGTCAATGTTTCGGTGAAGTCATCGCAATGAGACGATAATACACTCACGAATTGACGTCCGAGCAATTAATCACTTGAAGATACTTAACACAAATTTGCGTATTAATAGAACGACAATCGCGTGTGCGGATGTTTTTTCTACTTTCAATAACGGATTTTTTTTTTATATTATGTCAACATTTTCCTTATAACTTCATGCGCTGACAAAAGCTACATATACAAGAGTATGATGCAAAAAATAATAAATCCATCTTATTTCTATAGATTAAAAAAAATCTGTGGCGCTACAACCTTTTTAGGTCTTAGCCTCATATTTCTTAATCTGTTTCATGATCATTTTTAAATCTAATAGGCAAGTAGGTGATCAGCCTGCAGTGCCTGACACACGCCGTCGACTTCTAAGACATGTCAGTTTCCTCACGATGTTTTCCTTCACCGTTCGAGCAAATGTTAAATGCGCACATATAAAGAAAATCCATTGGTGCACAGCCGGGTATCGAACCTACGACCTCATGTATGAGAGACGCACGCTGAAGCCACTAGGCCAACACTGCTCTCGATTTCTATAGATTACTGTAGACAAAACAGTTAAAACGACCGAATTTAACCCATAAAGGACTAAATTACATCGACATTTCAGCAAAACAATGTGAGATACCCAATGTAGGCGCGCGTTTATCACAAACGGTAAAGGAAAGAATTTTAAACGAATACCGCTTTGCCCAAACCAAGGCCCTTTGATAACACGATTTTCTAAACAAGATTTGGGGACACGAAATTTTAATAATTCAACGTAAAAATTCTTTGTCTTCCACAACAATGTCTTGGGATTAACAAGGTTGTTTCTACAACTTTGCTGTTTTTATTTTAATTAATATTCAGAGAATCTTCAAACAGAAATGTTTTGACCCGGATTTAATAACTCAAACCCCTAAAATAAATACAGAAAAAATTATTGGTATCTTAGTAGATATTATATATTTTATTATATATGAGCCTAGACTATATATAAACAATGAGAAACCGGTAGAAATTTTTTCATATAATCTGTTAAGGAAAAAATTCTTTGTGTATTGTATGAATCAATCTTCTAAGAATCCTACAATACGGAAGTACTGTTATTATTACATTAGGGATCAAAGGTAAGCGATAATTAACTTTATACTAATCAAACCAATTGTTAATATAATAGGCAGAAGCCAAAACTGAAATTCGTTTTGCATAAGCAAGAATTTTACGTTTAAACTGTTATGCAAACATATGCAAAATATTTTTCGATTTATTCTAAAATTTAAAATTTATGGAGAAAGAACACATAAAAAGCGGAAGAAACGAATATTCACAGTCACACACAGACATTGACATTTGGGTCACTTTTGCCTGCGCGAGCGCTCATAATTACCATATATCTGCTAATGATAGTGGGCAATTAAGTATCGTTTAGGGAGAAAATGTTAATGCTGTTACTCACTTTCGGCGTAGAACCTTTTTCTCTTTATGGAGCAATTACGAAT
Organism: Pieris macdunnoughi; assembly: GCA_905332375.1. Lineage (NCBI taxonomy): Eukaryota > Metazoa > Arthropoda > Insecta > Lepidoptera > Pieridae > Pieris > Pieris macdunnoughi. The sequence continues at coordinate 1,154,288 of CAJOBZ010000069.1, read as the reverse complement.
GAACTAACCTCTTTACAGACATTTTCTTGAAACATTTTGCCTCATTTCAAATGAACAATTATTAAGAATAGGAATATACCATACCATAACCATTTTGGTTTTGGATTTTAAAAAAATTGTTTTCTTGATAGCAAAGAGCATTCTGTGCCTGACGCACGCCATCATCTTTTTGACTCAAATTTATGTTCCAATTTTAAAATCTAATTTCAAAACTAAAATTTGATTACCATTGTTTACCTATAAAATTTGTCTAGATTTATCCGTGCCCTTGTATTTTGTATCTTCCTATATGGAGCAGAAACGTGAACAATCTTAGACCCAAAAAAGCAAACGATGCTTCTGAAATGTGGTGCTGGAAGCGGATGTTAAGAATACTACCGTGAACTACTAAACACACCAATGCATCGATCCTTACCCAGCCCATATTAAAACGCATCATTTCGTACTTTGGTTACTAAATACGTAGGGGCGACAGAACATATAGAAGCTAATCGTGATTGGCAACACCAAATGCAAAAGATCCCGTGGACGTTCCAACGATATGGACCAGTCAAGTTAAGTCAAAGACTCGTCATCCTCAAAACTATACACAATTGTAAAAGAAAGAACCGAAATTGGCGGAGGAAAACTTATTCACGCCTGATCGCACTCCACGGCTGACATAGTCAGACATGAGTTACCAACACAGAGAGAGAGATCGAATACCAACGCTGGCAACGCACTCGCGAGCCCTCGAGTCATTAAGTGTTCATGGATATCATTTAACATCAGGAGAGCCTCCGTTTGCCCACTGTTCTATATTAAAAATACGGTCTTCAATGCTAGGACAACAATTCATTAAAAGTAGGGCCTAGTGTACCAAAGACACTTAACCCATAGTCCGTAATGAACTTGTGCCAGAATTTATGAATCAACCGTTGAGAAATAAGTTCAATACTCAGAAACAACATCTAGGTTCGGTAAACGCAATACCGTTTTACACCTTTAAGTAATGACTAATGCATAGATTTCTAAGTAAAAACGCTTAGAAATCTTAAAGTATTTAAAAACAAGTCGTAAGAAATTATTTATCTTTTATAAATAATTTATCTACTGTGTCTGTTTTGGTCATTAAATTCAGTCACGCTGTTATTGAAACATTTTTTATCTGAAATTAATACAAAATTATTAAATATGAACTATTCGTAATTATAATACACTGTACGTTAAAATAATCGACCTCAATAGAGCTCACAAAAGGTTGCTCTACATACACTCATTTAGATCACAGTTATAATTCAGTACTGCCGCAGTGCGCCGGCGGCTATTGATCAGTGTGTCACCGCGCAGGCATTTACTTTCACTCAATTTCACTTAGATAATACTATCGCGTAGGACTCGGTAATTAACCAATTCGACGTATGGTCCTTCAAGAAAAGAGCGTACCAATTTTTAAAAGGTCGCCAACGCACTTGCGAGCCTTCTGGCATCGCTTAACATAATGTGAGCCTCCTGCCCGTTTGCCCCCTGTTATATAAAATATATATATATATATGTACTGGCGAACCTAGAGTTTATTATACGCTGATACGATTTAGTCTAAATTCCCTTTTCAGTTAGAAAAATGGAAGTTGTAATCATATTGTCAATGTCAGCGAGAGACTGTCACATCAAGTTGACAATTAACAATTTCATATTATAATTTAGAGACTTATGAAATGTGGACACTTTGCCGCGAAGTATTGGTGATATTTGCTATATTACAAATAAAAATACTTTCGATTTATATTAATTAAAAAGTTTCAATTAATCATGACGAAATGACTGCGTATAGACGAAAGGTTAAACATTCAGCAGTCATTTTGAAAGCTTAACAATGCTTCATATATAGATACCAATTTCCTGTTGGTTTTTCACTTTGACAGTGAAAACGCTTTTCATTTTAACCGCACAATACTCACGATATCGTGTTGTAAGCCTCGTTTACTGACACCTTCTACTGGCATCATCATATACATATTAACAACTATCTTTAAATTAAAATTGTGACGATTTAGATTTTTCTAGCTAATCTTCGTTATATCCATATAAAAAAACTTGAAATATAAACGAGCGCTTTTCATCTCCAATACACACATTCCCCGCAAGAATATAGTATATACAGTATATTTTATTTATATTATGAAACTAGCAAATATAATTTTAAAATAATTGAATAACTATATATATATAGGAACATTAAGGATAATATGGAAAAGTAAACATATCACGGATATCAAGTATATGTATTATGTATATGTAAGACGGAAATCTTCACAAACCACTAAACTATTCAGGCGTACTCTACATAATCGATACGTAAGAGTAACAGGTTATAATTACAGTCACAAGATTCATATCAGATGTCGTAGAAAAATGATACATAATAATCATTGCATAATTTCTTGTTTATATTGATGTCAATCACTTAGTATTGAATTTGATTAAATGAGAATCTTAGTTGTGTTTGCGGGCAAACAGCGTCATGATCATAACAAACAATTGTTTTTTGCTGATTTTCGTAGAGTTTAGAACCAATTTAAGGATTTAAGGGAATCAAAAAAAGTTATAAAAAAAATCAATGGCGCTACAACCTTTTTAGGTCTCGGCTTCAGATTTCTGTATCTGTTTCATGATCATTTGGTAATCTAATAGGAAAGTAGGTGATCAGCCTTCTGTGCCTGACGCACGCCGTTGACTTGTAGGGTCTAAGGCAAGCCGGTCTCCTTCACCGTTCGCGCGAATGTTATATGCGCACATAGAAAGAAAGTACATTGCACAGCCGGGGATCGAACCTACGCCCTCAGGGTTGAGAGTCGCACACTGAAGCCACTAGGCCAACACTGCTCAGAAACCATGAATACGAAATACGACATCCTTTAATTACAATAATTCATAAAAAGTTGACAAACCAAGCCATCGAATAGTAAAGAGAGAATATCTCTACTTTTTTAAATGAAAAGTGTAGAGTCTAGTCAAGAATAGTAGGGCTGATTCCAGAGCCATGCGAGTTGCTGTCGCATGTGAATAAAGCACAAACTCCTGAAGACTTCAAGGTCCATGCCAGTTAAGATAACGTGTACCTACAGTGTTTCCGGACCCTACCTTCGGAAACTTGATAAGGCATACCCATGTCATTTATAACTGAAAATTCGACTATTGTCCGATGAAATATAAACTTTTAACATTACGAGAGCTATTTTCTTTGGACTTTGTATATAAAAAATGTAAACCAGAAAATGATGAATTTTTGCATAATACGTTAAAAAAATAATACAAGTTAAGTTTTAACCAGCATGTAGGGTAGACAAAAAATATTACAAAACTCAAAATATTTATTCCAAAGAGAATTTCACCTACTATCTTCTGTCATTATTTGAGTAATATTAATTGGGGATTTGAGGGGTCGCTTCTGTTTAGATAAAGGCTTTTACCTAAAACTTTAAACATTTGAAAATCAATTCACCTAAGTAAACAGCAAAGCCTAAAGCTTTATTCTGTAAATTTCAATAAGACAACATTTTAACCAATTCATTATGACCGTTAATTTTGGGAGTCTGACTTTATAGTCGTATTTACAGCGCATCTCCACGACATCAGCGCTACGGATTATACATCAAAACTGTACACAAAAAAGTGGGTCGGTCGGTATCGCTACCGCCTGCTGAGCTAACATCGAATCATGCCCCATTATGTTCCTACTTTATAAATTAATAAAAAGAAATCAGTGGCGCTACAACCTCTTTAGGTCTTGGCCTAAGATTTCTGAATCTGTTTCCCCGTCAGCCTCCAGTGCCTGACACACGCCGTCGACTCTTTGGGTCTTAGACATGTCGATTTCCTCATGGTGTTTTCCTTCACCGTTCGATCAAATGCTAAATGCGCACATAGAAAGAAAGTTCATTGGTGCACAGCCGGGGATCGAACCTATGACCTCAGGTATGAGAGTCGCACGCTGAAGCCACAAAGCCAACACTGCTCTTTATAAATTAATTACTAAGTCTAAAATATAATGCGAATAATCCTGTACAAATCTAACGTATAATAAATCCGATAAACTCCAACCCACACATCTAAAACCAATATTTGTTTATGTAATGACCAAAACTGAAGGTTGAACCCCACTTAAACTCTCTCGAATATGCTAAATTTATGGGGGTCTCACTTTCATAGCTGATGGTTGTATTATTTATATGTAAGTACCTACTGTTTATATTATTGTGTTATAATTCTGGACCCTTAATAAATCGTACATTTAATTCAACTCCTACAACTCTAATTGTGATGCAACTTTGTACTTCGACAAATCCATAATCTTTTTAAAGACCTTTTATAGTATTACCATGTTATTTTAATTTTTAATTTTTAATATTGCTTAAATATTATACATAAACCAACTGTACATCACAGTACAAATTCCTTTCAAACTGAACCTCTAAATACCTTAAAAAACTTAATGAAAAATATTATTTTATAGTCATTTAATGTCATGTTAAAAATGGTAGAGTATTTTTGTTAGAGAGGTCACAATCAAATTACTTAACATACGAAACTGAAAAATACGAAAAGATTTATAATGCAATACGAGTTAAATCGCACCCGGTAATGCTCACGTTGCAAAAACAATAGAACGTTTGAAAAAAATAATGAGCGTGAGTCGCCGACTGTTCAATACATTATAAATAACGTTTTTTCATACATCTACGTGGAAAGATTTAGTTTAGGTATTCTCATATATCGATTTAAACAAAACAATAGTTAATATACATATAAAAAATATAATGACCACAAATATGCCTACGTATTTTTATATAAATTCATCTACCCGCATTTTGACAAATAATTTCTGATACCCACCTGATAAAATAAAAATAAACCAATGGCGTTACAACCTATTTAAGTCTGGGCCTCTGCCTTCTGTAACCGTTTCATGATCATTTGTCAATCTGACACACGCCGTCGACTTTTTGTGTCTAAGACAAGTTTTCCTCACAATGTTCTCCTTCACCGTTCTAGCGAATGTTAAATGCGCACATAGAAACAAAGCCAATGATGCACAGCCGAATCGAACCTACGACCTCAGGGATGATAGTCGCGCGCTGAAGCCACTACGCCAACACTGTTCTAATACTCCAGCCTATTTCTACCATACATACATGATACAATACTCAGATTAAACGAAGAAATAATGTTTAGTTCAATAATAAATCTGTTAAACAAACGCCATTAATTTCATCTAGGCCTATTTTAAATAATTTTTATGTTTTTAAACCAAACGAATCGGACGACTAAAACTCACTGCAATAAACAACTATGCGTTATTCTTTGCTTACGTTTCTTTTAAGTATCCCCTCACCAACAGACCTGGCTGGAGGCAGTTCTATAAATACCGTCTGCATGTAGCCAACCCGTATTGTGAGGGTAAATGAAAATCATTTTCAAACACTTGCAAAAAGTAAACTAGCAAGCTTAAGGAGACGACTGGTTTTATTTCTCTACAGATATAGGTGTATAAAATTCCACGTGCCTTATATAATATTACTACAACGTTATTAAAATAAAATATATAAGGGACCAAATATGTTTAAAGCTATTCATTTGTTTAACATAATATAGTCCCAGAATTCATCAGCTAAGGTCCATTTTGTCGTAAGTAATTTTGAATAAAACACAAAATTACTGAGAGAAATTAATATACCGAAAATTTTACAGTGTAACAATTGTTTTAGAATAATTGTCGTGAATTAATTATAGAAAATAAAAACAAATAAACCGAGAGCTGAGCCATAGAGACAGTCAGTCATAAAGCGATTTTAAAAAAAGCTATGCGTTTCAAAGTGATTATCTTCTAACAATTGAAACGTTAGGTCTCCCATCGTTAACCCGCAGACTTCCGCGTCTTTAAAAACCAAATTTAAAATTAAACGACGTTTTTACTTAGTGACCTCAATTCCGTAGAACGCAATTTTATCACATAGAAATAGAAATTATAGACTAGTATTTACCAAACTGAATTAACATATGCAGTGTGATCTAATCGAAAATGTAACGACACGCTATCTTTGACTTGAACGACTAAATAAAAGGTCGCCAACACACCTGCTATCCCCCAGCGCGGCATGTAGCACTTCATTCAAAGTGACCTCGTTTGCCTTCTGTCCCATTAAGAAAACGTAAAAACTGTCTCAAAAATGAAATGTATTTACGCTAATGAATCAAGAATAAAACTGGACGAACTAAGTAAGATTAAATTTTTTCTGATACACTGCTCAAAAAGGTAAAAGCGTTAATTTTTAAAGATTGCAATAAAAAAGAATAATGTCCGTCATTCCACAAAATTCGTAGCATTAGAGGACCGTGATTTCAACGGCTGATGGCGTGGCGGGATGCGGACAAGGCGTGTCCTGCCGGGAGATTGCTGGTAGCGCCGTGGGTATGCACAGCACCCAGTCCCACATAACCCTTCACCACGACACAAACGCACCGTGGGCGGGTATGGGTGACGCATTACCCCACGAAAAAAACACTATACGGCGATTCGTCGTGAATATTTCAGTCAACTAACAAACGTAATTGAACAATGCTACATCACGTGAAAAACTAACGACTTCACGTTACGAGTTACTTCGTGTTTTAAATTATTAGACGTAATAATTATTTATTGGCCGTTGCATCATGTAGGTAGAATAAAAATGATTTATGGATACTTGTACACCTGAGCTACTCTTCCTTCATTTCCTAATAGATTATTAGCCAATAACAGATTACTCAATATCTCATCAGTCTTTATCCAGTCGTAGTTTGCAAAGTTCAAGAAAAAAATGTTAAAAGGCCGGCAACGCACTCGCGAGCCCTCTGGCATTGAGCGTGTCTATGGGCGGCTGTATCACTTAACATCAGGTGAGCCTCCTGCCCATTTGCACCCTGTTATATTTAAAAAAAAAGACAAGAAACGTGCTGGTAGAAGAAAGAAGTCGTGGTTGCGGACCGTACGGAAGTAGACGGGCATCACATTGAACAAGAAAGCAATTCAAGCAATTTTAGCAAATTTTAGAAGGTGAAAACAAAACAGCCAACCAACAAAAAAGAGTTTCTTTTCCAACCAGTTGTTTCCGAGATGTTAATCAAATGTCGATTATGAAAAAGTAAATCGAAAAATAACACCTCAAAACTCTGCTCTCGTTCTAAAGCTTTTTTTATTTATAAATTTTTACACACATTCTTACTAGGTCTATTGAACTTGTAGGTAATCGAATGAACAGTTTACGCTTCGTTTGGCATGTGGGGGGGGGGGTCCCAAAAAAAAAAAAAATTGCCGAACTGCCCGGGGGTTGTAAACATTGTTTAAACTCCGCTCGTTAGGTTTTAAATTCACTGCGATATATTGGACATAGATTTAGGAGCGATAGTAAATCTTGAAAAATATACAGAATAGCGCCACTCTTACAAAAATATGATTGGATTGGCGCGTTTATTATTTTTTCTGATAAAACAGTGTATTTTTGGGCAAGATGTGTGATGTTAAGTGATATCCCATGGACTCACTCAATACCAGTAGGCTCGCGAGTGCGATACCGGCCTTTTAGGAATTGGTACGTTCATATCTTGAAGGCCCCTAAGTGGAATTGGTTCGGAAATACTTCAGTAGGCACTCGGTTGCACATGCGCGCGGTAACGTTTTAAAAACCGCTCAGTTGTGGAACAACGTACGACGAGGTAATACAGGTGGAATTTCGTATTCTGCCTTGACGTCCGATAATGAAACTCAGCCGCAGAAATTAATCCGAAATACTTATCTGAACATACTCCGTTGTAAATGCGGTAAAAGATAATCACATCTCTACACAATGCAAGGGTTCAAGCCGCTCGGAAAGTGACAGGTCGTCGATGATTCGAATGGCTCTACGTTGAAAACGGTCAAGTGGAAGGAGCTGGTACTGAGGAGCTCTCACCCAGAACTAAAAACAATAATCTATGTGTACATCACCGTAGCTAATTAAGTGCTCCCAGAAAGAAAAATCAATTGGCTTCGTGATTCGAACGTTACTTTGATAAGTACGCTTAGGCATAAAAACAGTGTACTAGTTCGTTAATGGCCCAGGGGGGGGGGGGGGGGGCAAACCCCCCCGGGGGGGGGGGGCCCCGGGGGGCCCCCCGCGGCCCCCCCCCCCGCCCCCCCTGTTTAAAAAAGAAACGGAAAGAGAAGAGAGTGGATTCGACCTTACTTATAGGCGTGAAACTGTAGCAGTTAATACTCTATAGCCATGTTTTTAATACCTTAAATATACAGTTACAAAGGAAACGTGCCAACCTCCAATCAGAGGACGCAATTCGAGCGTGAACGGCTTAACAAAAAGTTTAAACGCTGTAACAGTTAATGTAACCTCACATTGTGCCCCTAATAAGAACAGAAAAAAAGTGACTTCTATTGTCATAGAACAGTCGCCAGAAGCTAATAAGCATTATCTTCGTTGCATAAATAAAATACAATTGACATAATTAAATGAAAAGGAGAGCAACTGGCGGCCTTACCGCTTTCTAGCGATCTCTTCCAGCCAACCACTGTGAGTTTTTTTTTAAATTATATAAGGTAAGCAAGAAGTGCAAAAATACATAAGACAGTTATTTAGAAAAAACTAATTGAATAAAACATTTAATCAGTGATCAGGCCAATATTAAAAAAATGATAGATGATATATTATTATTCAAAAAGTCTTTAAAGTGTATGTAACGGATACATCAAAATAAGCTATGGATAATTTAATATTTCTACATTAAATATAGATAAGAACACTTCCGAGATTCTTCATTGAAGCAGCTCTATTTTATGAACACTGCATTTTCCACCACTTCAACTTCCACGTTCTCTTCATTAATTATGCGAGGTATATTCAGTTAATATAGTTTGGACTTTACCCTTGTCATAGGTATGCGAAATTCAAGGCAAGAGACGGGATGGTAGAATAAAGAAGTCGTGGTAGAGGAACGTACGGGAGTGGACAGGCATCATATCCGCCGAGAAGCTTTTTAGACTATCGCAAGATATTCAGCAATTTAAATGATTACCAGCCAACCTTTAGTCATAAAGTGGCATCTGAAGAAGAAGAAATGTACTATGTAGCCTCCCAATACATGGAGAACACAAACAGAGATAAGAGGGATCAAATCATGATTGCTGAGCTAGTAATATTTTTTGTTATTTACATTCGGCTAGTCAGTACAAATTTAGCTCTTGGCAGATGTATAATTGTAATCACAAACGAACGACTGAAATCTCAAGGTCTGTGAAAGCGAATCTCCATCTTTGTGTATTGAACAAACATTTCATTGTAATTGTGAATTCTTCGATGTCTTTGAAAAACGAACCCCTAGGGTAAGTGAAAACATTATTATATTATCAGACCATTGTTTCCTTCCTTCTCAAATCTTAGGGGCGACATCTATGATTTAAAACCCTTTCTGGGGCGACCCTTTCTATTTGTTAGGAATTCTAGTCTCCAATTTTCCAATGCATCTCACCCGCCTCTCGGTCGAATGAATCACAGCCTAGAATTACTCCAGCCTAAACATGCCACTGCTACCTTTATTGAAGTGGGGGGTGAGGAGACAAAAGAAAAGAAAAAACTGAGTTCTAGCAGGTGTTGTAGCTCTTTGCCGCTCCTCTACAAACCATCAGCACAGTAAGCGTCTGAAGTATTAAAAATGCGCTACTTTTTAAATCACCACGGATTGTTCGAGGAAATTCTACCTTTCGGAGTAACAGCATTTTAAGCCTGCCAATGTACAGCAGAGAGGTTGCCGTTATATTCACTAACGTATTTCGATATCATTATTTAGTTGACAGAACATATCGTCATGATCGTAGAACAATGTCGGATTTGAAAAAAATCCAAAATCCACTTTTTTATCATATTTGAATACTACATTGACTAAATATTACGGCTACATTTAAAAAAATCCATGTGTTTTAAATTTCAAATAAATCAGTCGGTAAATTGAAGGATTTGATAGAAGCATGTGATTTTTCTAGAAAACTGTGTATTTAATGTTATTATTTTTATTTTGTTTCAAAACAAACCCTTTTTAAGAAAAAACTTTTTAACCGGATTAAAGTTATGTATTATTATAAATTTACAATTATTTAACATAATTTAAAATTTATCCGACGATTCGCGTGCTTTACAGCGTGCGTGGTCACGGTGACAATTAATCCGGTTAAAAAGTTTTTTCTTTAAATGTGTAAAGGTTATGTTAATCAAAGACAATACTACAAACCCTTTTGTTTGCTTGTATGCCAATTTCATAATAACAGAATATGAATTAAAATAGTTATGACGAAAACTAACATGATTATATTATTTTCAAACTGCTGCCCTGTAAAGTTTACTATTTGTCAGATCCGTCACTATTCGGCGACTATGACGATATTTTCACTAATCTTCAGAAATAGTGCCTCCCACGCAACATCACAAATAGCACTCTAAAAACACCAAATGTTTTGAGCAATATTTCAATATAAGCCTTGATATTTTAGCTTAGTTATAAATAAATCTCACATTAAAAATACAATTAGAGCATATAAATGTTTCACATTTTATTCTGACATTTCACATTTGAAAATCACTTGGAACCGGTCGAACGGCGTTTCATTCAAGTTTTGTACGTGTTTATTATTCAGCTGTGTGTAAAATTAACATCGGTCCACGTGATACGGAATACATTATTTAGATTTGATTCTTTACTGTGATACACAACTTTTAATCTTGTCTCTGCCCCATTTCAATTCAACGTAGTATCCTTTCTCAATATTATTTTTATTAATTTGGTAAAATTCTCAACCAAGCAACGAAGTCTTTAAATTACACAATAGCGACTTTTCTGAAACGTTTAAGAAAAAGAAAGGCTATTAGCATAAAAGATTATAGCAATCATGCATTTTAATTCACGGTTGCTTATGTGATCGTTAAATTGTATTACATTCGCTAGAATACTGAAACTTCAACGTGCTACTCTCATCCCTGAGGTCGTAGGTTCGATCCCCGGCTGTGCACCAATGGACTTTCTTTCTATTTGCGCATTTAACATTCACCTGAACGGTGAAGGAAAACATCGTGAGGAAACGTGGCTTGCCTTAACCCAAAAATTCGACGGCGTGTTACCCACAGGAGGCTGATCACCTACTTGCCTATTAGATTGACTAATGACGATGAAACCGATGATAATTGATTTTATTATTTAACTAAATAATACCTCAACCTCCGTCATCAAGACAGATCGAGAGCAGCCGCTTGTCAATTGTGAAGGCACAATGCAATTCTAAAAGGGGAAATGGCAACAATGGCGCATTCTATTCTCAGATGAGATAACGCAGTCCTCAATAGCACCTACTCATCATTCAATACCTTGTTTGACCTTTGCACTATCAGATCCTTGAACAACGTCATTAACGTTGTACTCCCTTAAGCAATGGTCAATATAAAAAACCGTTGAAATTTTTTCGTTATCAACATTATGTTAAAATGTAACTAAATCTATTAATAGCATTTGACTACTCAGTCTGTTATGTTAATTATTTTTAGGGATTTTAGTCTAGCCTCTAGGAGTAGAGGCTTCGTCCAGATACGTCCTCTACTAGATAAAACTGATAATGTTTTGTAAAATATAAGGTCATTTTAATAATCCCTAAAATCCTTAATAACATCTTAAAGTTTCATCATCGGAAATCGAAGCAGAATACGAAATTCCACCTGCATCACCTCGATGTCTGTTTACAGTTTACAATTAATTTAGTTTGCAGTCTATTCCGCGCACCACCACTATGTGAAACCAGCTGCCATGCTAACATCAGGTGATCCCCGTTTGGGGCACTGTCTTTTTCACAACCTCATCATCAAATCATCTTTGCCCCAGGGTTCTGTATATGTTGTTCTAGACAAGAAAAGTTCTAGTTCAAGTCTGTGCTTGACACACGCTCTGTTTTAGTCTGACTTGCACAATATTTTTTCTCATACTATATACTGGTAACATAGAGCGATATTTATGATTTGGTACATTACCCCTGACCCACCAAATCAACAGTGGACTTTAAACAGTCGAGTTGCGTCTATAAATACCGTACTCCTTAAAGTCACGTGACGGTGAAAATTACGATAATTCGAGGGTGACGTCATTATGTCCGTGGGGGAGCAGAAACGGATGTGGCGAACTTGCTAAGGCCGGCTCCACACGTTGGCCCCAATATTGGCCTCAACGCTATTGTCCACGTGTGGATCTAGAAAATGGCATTGGTCCCAACGTTGGGGCGAGTGTTGGTATTGGCCGGTCGTGTCGGTTTCATCAAGGAATCTGCGCAACGCTCGCTTCCAACGTTGGCGTTTGCTTGTTCTGTTACAGTACGCAGCGAGTGCGTAGTGAGCGAGAATGGCTTCCTCATCCACAAAATCGCCACCGGCATGGACAAATGAAAAAGTAATAGAATTTATTGAACTTTATCAAGCACATCCAATAATTGGGACGCAACTCGAAAGGATCATAAAAATAAAAATTTAATAGCTGATGCATGGCGCACCATTCAACAAAATATGGGAATGAATTTCTCAATTGAAGATTTAAAAAAAAGCGAGAATTTTGACTTTGACTGCTTTTTATTTTTCTCAGTAACAAATATAAATGTGCACTCATCATTACTATAAACGCCTCAGAGCAGTTTCGATTTCTGTATCGGACATCTTCAATTGGCCTGACGGGACAGAACTAGTTTATTAGCCAACGTGTGTACGCCTCACCGAGTTTGCAGTCCAACGTTGGTACGAGGTTGGGACCCAATGTGGAGCCGGCGTAATGTAAATTTATGTGTTCGTCATATATTGAGATTATTTTATTAATAGAGGACAATTGCCAATTTACGGAGGATTTCGACGATTTGAAGGGTTATCATATAATTTAAGAGAAAATAATAATAAAGATGTCAGTGACGTGAAGAAGTTTACAACAAATTTAAAAAATCTTGACGTGCTCTAAAGATATCATTATTAAGGTTTTTTTAGTATGAAAACATACACTGACGTGCGTAGAGTCGTCAAGAAAATTTATTTATTTATCATTTGCAACATAATTTAAGTCCAGTGCATCAAAGCTACGAAACGTAATAGAGTAATTTGTTGATGACTTAAGGAAGAATAGGGCAGTGCCAGGATAGAACCGTATAGTATCAAACTGGTAATTAATGGTAGGAGATGACAGGAGAATTCAGGGTCTACCTACCCTTTAGAACCAAATAAAGAGCATTGGCCTGAGATAACCCGCGCATTGTGGAGGCTGCAAGTCAATACTTTTTATGTAATAGGAGGCAAACGGGCAGGAGGTTCACCTGATGCTAAGTGATACCGCACACTCACAATGCCAGAAGGCTTGCAAGTGCGTTGCCGGTCTTTTAAGACTTGGTACGCTCTATTCTTGAAGGACCGTAAGTCAAATTGTATCGGTTAGAGCGGGTTCCCAACCTCTTTTGTCCCTTGCCCCACCATAGCCTTTCCAATATTCTTATGTAACATACATATAATTTTTAATAGTACCTAACTAAAATTATAGATTTGAGGAAACAAATTACTAGGAAATTAAACGAAACACAGTAAATACATTTTCAAAACTTAATTAAAACCTGAAATTCAAATTCCAAATAATTTTAATAAATTTTCGAATAGCCCCCCTAACAATCAAATTGCCCCCCCTGTGAGGCGCGGGCCCTACGTACAGATTTACCATAAAGTTGAATGAGCAGTGAACATAATGTTCCAAATCTACTAACATATTTACGAAATAAGTAAACGTTAACTCTTCAGGAACTTTGGAGTTTTACGTCCGATCTATTAAGCTAAGGATATAATAGTAGATCTTTCTTTACAACCAAATATATAATATCCCAATGCAATTTGGCAATATAATATAACCTCTGTGGATACACTTTATGGCCAGTCGGTTAGTTTATTGCGAGCGGAAACTAAAATACGGAAGGAGATACCTGAACATAACTTTGAACTCCACATTTTATATATTTATTTATAGTCCTATTCGGGAAGTCTTAACATAAAAGCTTTTTACACTTATATTTTTGTTTTTAGATCTTTTTAGATCTGGGCCTCAGATTTCTGTAGGCATTTCTAATAGAAAAGTATATGATTCTTCTGTGTCTGATACACGCCGTCGACTTTTTTGTGTCTAAGGCAAGCCCCGGTTTCCTCACGATGTTTTCCTTCACTGTTCGAGCAAATGTTAAATGCGCACATAGAACGAAAGTCAATTGGTGCACAGCCGGAGATCGAACCTACAATCAGATCAGGGATGAGAGTCGCACGCCTACACTGCTTTTGTTTGTAACACCTAGCTTAGTCTTTCTTAATACTACTACAAGATAGTATCAAGAATTTTCTTTCGAATATATGACACCAAGTAAGCAATGTCTTTACTTTTCGTTTTGTTAATTTGGCAATTAATTATTGTTAATTTGGCAATTAATGATTATTAATTGACTGTTTCGCCATAACTACTGTGTCAATTAAAAACGTAAAACATTTTAAAACACTATGAAAGACAATGTTTAAATATTTGTTTACTGCACAGTGCACATGCCACAAAACCATTATTTCGTCCGAGAGTGATTCCACAAGGTCACAAACCTGTTTCTCAACATCGCAACGGCCTTTATTTATTTTTTACTCGACATTATATAGAGAAGCATCAACTTGTGATTTGAATCGAATGATACTTGTTCTGGAATGTTCCATAACTGTATGTTATTACCAGGAGAACATAAACTAAAACATACATTGCATCTTTGAACTCAAATTCCTACATAATAATAATAAAGCCGGTTTATTGCCAATCTCTATTAATGTTTAATATAGTTAAGATTTGTTATTCACATTTTTTTACTTGTTATCCTAATATCCTAACTTCCTTCAGTACCATTGATCGGAACCCTTTCACGGGTAAAAGCCTACTCCAGCTCTTTCCGAACATTTATCCTTGTCTTTCTGTCTCCATTCGTTTCTTTACATACAATATTTAATCATCAAGTACATTCCATATTACGTCAAATTAAAACAAAAACATACTTTCCACATACTTTGCTTTCAGCCAGAATTGTCACAGTTAAAGCTCATCAAACAAATGTTTTACATTAATAAATCTATTGAGACATAAAACCCATACATAACAGTATAATTACATAAAAATACCCAAGCCATTTACCGCAATCATCTTCGTTTGTTTACATATTTTCGTGTCTCTCATATTACAGTTTATTACCTCATAAGTAAGGCATTACTGCCGATAAGGCGATAGTGGAAAATTTTCTAATATGTATACCTAATTGTTTGTTTCGTCTTTTGTATAAAAAGAATGAAGCATTAATGAAAAACTTCTCGTTACGCTCCTAATTTAATTTAATCGTTTTATTGTAAAATTATGTAATTCTAAAACTAAAATCTATTTGGCTTCTTCAAATTAAAACTTCACTTATAGTAGTAGGTAGCGCTAACTTTTTCGATTAAGCTCAAACAATTTCTATTCACGATGTAGGTATTAAAATTGCAAGGCTTTTCAACCACAATCGCGGCGATCTAAATGTTAACACTTTCGATAGAAGAGGTGATTTTTTAAGGCTCAAAAAACGTTTTAAGTTTTTGCGCCGCGCAATCCCATTTAACACTAGCTCGTACGGTGAAGGAAAACATCGTGAGGAAACCAGCATGCCTTAGACCCACGAAATTCGCGGGCGTATATCTGGCACCTACTTGCTGATTAGAAAAAACAAATGATCACGAAACATTAAATTGCGCCATCATCTTAATAGCTTTGCTACATTTGTCTACATATATTTTAATATTATTAAGAGGATTTATTTGATAATTAAGAGGATACAGTATTAATGCATTTTTTAAATTCTAAAACACAAATCATCGTTACAAATTATCTAAGTGACATAGATATATCTATTTCCAAACTACTAAACGAAATTCTAACTCTACAATCATACATTTGGAGTTCCGTTCCCGATTTTTTACAGTCAACACACGACATTATTATAAATACGTAATAAAGTCTTATTTAAAATATATTTCCGTCAAAAAACTTCGCTCGCGGTAATGGCTTTTCATCTATAGCCATGTCGAGTGATCTGTTCGCCATACTCTAGACCGCATACCCCGAAGCAAAAACTACTCACAAAATAGGTCGCAATACAGCAAAGAATCTTTCAGAGGGTGTTGAATATGTAAGGGCGAAATGGTGATTAGTTTCTAAAGTTCGAAGCCGAAATAGTAACAGAATTAATACTTGTTGTTTTGTATTGGTAAGCAATTTCTTATTTACGCGTGCGCCAATTAGCGGTTTTTGTATGGAACAAATAAATTTGTTTGAAGCTGGGTAACTTACTTTAATGGTTTAAAATATCTTATAACTAACATAAAATTGCGGTAGGGTTGCGACGCTAACAAAAACTACCTTGGCTTATCTAAGGGTTCACAAATCTAAATGTCAATGTTATTGGACATTATCGGAAACGAGAATGTTAAAAAACAATTTATGAGTATGGTAAAAACGATTGCACAATATTGGCTTCAAGTGCGCGATGATTGTTTACATTTGGTTTACGCTTCTAATTATTAACTAAAATATTTATATGCAACTTAACTAAAGTTAGGTTACATAGAAAGTGTCATTTCCGGTTGTCAAAATTCAATACGTTTTTGACACAGTCATACTAGTCCTCCTTAGGTATGGGTAAGATATAGTAAGAAGTCATAAGAACCACGACGACCTAATCAAGGTCTATCACCAAGCTGTCTGATTCAATTTGTGTTAACTCCAATACAAAAGAGAGCTTTAATCAAAATACTGTGTATAGAACGCATTTTAATGAATATCATATTTTCATATGTTCATAAGTTCTGAGTGTTATATAATTCTCAGGATATTATATATTGTATACCTAATTCTAATTCTTATTTAGACTAATTAACTTAATACTGGATAAAAAACGCTCTCTTTCACAACAAAATTAAATCCGGGTTCACTGCACTAGCCGTGAAACATAGACATACAGGCACATATTAACAAGCTCGGTACGTTTCCGACTTAAACGAGAAAATGAATGGCATAATTGAGTTAATACCGCTTTAATATTCATTGCCTCGGCGTGAATATGGGTCACGTTATAACGTTTAATATAAGAAAATATGGCATTGTTAGTATAATAAGTTCAAAATATGTTTTAAATATAATATAGTATGTTTTATACCAAATATATAGCCTATATTTTTAGTATACGCCAGTCATTTCTTTCTACATAATTAAATTTTATAAACTACCATTGCAAATATATTTCCGTTATTAAAAAAAACCTCATAATTCCATCTTTATTATGTTTATAAATAGAATTCCATACTAATTTTACTTAAAAATAGCATTTAATAACGACTTTTTATTACTCTCATTTCAGTATTTACATGCTCATAACACCGCTATTAGTCACAACTCACAACGTTGCAAACTAGTGTGGTAAATGTTTATTTTTTCATCTATTTTGGTCTGGCTGAAGGTTACGCGAAACAATGAATTATACTCTACATATATTTAATTATCTATTTAATAAATTATATTTCCTATCGAGAAGACTTAATTCAAATTATTAAGAATGTTTCAATTTACGCTACACGTATCTGGTGATACGTGTAGCGTAAATTGTTTTGTCGTTAATATTATAAGATCTTCTCGTAATCGTATGACTAAAACAGCTAATATTTTACCAAATCAATTCCATAATATATAGATTCCTAAGGTTCAGGCGTTGTTTGTGAGTGGAGTTTTCGCCATTTTGACATAGACGCTCATTTGGTCCGTTGTAAATTAAGATCTGCCTAAATAAGCCAGCCTAGCCTCTTCTAGAAGTTTCCTGGACAATTGGAGCGACCTTACTGTTACGAGGATTACACTGGACAGCAGCAGCCACGAATTCCAGGACTACGTGGGTGACTGATTCCTCTGCGCTGAAACAGCCTCAGCACAAGGTCTGTCGCGCCAATGACAAAGAGATGTTTATTAAGGAGACAGTGACCCGTAATTGGTGACCCTATAGGGTGTTAACTCATTATGAATGTATGTAATAACTGAAATATAAGCCGAATATTTTTTTTTAGTTTCAACGGAATTGTTAATTTAAACACAAGACTACTAAAGTATTGAATTAATTATTTTATGTAAATCAAATAATTATATACTTTACATATAAACTCATATATAATTACCTTATAAATTATATATAAATACCTTATATCGTTAGTTTATGTTAGTGGAAATGTACTTAAAAGCTGCGGAATTATTCACTGTATACGTTACATTAAGCTCATTCAATTGAAAGTTTCATCCATTCCCGGAGAAATAATAATTGAATTGTGTTCATTCAGGACAACCAAATAAATGCAAGGTAGACAAATTAAGATCAAATGTGATCAAAACTTCACATACTTTATGTTACTTAATTTCGCATTCCCCTGCTATTTCGTTAGGAAACCTGTTCGTAACAATTACAGAAGTTATGTATTTTATAAAAGTTCACCAGGTTTTTACCATCTAATTCGCATAAATGACGCAATCGTTCCAGAAACCGATTTGGAAACTTAAACAATACAAGCGCATTGTTAGCGCATTTCATTCGAACTTGTGTTTTGCTGATCAGTTGCGGGAAATTTTAAAGTTAAACAAAATGGAGCCGAGTGCTCTTTAGAAATGAGACTCCTCCTATTTTTAGTCTACTATATTTCTCTTTATGTAGTCACTATAATACTGAGCAGTGTTGGCCTAGTGGCTTCAGCGTGCGACTCTCATAACTGAGGTCGTAGGTTCGATCCCCGGCTGTACACCAATGGACTTTCTTTCTATGTGCGCATTTAACATTTGCTCGAACGGGCACTGGAGGCTGATCACCTACTTGCTTATTAGATTCAAAAATGATCATGAAACAGATTCAGAAATCTAAGGCCAAGACCTAAAGAGGTTATAGCGCCACTGATTCTTTTTTATTTATAATACTGAGCGCTTTTAAGTTTAAATTGAAAAACTAATATTTTATTTAGAGTCTATAGTCTAGTCGACAAGTTGAAAATGGAACAAAATAGAGATACTGCTCTTAAAATTATGTGCGATAGCTCATTCGAACCGGAATGACGCCTAGAAAAATGTGCTAAAAGCGTGTATTAGCGCATTCAAAAAATTGCAAAAGTTATAGACCATTAAAAGATGAAAAAAAAATGGAATTTAGTTTTTTGCCAATATTTAATAAACTATTAATATTTAAGAAATTTCAAATAAAGATTCTGAAAGAGGAGGAAATTTCAATAAAAACTCTCAGCTCCCGGGAACTCTATCTCCATTATTTATAACTTTAATTTAACGCTGAAAATAGGTCTGTGCGTGACATTTTTAGGATTCGCGCGTGGCGTCAAAAGCGCTACGGCACATTAATTAATTTATTTAGGGTATTGAATATTTTTTTAAATTTGAAAAAATTATGGTGTGTTCTGAACACTATAATTAATTTATTCCCGTTGGAAATTTTACTTAAAGTTAATTTTTCAACAAGTTAAATAATTGTTAACTAACGAAATTTTCTCGAACGACCGTCTTAATTGTAAGTGAAAAAAATGTTTTAATAATGGTCGTAAAAATATTTCGCTTCGTAGAGCCTTTCTTACATACATACTTAACAAGATCGTGCCATAAAAAAGAAATATTTATACTTTGTTTATAACAATTTTTTACTTAAACAAAAACTTAAAAATCCAAGTAATGTTGTTAAAAAATTTTTTTTTTCTAAATCATCATATTATCGTTTTTATATTAATACAAGATATTTATTGATTTGCAAAAAAAAATTTCCCCATTTTAATTTTTTTAAACAAATTGATTAAATCAATTGTTTTAAAAAAAAATTTCAAACTTTATTACATTACAAATATTATGATTGTTTAAAAAAAAATTTCCTTAATAACATATTTTAATTGTTTATAATCGTTTTTTTATATTTCTATTGTTTAAATAATTAGTTAAGAAATTTTTTTTTTTCTAAAAATCATAATTGACAGTCCTCTATAAAGTAACAAAAAATTTTTTTTTTTAATCAACAATTCTATTGTTTATTAACTGACCAATTTGTTATAAACAAATGTTCAACTTTTTATATTTTTTTCTAAAACTTCTAAAATTAACAAAAACAAACATATATAACAAAGTCTATAAAAAAAGAAAAAATTTTTTTTAATAAAAGTAATATTCATGATAATCAAAAAATTTAAAAAAATTTTTTCTATATTTTTGTTATATATGGTTTTTTTTAATTTTATAAGTTTTAGAAAAAAATATAAAAGTTGAAATTTGTTTATAACAAATTGTAAGTTAATAAAAATAGAATTTGATAAAAATTTTTTTTGTTACTTTATAGAGGATTGTGAATTATGATTTTTAGAAAAAAAATTTCTTAACTAATTATTTAAACAATAGAAATATAAAAAAACGATTATAAACAATTAAAATATGTTATTAAGGAAATTTTTTTTTAAACAATCATAATATTTGTAATGTAATAAAGTTAGAAATTTTTTTTTAAAAACAATTGATTTAATCAATTTGTTTAAAAAAATTATCAACAATGGCGGGAAATTTTTTTGCAAATCAATAAATATTTGTATTAATATAAAACGATAATATATATTTAGAAAAAAAAATTTTTAACAACATTACTTGATTTTTAAGTTTTTGTTTAAGTAAAAATTGTTATAAACAAAGTATAAATATTTCTTTACTTTTATGGCACGATTTGTTAAGTATGTATGTAAGAAAGGCTCTAGAAGCGAAATATTTTTACGACCATTATTAAAACATTTTTTTCACTTACAATTAAGACGGTCGTTCGAGAAAATTTCGTTAGTTAAATTATTTAACTTGTTGGAAAATTAACTTTAAGTAAAATTTCCAACGGGAATAAATTTAATTATAGTGTTCAGAACACACCATAATTTTTTCAAATTTAAAAAAAATATTCAATACCTTAAATAAATTAATTAATGTGCGTAGTCGCTTTGACGCCACGGGAATCCTAAAAATGTCACGCACAGACCTATTTTCAGCGTTAAATTAAAGTTATAATAATGAGATAGAGTTGGGATGAGATTTTTTATTGGAAATTTCCTCCTCTTTCAGAATCTTTATTTGAAATTTTTAAATATTAATATTTATTAAATATTGGCAAAAACTAAATTCATTTTTTTTTCATCTTTAATGGTCTATACTTTAATTTTTTATTGCTAATAACGTTTTAGCAATTTTTCTAGGCGTCATTCGGTTGAATGAGTATCGCACATAATTTTAAGAGCAGTATTCTATTTTGCCATTATTTAGAGTCTACGGTGAAATTGAATGAAGCCTCTAATAGAATTTGCGCTCATAAATTAAATTTATATGGTAACAGTATTTACATTTCATATATTAAATAGAATAAGGCTTTACTGCTTTACTTAGGCTTGGGTATTTTCTAAATTATTATCACCTCTAATCAGCTTGTTTCTAGACAAAGGCTTTCAAATATCGCTATATTGATCTGTCCTTCGGTATTCTGTACCCTTCCTATGTCGTTCTTATAACGCCTCACCTCAGAATGAATATGGATTAATATTTAAACAAATACACTAGCACCGTTGTGATTAAATTGAGTAAATAAACACAAGCATAAACCAAAACATTATTCACAATTGCAGGTAATTAGCAAAATGACCAATTATCATTGTTATAGAGAATTTTAAGATCTACAATTTTGTCTTGGAACTTTTTTTGATAAAACTTACCGTTTTCGAGAAAAAAAACTCAAATTTTGACCTTTGACCCCGAATTTTGTAGCACACATAGGATCGATGAGGATTTTTAAAACTTTATTTGTGGTAAACCCAAGCACTCCACCAATATTTAATCTAGCTCTCCGGGAATTATTGTTAATTGACCACTATTTTTACGTCTAAATTGACGGGACTATAAAACAAATTGTATATAGATTAACTATAATCGTACAATCCGTTAAATGTTTAATCTCTCCATAAATATTTTATAGAACGGCCTGAATCCCAAATGAGATTATAAATCAAGAACTCATCTGTCAGATTAACAAGTTTCCGTGTTGAAACTTTAGCGAATTTAATACTGAACTGTTCACTTTAAAGATAAGTCAGAGGATTAATAAGAGTTTTTCCTTAGTTTAATATTGCACATATATATCTGTGGTCATAGATCAGACAATGATAAGTACATTTATTCATATATCGAGTGTTTCATATTTTAATAGTTTAAATTGTATTCTGACCTATGGCCACAGATATTTTCTCGACTCTTAAACAGGTGAGAAGAAATATAAATAAGGAAGCGTTCAAGTATTCCGTAAGACATTAATCAATGGATTTTTGTGAACAATATTTATCTTTATTTTTTAAAATAAATAATGAGGAACAGAAATCTTAGCCTAGAGGTTGTACAGACATTAGTTGTTATAAAACTGTGTCGGAAGGATGGTGAACTGGTCCTCCAATCGAGTAACCCAGTGGCTATAGTGGCGATTGGAATAATTTCGTTAGCGCATTACAGGGTAGGTGTCTTAAACTATTATAATAGAAATTTAATTTGGAATATCAATTGAGCTGAATGAATTATAAATCAATAAATAAAAATATTTTTTCCACATTGTGGAGCTAGCATGAGATCAGTACATGAGGCTCTTGTTTCGTCAGCGATTCTTAAGCGAATACAAATTAAACCTACCTTATCAGCCCTTATTTATTAAAGAATAGTTCCTTGTTTATGTGGCATAGGCTGCAATCGAGCAGGCAGGAGGAATTATGTGATAATCACCGCCTATATACTGTAAAAAAAAAAAAAAAAAAAAAAGCAGGCCCCGCCGGGGGGGGGGGGGGGGGGGGGGGGGGGGGGGGGGGGGGGGGGGGGGGGGGGGAAAAAAAGGGGGGAAAAAAAAAAAAAAAAAAAAAAAAAAAAAAAAAAAAAAAAAAAAAAAAAAAGGGGGGGGGGGGGGGGGGGGGCGGGGGCCCCCCCGCGCCCGGGGGGGGGGGGGGGGGGGGGGGGGGGGGGGGGGGGGGGGGGGGATAAAAAAAAAAAAATAAAAAAAAAAAAAGGGGGGGGGGGGGGGGGGGGGGGGGGGGGGGGGGGGGGGGGGGGGGGGGGGGAGGAAACACAAAAGAAAAAGGGAAAGGGGGGGGGGGGGGGGGGGGGGGGGGGGGGGGGGGGGGGGGGGGGGGGGGGGGGGGGGGGGGGGGGGGGGGGGGGGGGGAAAAAAGAAAAAAAAAGGGAAAAAAAAAAAAAAAAAAAAAAAAAGGGGGGGGGGGGGGGGGGGGGGGGGGGGGGGAGGGAGGGGGGGGGGGGGGGACAAAAAAAAAAAAAAAAAGGGGGGGGGGGGGGGGGGCGCGGGGGGGGGGGGGGGGGGGGGGGGGGGGGGGGACGCCGGCGCGAGGGCCCGAGGAAAAGGGGAAAAAGAAGAGGGGGAAAAAAAAAAAAAAAGAAGGGGGGGGGGGGGGGGGGGGGGGGGGGGGGGGGGGGGGGGGGGGGGGGGGGGGGGGGGGGGGGGGGGGGGGGCGCGGGGCGGGGGGGGGGGGGGGGGGGGGGGGGGGGGGGGGGGGGGGGGGGGGGGGGGGGGGGGGGGGGGGGGGGGGGGCCGGGGCGTGGGGGGGGGGGGGGGGGGGGGAGGCCCGCGCGGTGTGTGAAAAAAAATGGGTGGTTTGTTTTTTGGGAGGGGGGGGGGGGGGGGGGGGGGGAAAAAAAAAAAGAAGAAAAGGGGGGGGGGGGGGGGGAGGGGAAGGGGAGAGGGGGGGAGGGGGGGGGGGGGGGGGAAAAAAAAAAAGAGGGAGGGAAGAAAAAAAAAAAAAAAAAGAGAGAAAAAAAAAGAAAAAAAGGGAAAAAAAAAAAAAAAAAAAAGGGGGGGGGGGGGGGGGGGGGGGGGGGGGGGGGGGGGGGGGGGCCGGGGGGGGGGGGGGGGGGGGACCCCCCCCCCCCCCCCCCCCCCCCGGGGGGGGGGGGGGGGGGGGGGGGGGGGGGGGGGGGGGGGGGGGGGGGGGGGGGGGGGGGGGGGGGGGGGGGGGGGGGGGGGGGGGGGGGGGGAAAAAAAAAAAGGGGGGGGGGGGGGGAAAAAAAAAACCGGGGGGGGGGGGCCCCCCCCCCCCCCCCCAAAAAAAAAAAAAAAAAAACCCCCCCGGGGGGGGGGGGGGGGGGGCCCCGGGGAAAAACCGAGGGGGTAAAAAGAAAAAATTTTGGTGAGGGAAAAAAAAAAACCCGGGGGATTAAAAAAAAATTTTTAAAAAATTTTATAAAAGGGGGGGGGGGGGGAAATGGGTGGAAAGTTACTGGGGGCGGAAAAACAACCTGCTTTGTAACATCGGGGGCTAGCGGATGTATAGCCGACCTTTGAGGTAATGGTACGCTTTATTGAAGGCTTCTAAGTCGTGTAGTCACCACAAAGAGGTGGTGCAGAAAGTACCTTAAAACACGCTGTAGGTATTGTGGAACGCGTCGAGATGGAGAGAATGGTATTTTGCATTCAAAACCAGAACACAAAAGCGTGCGTTTGATTATGGACAGGACATATCATGACGTATCGCGTGTCAACACGTACATAATTAGCCAATCACAACTAAAATCATCCATCCAAGCCATCTTTTTTTTTAACATCCTCACTCAAATACCCAATCGAAAAGAAGTAAGGCATCTTGGTAGCACCTATCCGCAGAACATGGCTATCAAGGGCGACTATTAAAATACAAAACAAGAAACCTACACATAGACACAAACGGCATAACACACTTGTGCTGAATCTCAATGTAGTGACGTAATCACATAGGACGCAATTATATCGTACGACCTTAGCTTGTACATATTGTATTGTTTATTATTACTTGCATAAAATTGTATCTGATTATAACGCGTCAATCATTTACGCATCTTTGAACATAACAAAAGAATTTACTGTTTTGATGATTTATAAATTAAAAAATACTTCATTATTACAGGTTTGGTAACACCTCGGTACAAATCAAACGAAAATTAATATAAAAAAATATTTTGCTTTGCTTTGAAAATATTTGAATCAAAGGAGCTTACGATTACAAATCGGGTACAAAGCCGGGCCACACCCCTTTTCCTTTAGTTTAATTGCTGCCACTGTAAATATTACGTGCTATATATATAAGTAGATATGCGTGGCTTATGTTATAAATTCTATCGTTCTGTGTACTGCGTAATGAACAATTACAAGATGTTTAATAGTGGGTTTTATTGCTTACAATATACCTACGCAATAAACAAATGAGTATGGAAATTATTTGTATTCAAGGAAAAAAAGAGAAGAAATCACAGATTTATCATTAAACTAACAAAATCTCGCACCGGCTCAAAGTCTTCGTCAACCACTGTCTTCGCCTTATTCTGTGTATCTACTGGCCCGGGAAGTTCTCTATCGAGCAAAGAGATACCCCGACTAGCCAACAGATCAAGCGACGCAAGTGGAAATGGACTCCAAAGAGATTCCAATTATATCCCCAAGTGGGCGCTTGATTGGAAGCCGCAAGGAAAGCGGAAGCATGGCTGTCCCACGCAAACCTGGTGTCGTTTGCCGATGAGGCAAAGCCAGCCGGAATGACTTGGAGCCATGTGAGATACGAGGCTCAAAACCGAACATAATAGAGACTGTGGATGCCCTCTGTCCCATCTAGGGGTTATAAGACATTAAATCAAAAACAAATAAGAAAATACATAATGCTTTAGTGAATACAGGATTGTAGTAAGTACTGTTGGTAATTGTTATGAATTTTTTGTTTACACAAAAATGCTGCCAAGAGATTTGAACAAAAACCACTACAACGTCAAGCATTAAATATGTATCACTAAAGAGTATCTAGTCACTCACAACACAGGGGTAATGTGGGGACAAGCTTCTGTACGAATAGCAATATACCTACTAGAATTGGTTTTTTTTTTTTTTTTTCAGACTTTTGACTTGACTCTTGATGTGAAGCAATTAAATGATATTTCTATAATAACTTGTATAAATTATTTTATACAAATATATACTGTACATATGATGTTTCCTTGAATAAAAAAAAATTACATATGTTAATGTAAAGTATACAAATACTTTAAAAAACCTGGGCGTTTTAGACGTTCGAAAGACATAAAAATCTAAACTTTTGCGTGAAGGCTTTGTTTGACACCTTAAAAACCAAGCAGTCATAAAGGAAGTACTGAACTATGGCGAAGATCTCATAGTGGAAACATCACACAAAAAACATTTTCTGTTTAAGAATATGCATTTACTACACTGAAGTATTTCCGAACCAATTCAACTTATGGTCCTTCTAGAAAAGTGCGTACCAATTCTTAAAAGGCCGGCAACGCACTCGCGAGCCCCATTGCCATATGAAATAATAATTATATTAATAATAAAAATCCAGACACGCTAAACCCCACTACAATGATACCGCCGCCCATAGACACTGACCTTGCCAAAGTACTCGCAAGTGCGTTGCCGGCCTTTGAATTCATTATTAGTATCTATTTAAAAAAAGACAGCTTTTAATAAAACCCTATTTTCTATAACGTTATTAAAAGGAATCCTTTGAGACATACGCCACAAAATCATAGATCAGCCACTCACCGTATTGGCATTCAAAATGGCCGTCGCGAGGATATCGCTCAGCATACATAATCCTCCTTCAGGTGTTTATGGCATACGACCATACACACAGAATGCATATCACAAAGAATATATTCGATCCTTATATAATCGATATTTCTTAGTATTCCTAGAGGTTTATTTAATAAATTATAATTATTTTTATCCGAATTTATATTAAGGTCGCGCCGTGACAAGATTATTAGCTTTGTCGCAACAAATTTTTGTAACTCGCCAACCGTACGAAACTTTCTCTAGTACTTACTAATAAATTGCGTACGTAAGAAGTATTATTTTCTGCTTAGGTATCGGTAACTTCTAGTACGTGTTATGATGATGATAAAAAATCTTACGAAATTAAATTATGAATTGAATTATTTATTAAAAGTAATAATATGTATAGTGTCTGGAGATGCTGTGAAAAATATACGACGCGATTTTTTAAAAGTATAATTTAACTGTGTTACATAATGCAACGTGGTTGTACAATTATTTAGCGTGTTTAGTACACATCAGAATGAGCCTAGAAGACTAAAATTAGGAAGGCTGTGTATCGTGCATTTCGTTCGTATTATAATATTAAGTATCTCATGTACAAAAAATATAATTTTACCTAATAATTTTAATGAGAAATAAAGTTCTTTAAACATAAAACAAAAGTCGCGATGTCACGTGGCGTTTGATGGTAATAAAAACTGTCAGAAAGAGAAGAGTAAAACCAATCAGAAGCAAACGAAATGCGTCAATTGACAATTCGTTATAAATTCTCACTCTTCATACTTTATCTAATGACATTACGCTAACGTAGTATTTGAACATAGTCAAAAGTACACAATTTCATAGACCAAATGTTACCCATCTTTTGGTTCACATATCACGCGTCTAATGTAGTATTCAATAACAATTATGGGCACTAAATAGGTTTATATTCCCCTCGGATAAAATCTCTCGAGTATGACGAAAACATCCTTGAAACTTTGATCCCTTCAAAGTCGCCGCAATTTCATTTGATTCTTTCTTTGAATTTATCTTACCTTTGAGACTTTTGATACATAAATCGATTTGTTTAAAAACTCTCAAAGGTAAGAGAAAAGACAGTGTTAAAAGTACCTCAAATATCTCAACATTTAGTTTGAGTAAGGATATTATATAATATCTAACTCAAACTCAAAATAACATTAATCATATAGGTAACCAAGTACACTTATGAACGTCAACAGAAAAGATGTTAAATTGATTCTAAATGTACATTTACTACCAGTTCGCAAATCAAGGGCGTAGAGCGGGCAAGAAGAACTGGCAAGAAACTCTCCGCCACTCTTTTTAATCTCCCAAGTTTTGAGCCGAGAGTCGAGACGAGTGGTTTATCTTCTGGAGCCTGGTTGGTCGTACGTTGGTTTAGTTCTGTTAGTATTATACTGGTGACATTCACCATTTGTTTTAAAATCGTTTATATTTTTTTGTACACGAATATTATAAAGAAGAAAGATTTAATTAACAACTTATATGGCGAGAGAACGTTGAGGTATGTGCTACCGAGGCTAATAAAGTCATCAGTTATTAGCTGATAGCCTAACGTTAAAAAGTAACACGAAAAACTACTTTTATATGCATTTGTCGACTCCTAAACAAGACTGCTATTGTTCCATTTATACATTTTTATTATTATTCTGTAAAATAAATAAATAAATTAAAATATTGAAACTGATATTTACGATTTGTACAACTAGTATTCTGATAGAGAAATGAGCAAATGTTCAATGATTTCTTCAACATGTTGTATACGTTTTAGTAATAAGAAAAATCATATCATAACAAGTAGCTATCTCCTAGATATGTTAGGTAAGTTCTATGAATAGGTAAATGTTAGTCATAAATTACTCGTGTACTTAGGAATTACTTAACTGCACTAATTGGTTAAATGCACGTACGGCTGTACGTGGCCGGCCTCGATGCTGTTAGCAAATAGAAGCCGATCGCAATGCGTTGATTGAAAAAACAGTATTCCACATTTGTTCACTATTTTTGGTATAAAAAGTATGAAAATATATGTTACATATATATTCACGCTCTAATGGCTCATTAAATTTTGATAATAAAATTGAACTATTGCAGTTATATTACTTGAAGTGTGCTTACTACGAAGTTTTATTACTTGAAGTTATACTTCTTTTGGCGCGTTAGGGAAAAATTATGGTAGTAAATTTTTATAAAGCGCGCGGATATCGTCACAAAAAACCGACACCCTGAAGTTAGTTATAGTCAACATTTTATTTTTGAAGTTATACTACTTTTGGCGCGTTAGGGAAAAATGATGAGACTAAATTTTTACGATGCGCGCGCACACCGTCACAAAAAACCGACACCCTGACACAAAAAACCTAACATAACCATGAGCTAAGGGTAGTCTTAGTCCTCCGGTTTGATTTATGTACCAGATCATATCTACCGGTTCCGTATTGGGCAGTAAATTTTCCACAGATAAAAACCATTGACCAAATTAATATAGTGGCTATAAACATAATTTAGAAAATCACGACATATTATATTATTATTTATTAACTTAACCGATTATCTCAATTAAATTTTAACTATGTAATGTTTGAGAACAAGGAAAAACCCTACGTGCACACAAATAGTATTGATTCAAGATCAAAATATTACCTCCAGCGTTATCAGTACATGGCATAGACAAATATTTGTCTAAACATAAACCAAAGATAAAATAGACATTACGTATTCGATAAGATTTCGTGGGCAAATAGAGAGCAAACGTCGTTTATTACTAATGTAATAATAAAAAAATAATTTTCACTTCGAATCCTTTTTGAGCTTTCTGAATCGGTTTTAGTAAATTTCATCTTTATCATAATTCATTTTTATTATGTATATATAATATATTATAGTATATATTTTAATGAGTAGCATTCCAACTTAAAGACATCTAATATCTAACCATTTCTCAATTTACAATAATAAATAATCAACAGTATCACAGCTGTGTACTCATAGAATTACAAACGATTTCACTTTCAATCGCTCATCAAATCAATCATCACCAAATTATAAATATCGATCCGGCAAGATACCAACCGCTGCACTATCACAGTCCACTAAACCACTATCAAAGTCCGGTCTTCGTAAAAGACCGTTTGATACACGTGTCGGCCTGTACCAGCGAGTGAGCGGCGTGCGCTTAGCCAACGATTTAGCCGTAGACTGACGTACTGGGCGCACGGGGAGTACGGCCAAATTCAACGGCAACATTCAATGCCACGCCCGACACCATTCTCGAGATAACTTATAACTTATTGGGCGTATGTTAGTCTAATTTAATGCAAATAAATCTTAACAATGCAAAGGTTATAGTTATAGATCAGTGTACCTAGATATGGTCATATAATATATTCTACTTACTCACAACACACCCTGCATCACAACATCTTACAAAGGGCGGTTTAAGTTTTGGAATTTCAACTGCTCGACTGTTGTTGTAACCATGCTATACTTTGAAGTTAATGTACTGTCTTGACAAAGACTACAAGAGATAAACACATTACGATATTAATCATCGATCTTCTTAAGTCGCGCTCTTCCTTTCTGAAGGTGGTGTTAGGGGCGCCGCACAACTTTCTCTCTCTTCGGCAAACCTCTGCGACTGGGTGATCGTAAGACTTGATCGGTCCAGCGAGTAGGGATCGGCCTCGAGATCTGTTGCCTCCACATTTCTTACAGGTCCTCAGAATGCGTTGGAAACAAAGTGTCGAAAGTGAAGACGATTTTATTAATCATGCCATATTCTATCTACATTGGCATTTGGCATATTCTGCGATCACACACCTCCCCTTTTGTGAAAACTGTCCAACCAGATAACATAACTTTCTATAAAGTTTCCACATGTTTGCGCATGTCTTAATTGTATACAGTAGTTTAAAATAAACTCTTAAATCTTTCTTCATTTACCCAACCTTATATAACACATCTATTTCAGTCGATCACAGACACGGTCGATGGACGATAGCCGTATCTTTTGTTTGTTTACATTATATTGTTTACATATCACCGACTTGAGATTACCTACTGGTATTATGTATTCCGAGCTTATATACTTCATATTCGTAACTATCTTTGACAACGACTATAATATAGAGGAACGTCATTGGACTTGAAGAGACAATAAGCAATATACTCTAATGCTGAACTTTCCTTGAAATAATGAAACACTGTATCTCAAATATGTATGTATATTTTATTTAAATACGAGAGAAATGCTAATGTATTTTTGATTTCATACCGGGGAAACTGGGACAGCATATCTATATATGTATGTATATAAAAATGAATTGATGTTCATTTGTCTCGCTAAAACTCGAGAATAGCTGGACCGATTTGGCTAATTTTGATCTTGAAATATTTGTGGAAGTTCAGGTAAGGTTTAAATGTCAGAAACGTGTATATATAATTCATATTATAATACAAATATATTATATATTATATATATATATATATATAAGTATTGTAAAATTAAATGAGTTATGCTTATGTTTTATTATTTATTTATATATATATACAATTCGTTCCTAGTTTCAAAACACTTGATATCTTTTGAATTTTAAGAAATAACTATGGTTTGAGCGGATTTTACAGAAATACATGTAGGTGATACGTTTACCAAAGTTCACTAGGTCATATAGTTTATATAAATAGAATTTGTAATGTCGAAATATGAAATAAGAGTAAAAAGTTAATGATAATTTCAACTTTCATGGTCTTGGATTGGCAAACGATCCTACGCGACGCCCAAACAAGGAAACAGATACTCATTTTAGTGGGTGCGTTGCCGGCCTTTGCGGGAGGAGTATACTCTTTCGTTAAACAATTGCAGGTCCTGGGAAGACCCCCACCGGAAGTCGACTTACAGCCATCAAGGCGATGTTTTTGGTAAGTACGAATACAAATTTAACTCAAAATTGTTTACGATTCCTATTCATACACACACAAGTATAACAAATGTAAATTGGATCAACGTCACAAAACGTCGTCAATTAAGGCGGTTTGCGCCGAGTCAATTATGGCTTCGGCGATACTATTATGTACCGAATGGTGGAATTCTTCGTCAAATATTCACAAGGCTACAGATTAGGGTATAACTTGTATCTATTCGAAACGCGAAAACACAATAAAACTGGTCCAATTACAACAGCAAATACGTTTCACGTAACAACACAGGTAATAAATCAACCAGAAATAACTTTAATCGGAAAGATTAAATAAGTTTGGTATCTTATCACATTTGTATGACTTTTAGTTAACAACAATTACACTATACTATGAATTTTCTCAACACTAGACACAATCCACCATAAACAACTCCAAATTGTTTTCTATGGTTCTTTACGACTTCTTTGTTACTACATACGTAATATTATTTTAGGCGCATTGCTTTGGCCCCTTAAAGAATAAAATACTGATATAACATGCATGATATTGTCTCAGTTCCCAGTGGATACTAGTGATTTACATTAGGTTAGGCTAGGTTTTTTTTTAAGTGGCGTTTGATCAGGTTAGGTTATGTTAAATCCAAAAGTTGTACCTTCTTTCATTTATTTTACAAATCATGATGTTTTAATTTCTTCCGGTTTAAAGAGCATGCGCCAAAACATTATTTAATGGTACACCATTGCCGAGTGATGAAAATATACGTAGGAAAAAATTTGGAGCTGTATTAAGGTGGAGCCGTGATTCGACAAATTTACCGTAGATTAATTTGGATATATTATAAAAATAGATATTAGATTATTGTTTTAAGCAGTTTAAGTATTTTTATTTTACTCTTGGGTGAAATTATTTCAAAATTTTCTAAGTCTTTACGAATGGAAAACTTTCAATACACGACTTCGGCTGTTATTACTAAAATAACAAGCAGGTGATCAATCTTGGTAATAATCTGTACAACGATTCGTTATCTGTGATTACAACAAAAACCGATAGGTATAGGCTTTTATAATCTTCGCATTTCGTAATTGTTTATAGCCTTTAGCCTCACATGTTGAACGATTGATCACGCAAATATATCGGAAGTCACGATCATAATGCGCACGCGTCGGCTTACTTTCTTTTTCAGTCAAAACGTTACAATCATGGCTTAACCTAAATTTTAATACCTAGATTTCGAAAACTTGTAAAAAGATTTAGATGAAATTTGTAAAACCATTAAATTTGTAATGACAATTTTTTCGAATAATTTTATACTGGTCAAAACTAAATACAATAACGGTTTATGCTATAGATATCATGACTTAATTTTGTATTTATTACATAAAGATACAAAAAGTGATTTTAACTACATTATTTTGAAAATAATTTTTAATTACCAAGCAGATTGTAGATTTTGAAATCGTATTGGGCAGGCCTTGTCCTACATACCTGTACCAAATCCAGGAGCAACTAAGGAATGGACAAGTTGTATATGTATAGTAGGTAGTAGTAGTAGTATCTACCCATAGGCGAAGAGCATGCACGACGAATATCACAAAAGTGGATGAAGCGAGAGAGGTATGTCAAAACCGTAGCAGGTAAAAAAGGAACATCTATATTTGATAACATAAATGAATAAATGTTTTTAATGACCTTATGGTATATTATATATATACACAACGTGACCAGACGTCCCGTTTTGAACGGGACTATCCCTTTTCCCAATTACGAGTCCCGGTGTCCACAAAATGAACTGTGGGACGCAAAATTGTCCCGTATTCAGAAAGCGCGCGAAAATTTAAGCAGCAGAATATATAAAAAAACGTGCCAAGAGTTTCAATCTTATTTGAAATCGTCAGCAGCTATATTAAAACAAATTTGTTCTTCTGGTAAATATAATTAAACATTTTGGGTACCTATATTTTGTGATTTGTAACTTTTATGCTTCCTAACCTTTTCTAAATAACTTTAAAAAAAACTATTTTTCATTGACCACTTTTTCACTTATTATTTGACCTAAATTAAACCAATGTCCCGTTTTGAGTCAAAGAATAAATGGTCACTTAATATACAACGAGTCTGTCTTAACTAACAATTTAATAACACCCAACATCCAAAAGATCTAAGCCGATAGACAAATGAACTGCGCAACACTTTAATTACCAGCATTAATTAAAAAAGCCCTCAAGAGGATAATGAAACGTCAACAACGAGGACAGTTTTCGCTGATCACAAAGGTAAAGTCCGCAACTTTTAATTTTCAGCATAATGGATGCTTTCTGTACAGCTCCATGCAGACTGTGCTATTAACTTCGTCTAGCTTTCGTCAGTCTTTGTTGCTTGTAATACAAGCTAATCAGCATTTTAACTTTATGTACATCATAAGGTGTAAAATAATAGAAGAGTGGGGGGAGAGATACAAACAAGCTGCACAATACCTACATCGATTTAAACTTTCGGGTCAGAGCAACATGCTACTGCGATAAGAACTCTAAACAAACATCACTGTACATGCTGCTGTGTATGACGAAGTAGAGTAGACAACAAACGTGGTTCCTATAAAAGCTTCATTGTCCCAGTTAATGACACACTCCGAACAAAAATGTACCTGAAGGAGCTATGCGATCGGCGTCACCAGGTGGTTCGGTATTCCATGGAATTTAGTCCCAGCAATGTACAAACGTATGTAATGTATGTGTATCTTTAATATTAGGGAAGTTGGTATATATCAAAGAAAATAACGCCTTAAAACCATAACAGAGCCTGGGGCAGCCGAAATACTCGGAGCAGTCAGACCGTAAAACCCAAGAGACTTCGGTGCTTCTGGATGGAACTGCTCTGGCTTAGTTAGCCAGGACAGGACGCACAACGGATCGAATATGAGTCTAAGTGCGGAAACTAAGTCCACCATCCATTCCATACCATAGCCCTCAGGATGCCTGATGGTTACGTTAGGAGGCCCGACTGCGACTGCCGTTACTCGTACCCTCAACGAATCCTAACCTCTCGAAAAGGGAACACAATACACAATTATATAAACTGCATATATTAAGGCGTTTTGAGAACGATGAGTCTTCGGCCATCGGTCCATCAGTATCTCCAAGTTCTCATTCCCTCTGCCATTGCATTGCATGGCCGAAATATACATATATAATATATATGTATAAATCGAAATATATATATCGAAATCTATATAGAAATTCTCATATTTAATTAACAAAACGCAGATGAATTTGGAAGTATTTTCGAAGGCTTTTGTTGTTTCTGGCGTGTGACCAAATTGTTTTCGGATCATATTCGAAACGGTACGTGCCAAAAGTGTCCCTGTATCGGAGTGATATCGGTGGGTTTTTAACGAGTTGAAACTGTTTCGACCAAGCGTTTTTCTGTATAATTATTTATATCATTTCGTTATACTTAAATAAAATTTATTCGAGTTATTTAAACAATAAGTTAAATACGCAATCATATTTAATTAATTTACGTTTAATACAAAAATTAAGATTACTTTTTCATCTGTTTTGTTATTGAATGTACGTTTTTAATTTGTCTCTTAACTAATTGATTTTTAAGTAAAGAAATTGTACTGAATTGGAACTGGTTTTTTGGTGTTTCTTTATAATGTTTAAGAAATAATAATAAAACATATAATACTCATGTTAACCAAAGTGAATAAAACTTTATATTAACTAATATAAAGTATACATTATATAAAATTCGTTTGTTTCTGTCAAATTGTGTTGATATACTTTTATATAGTTTTTATGAATAAGAAAATTAATTTTGTGAAAAACTATGGTTAAGTAAAAAAGAACATGTTCTACACAGTATATGAAATTATATATAATATCATATATACTTTAATATAATTTAGCACGGCGATTTAGGTCTTTGTTAAAAAAGTTAATAATCTTAATCTTTAGATAACAAAAAAAAAATGTTTTAAAAGGTACCTACGTGAAATGAAGATGATAAATCGAAACATTTCAAATCATTTGAAAACTCTACCTGACATCGCCAGAGAGAATTATTTAAACTGAGATTAGTCCGATCCAGTATTCTTACCACGTAGCGAGTGGGTGAAGACAAATGTTAGTCTCAAATCTAGTTTAAGTATAGATTGAGGAAAATTGCAACATATATTTAATAGAATTTTGAAGTGGTCCTTTATGAATGTGAATGAATTATTCTAGACAGTTCTTCAAGATCATACATATTATAATATGAGATACAATTGATAATATGAAAAAGGTATCGGGGAAAAATGGGATAAGACGAAGCAATGAAGACAAGTGGAAGAATTTGTGGGCCTTCATTCTTCGACTTCGAACCAATTCGACTTAGGGTCCTTCAAGTGTTGCGTACCAATTCTTAAAAGGCCGGCAACGCACTTGCGAGCCATCTGGCATTGAGTGACCATGGTGGCGGTATCAGCTAACTTCAGGTTAGCTTCAGGCCCGTTTTCCACCGTTCTTTTAAAAATAACTCATAGGGAAGCTTTTTTTTTTTCAATTAATAAAACGTAAAATTACAGTAGTAATACACATCGTGAGTTTGACGAATTAAACGATAGTATTAGCGACTAAGGACTCTTCAAGAAAAGAACGTACTAATTCTTAAAATGCCGGCAACGCACTCGCGATCCCTCTGGCATTCTCACACAAACACCTTTTTTCGTTAGTCGCTTCATACCATATATACATACGTAGTACATACCGGAGGATTACCAAAGAACCACTTATGTTCAGAACATAGGTATAAGACGTGCAATATAGGGGAAGATCGTTCCCTTCGTACGCGGGGCACATTCATACAGTCAAAATAAAACTTGAACGAAATAAAGTACAGTCTTGCTTTTGTATGTGGCATGAGTCGAGGTACCAACTATACATCAACGAAGTTTCGTGAAATTCGCACCGATGAGAGTGAAGTTACAGGCATAGACGTGTTTTCGCGCTCGGTAAGTAATTTTTTGATCTATGTTTTTATCTCTTGTTACCGTAGATAAAATAAGTTTTCGTGTAGAGTATTCTATAGTAACTAGCAAAATATACTTAAGATACGTCTCCAATACTTAATTTAGACGTTTCCTATTAATATTAAAATAAGTTATATTTTGTGTTATTCAGTTAGTGGGGTACATTCGGACAGCACTAGATGGGGCACATTTGTACGAATTGTACAACTAAATTTGTATAATAATTTGTGACGCGAACTGTTTTTTCATACAAATTAAGTTTTCGACTTTCTACATATTACACTACTGTTAAGGCATTTGACTAAGGTTGATTTTGATGTTGTGAACAGATGCTGTGAATAATTTACCAATCCATCAAATAGTAGTTCTTCGAAGTCAGTTTTGACACCAGAGGCATTTCGACCCTATTCGCATTCTGTAAGAAGTAATAAAACAAGCAAAATGACGATGACGGCCAGGAAAACCACGAATTTATACTGCCACACCCGAAAATAAAAGTTGTAATCCACACCAAAGAGTAAAAAATGTAATTATAAATTTAAGATACCTAACTAATTAAATTTTGTTTTACATAAGAAAAGTATTTTATTTTTGTTTAATAGAAATTAAATCTTTATTTTTGTGTTTAATTTCATTGCTAATAAATGAATTTTGAACTACCCCAAGGTAATAAGGTACCCCAAACACTGTACGAAGGTGCCCCGTTGATGGGGCAGATTCGTACGTTTTCAGATTTAGTTTAAATATAATTATGGTTGAAAATGGATGAAATCATTTTTTTTATTTGAATTAGATAGTTAGACTATAAATTTAAGCTATCAGGTGATTGATTCATGGAAAAATAAAAAATTAAAAATTAAATGTGAAACCGAAGGCTTCCCTTACGACTGTGCAAATTGTAAGCAATAGGCACCCTGTCACGTGGCGGTTCAGTGGATAATTGGAGCCATCCTGCTTCTGGCCTTCGCATTGTTTGAATCGATACCTCACATATATGTATATGTTATATATATTATACCTTTAAAAAACTGCAACAGATTAAATAAAAAACTTAAAAATAGTCAAATTCAAATTAATTTTTAACTTAGGTCAACAATGTACATTTATGAACGTCAATAAAGAAATACATATTAAATGCTTCTATTCTTACATTAACTGCCAGTTCTCAAATCAAGGGCGTAGAACTGACGAGAAGAACTGGCAATAAACTTTCCGCCACTCTTTTTAATCACCAAGTTTTTTGTTTTACAAAATATAAGGAGCTGCAACCATTCCACCATGTTCCAGTCAAGTCTATAGGTACTACATACTGTCTTCCAAGTCCTTGGACGATTTTGAAGTTTTTAGGAAGATCAATCAAATAACTATTTATAAAACCTATTAATACTTTATTACCCTAAACATATACTGTTTTACGGGTCAGCTAGTGGAAAAATAAAAAAGAAACACATACTGAGGGTAAAGTACACATTCGTAAATAATTAACAAAAAAACAAAAATTTAAATTTAAAAAAACACTAGAAATTTACTAACTAAAATCATAGTTTGCTATCACGGTAAAGTTATCATTCATTCTATTATTACCTGACAATAACAAAAAATCTAATACTTTCTTACAAAATCTTTTCAGTCAACAGCAAAAAGGTTATTCACCCTAATCATAAGAAATTGTTTTTTTATTACATTACATTCGGAATAAGGAAGTTATAGCCAGTGCAAATGCGAACCCACACTCCAATTAGCGAACCCTCGGTAACGGAGTTCGATGCCCGGTCAGAATTTTTATTAGGCGCACAGATTGAGCGGATGACCATGGGAAAATTGGGGATGTAACTTTATTAGATGATTTTGCATTTATATACATCGAATTATTTAAATTATTCTTTATATATTAGCATTCGTACATACAATTTGTGTTGCTACTTAGACAAATACTTACAATTCATATATTTCAATTATTTCATATCCAGGAATCTACATATTCATATGAAGTATTTGACGTTCTTTTTTATAGAATAGACTACCTCTTCCAATTAAGAATCCAATAATGGATAATGGCCGGGCTTCAGTAACAAGTTACAGAATTATTATCATATGCATTTGTCGCGGTCCTGACAAGACTGCTGTTTGAGCCAAGGCTGTACATTTTGCTCACTCAGGCTTTCTTACTTTTATAAGCGTGGCGATTTCCTAAATCGTCTGAGTTACGCCCCGAGAGTATAGCCAGAAGTAGGCACTCTCTCCAACTGTTACATTGCATTCATTCGTTAAATAGCAATTAACTTTCCATTATTTCGCTTATATTCTATTGTTATACGCGAGTGTTTAATATATAGTATAACCAAAATCCTCTCTTATTTAAAGCAGCCCAATGACATAGGAACCATGCTTTTCAAATTTAATATACTGTAATGTAGATTGTAATATTATGTAAAATAAATAATTGAAAGAAAAAAACCCTATAAACGAATACGTAATTCTCGGAACAAACGCAGGCTGCAATTTCCCCATACTGGACTATATATATATAGTTAGTAATTCTTTTTTGGAGTGAGGGATACTTTTCTTTAATAAAATCCCAGAGGCTCTTTTATCTCTGCCGTTTCTCCCTATAAAGTTACCGATTGTTATGGAGTTTATAAAAGGGCCTGGGACTAGTACTAGACAGGCTACTTCAAATTAATTTGGGATATTTGTTTTAAAATAAGTGTTGTTTGCCATAGCCATTTTGTATGAAAATTTGATATTTTAAAAGAGTACCGAGAGTTTTTGCGCCGGCTTTTTCTTTCGGCATACACCCTTTGTCTTCTTTGACGATGAGTAGGTATGTCTACCGATACAAATTTAATAACGTAAATGAAGTGATACCTGTATCTTATATTCCATAATAAACATTTTTTTTACATAATATAAGAAAAACAAGCAACCACAAGAAAAAACTAAATACCTAAAATTTATAAATACATGGTACATAATTCCAAATTTAAACATTTCCTACAAAAAATTAAGAATCAAATCTGATAGAGAAATGGACAATCCTGCTAAAAGTGGACTTCCAGTACTCAGAACTGTTATGTAAGTGACTCTCGCGCCGCTTAACAAGCACCAAGGTTAGGAAGGGTCTACAAGAATAGAACAAGGGTGTCAACATTGTATGCACAATCACTTGATACATATGCTGTATGAATGTAGATACTGTATACACACAAATTGGTATCTTAATCAAAATATAAAGAGCGGGCATGATCGTGTTTTTGTGAACTGTAATTAGGATTCACTGTTGTGAAAGGCTTCACTATATTATTACAATCAATCGATACATGCCTGGAGGTTTTAACGGTATATCAAATTGTGCTCAAGATATACATAAATAAAAAGATATATGCTACAATAGATGCTTCTTGGAAATTCAATCTCACTGCTCACCCTTCTTAGGCAATTCGTTTAGGATCTCCGCTATAACTATAAGTTGTGGAATAGAGTGCTCCGCTTCAGACGATTGGCTACCTCCCTATCATCTTTTAAAACTCTTCTGCATACACATTTCTTAACCATATCCTATCCTGCTCAATCAAGACTTTTGTAATTTTTTTGTACCTATTGCATCGCCATTCATGAATCCGTGAGATTAGCTTTTTAGTTTTTTTATTGTATTATTTTGAATTAAGGATCTATAATTTTTTTATAAGATTTGGTTTTGCATTTCTTCCCTTTTACTCGTCATATTTATTCTTTTAGTTTTTCCTCTAATTAAGGTTGCCTTCAAGAGATGAGGCTAAGGACGCCCGTTGCATCCCTTATAATTGTTATGTAGGTATGTATGTTATTTGTTTTTGTATTCATGTAATGTGTGTGAATAAATAAATAAATTACATACTTTGATATCAAGACCAAGCATTTTTTAACTTCAGAATCCACTGAATATACTGAGGCAATAAATACACATATATAGATTATATACCTCGCAATTTCACCTGCATTAATTCGCTCGTAGCTTGATAAGGCTTCCTCCATTAATGGACAGTAAATTTGTTCCCGTATCTATCGGCTTCAACAAAACTCTGCCGCTATATGTGTACATTTCTCCAACCAGACTACATCTGAAGGATTACCGTCACGAATCATTCAATCGTATATTCGATTAAAAAAACACATCAAAGGGGTGTAACAACTTGTGAAAGGGAAATTGTGCTTGACATTCGATTACTGTTAGCTGGATAGTCCAGACTGGAATGATCGATTTATTCACGTTGCTAGGGGTTACTGTATAGCTAATAAGCAGAATACGAAATCCAGCCGTATCACCTCGACGTACGTCGTTCCACAACTGAGCGCAACCACTATGTGGATTCAGCTGCCCACTGCAAACTAACTGTTGTGTTCTCTGGCAGAATGACCAGCGCTGTGGAACACTTCGAGCTGAGCCAGGGCCAGTTATAACCACAACGCACACACAGTACACACTTAAAACCTTATTCCTTTTTTTCTTTCCATAATCTTTTATTATGTTTCTTGTTTGATTATTATTATTTTGTGTGTTTCTGTGTGTATTTCATTAGTAATAAATGTTAGGTCTATGTTATGTCACAGAAGTATTTCC
This sequence comes from Pieris macdunnoughi, assembly GCA_905332375.1. Lineage (NCBI taxonomy): Eukaryota > Metazoa > Arthropoda > Insecta > Lepidoptera > Pieridae > Pieris > Pieris macdunnoughi. Next base: position 1,112,945 of record CAJOBZ010000069.1, on the reverse strand, counting down.
GAGCTTATTCGACTTAGGGTCCTCCAAGAAAATAGCGTACCGACTTTTAAAAGGCACTTTCGAGCCCTCTAGCTATGTGAGTGTCTATGGGCAGTCACTTTACATCAGGTGAGCCTCCTGCCCTTTTGATATCTGTTATATAAAAAAAATCACAAGCCTACGTTAACTAAATCAAATAAATCACTTTTTAAGAGAAGAAACGCTCATTAAAAAGTTGCCACGCTGCTCAATTTAAAATTCACTGAATATTTTTTAAGGTTAAATAAATCTTATTAATTACAAATACGTAATACAAATAATTACACAATGAGTGTAAATAATTGAATTGTTACGATTACCTACTTAAAACATATTTTACGATACAAACATTTTGTGTTCTAGTTTTGTCGCACAGAAACCGCATTTCCCGTTGACCTCAACCGCGCTACTATACAAAATGAGACTTTTGAAAACCGGCTACAAAAGAGTTATCGTCAAATATATTTTTCAACCTTTGATACCTAAGTTACATCGGCGAATATTTTCAAAGTCAAATTATTACGAAATTTTTTACCAACATAAACTATACTCAATTTCTGTCAATCCCAAATATTATCATAAAAATGAATTCAAATTCTCAGGTTTAAAAATAATTATATATGTTACGCTCCTTCAATAGATGCTTATTGGAAATTCCTTCTCACAGCTCATCTTTCTTAGGCAATTCGTTTGGGATCTCCGCCATTAAGTTGTGGAATAGACTGCCCCACTCCACTGCCTACTTCCCTAACAACTTTTAAAACTCTTCTGCATAAACATTTCTTAACCATATTCAATCCTGATTAATCGTGACTTTTGTAATTTTTGTATTTCTTATTCACGAATCCGTGAGATGAGCATTTTCGTTTATTTTATTAATTTTTTTGTAGTGTTTTAGATCAAGGTTTAGATTAAGGCACTTTACCCATCATATTTATTTTTTTAGTTTTTTTTTGTAACTAGGGTTACAAAGGGTCATTAGGGTCACTAGGTTACTAGGGTCTGGAAGAAATCGCTTGTTAGCTATACTAGCGATAACTCCGGCTGTTGCATCCCTTATAATTTTTATGTATTGTCTTATGTTTTTGTATAAATGTAACAGTGTGAATAAATAAATAAACTAAAGCAACGTCTTGGTCTCAGATTGTTTCTTGTCGCATGATTTTCATTTAAGAACTTAAACACCAATGTTACCCTAGAGCGACGGAGACCCACATAATATGTCAATATTATTAGAGTTAACGGCGTATTAAGTTTCAGCTTTGTGCTATATATATATATTAAGTAAGAGTTTATTGGAAAATTAATAAGGGCTACTACCCAAAAGGATTATCAAGTCGTCGCTTCGGCCCGCTTCATTAAAGCCCGCGTCAGTCCGTCTGATCGTAATAACCCAAAAGCTACAAGAAACAGGACTAACATAGATGTTTCGTAGTATTCTATTTCTTTATTTAAACTGAAAGAATATGACTACTTATAATATTCCGAAAACTTATTTTTTCTCCTTTCGAGTTAAATACAAGTTCTCCATTGTCAATTCAATTCAAAAATCATTTATTTACGTAGGTAACACAATGTACACTTGTGATTCGTCATTAAAGAAATACATATTAATGCTTCTAATTTTACATTTACTGCCAGTTCTCAAATCAAGGGCGTAGAACGGAAGAGAAGAACTGGCAATAAACTCTCCGCCACTCTTTTTAATCGCCATGTTTTTTATAACTAAACTTTAAAAGCGACATACTTAAATTACGGTAGGAGGCGATTAAACAGACAGAGAGAACAGAGAGCAGTTCTGAGGTGGAAGGGTTCAGGGTGAGAGTCAAGAAAGATGAGCCTGAACATATAAATTACCACCTCCTTTGGTCATTGTATTTTAACACATTATGATAATGTAGGGTTTTTGGGACAGTTCTACTGCCATTGATGTGTATCACCCTCTCTCTCTCTCGCTCTAGTCAAGAGTCATCTTGTTTTGAGATAAATTACACGCTCTGTAGTATTGACACTAAGTAGACCAGTCAGTCAAGACAATTAATTCATAATAATTCCAAAAGTTTTCAAATTTTGATGTAAGGTCGGGAGTGGTATTAAAACAAACTATAAAATTTTGCAACCTGCTCTGCGGTCCGGAACATTGTTAAAAATAAGTTTTGGTCGTGAAAAAAATTCCAAAAGTTCTGCAAACTTGGGGAAGTTTTCGATATAATATTTCATATCACGTATAAAATTTGCAACCAACCTAAGTGTACGGAACATTTTTTGTTATTAAAAATTAATGTTTTTCTTTATTAAACTGAAGGAAAACGTTCCAAAAGTTCTGCAAATTTGACAGATATATCGAAAATAAAATAAATAACAAAAAATGTTCCGTACACTTAGGTTGGTTGCAAATTTTATATCGAAAACTTCCCCAAGTTTGCATAACTTTTGGAATTTTTTTCACGACCATACAGCAAAAATTAATTTAATTGCAATTTTAACAATGTTCCGGACTGCGGACAAGGTTGCAAAATGAGATTTATTGTCGTCCCAATGTACCATTCACTTGACCGAAGTTTGAAAACTTTTGGAATTATTATCAAATTTTCGATTTCGAATGTCTATAATGACTGGCCTAAAGGTCCACATTCTAATTTGTATCTCAAGACAAAATCTCGCCTCGAGGGCTGTCCAAATATGTCAAACTGCGTACAGAAAAAATGGTTTGACAGCATTTAAAGATAGATTCAATTTCGATTGACGTTCTAGAGTACGGGGCTTGGACTACAGATCCTTCAAAATTCCATTTCAGTCAAAGGTAACAAAACATGCCAACCTTGACATGAGTCTCCGCACAATCATCCAATTGCCGAGAAAACCGGACATTATGGCCGTTGACAGTTTAAATTAGTAAATAGGGCTGATCATCTATTAACTGATTTGAAGCATTAAACTGTACCAAATCAATATTAAAGTTGGAATTGCTATTGAAAGTTACAGAGTACCACCGTTTTGAAAAGTCTATTTCAGGTGTTTAAAAGTTAGTAGTATAGTGATTATAAAATAATTTTAAAATGTCCACTGGTCGCAACCCTAGGGACGTCACAATTGTAATAGCCGTACAATAATTTGATGCTTTTTGTAACGCCAAGGTAACGTCGCTCATAATAAGATGCACCCACTTGTGTAATAAGCACATTTACAGTTGCACAAAACATTACAAGTTTATTCAATACTTATTTCTTATTTGGATTATATAAAATTTTACAGTACGTGTTATAATAGTATATTTTTATATAACAACGGCAAAAAGTGATATCGTCGCCCATGGATACTCATATTAGCAGAAGGCTGGCATGTGCGTTGCTGTCCTTTTAAGAATTGTTAGACTCTACTAGACTCTCTAGAAAGGTTTTATTTAGTAACTATGGTGCGACGTTGTTAAATAAAAAGCAATGTTGTTATTCAGCTGTCAGCGTACATGACCCATGGTTCGATTCTCAGCGAAAGAATATTCATCATGACTTGGGAAACTTGGAACACCTTGACTTGCAATACTGTCTATTAAAATGCCTAAATATTAAAATAAATAAAAATAAATCATTGGCGCTACAACCTTTTTAGGTCTGGGATTCAGATTTCTGTATCTATTTCATGATCATTTGTCAATCTAATAGTGATCAGCCTCCTGTGCCCCATGTATTAGTGCCTAATAACAATCACTATACAATGAATAAACCCTTTACGCTAAACTAGCGCCATCTCGTGTCGAATATCTAAACTATAAACTAGTAGAAAACTGATTCTTATGAGAACCGTAATCAGAAGCAACACTAATTACATAACAAACATATTTATCTCGCACGTTATCTAAAATTATAATAATTCAGTGTACATACAAAAATAATTAGCTCTAGTCACACCACTTATTATCACTTTAAAACAAATAAAATTATATTCAATACGTCGTATGATAAATATCTATCTCATTGTATTTAAGAAAACTTCTGATTAGATTTCATGCGAACAACGCCACCTGTTATGCGGTAGCGGAACTACAATAAGCAATATGGTTCACAACTGAGTTTTGATTCCTGACTATACTAATGTGTTTTCGCACACCCTACTGAGAACTACCGTATGTTTAAATCGAATATGTTTTTGCCAATTCGTCGTCTTGATTGTCGCACTCGCCGCTAAATCTCGTCCTTAATTATTGTTTAGTATCCCAAATTTAAACATGAGCAGCGCTTCGTGGCCGGATTTGATACTAACCCGATGCACGTTTTAATATAATTTAGTACACAAATTTCTACAAATTGTATGAAAAATAGCTGTCAAATACTATTGATACTGCTTTAGGTACTTAGTTCAGGTACGAATTCTTCGCGAATATAACAAAATAAACACTACTTATCCAGTGAGCTTTGATTTATTCGGCAGCGGGTTGATCAATTTAAAAAAAACATAGTTAAGCGATTAACTCCCAATCCGCATTGTTCGGCAAAAAATTAATGTGTAATTAATTAATTGGAGTATTTTAGTTAAAGAAAATGTTTATGTAAAATTTATAATCACTGTAATTGTTATGTATTTTAGAATAGATAGCTTGATAGTCTACTAGACTAGACATAGTCTACTGTAGAAAATGCTATGATGTAGTGTATAAAAAAAGAAATATACTTGAAACAACCATAGTTCGTACTAAGGAAACTCGTCACAAGAAATCTAATGCGTCACCAGAGGAGTCCATTTTTAGCCGCCTTAAAAATAAGGATCAGTATTATTCCTAAATGATATGTTAGAATTAGATAACATTCGAATATTATCATCTATTTAGGCTTCCATACGTGTTCTTCGTACGTTCATATCGAACAGTCCAACCCCAAAGTACTCTGATGCGATCTACCCGAGGTGGTTTTATTAGGTAAAGCCTATCCGGTTCTCTAAGTAGCTGGAGTGAGTCCCACATAACACAGTCGCTCTTGACTCTTGGATGCTTAAACGCATTTCCACCTTGTAAAAGAATGCAAAAACAAAAAACTTGGCGATTAAAAGAGTGGCGAAGAGTTCATTACAAGTTTTTCTCTTCCGTTCTACGCCCTTGATTTGGGAACTGGCAGTAAATGTAAAATTAGGAGCATTTAATATGTATTTATTTTTGACGTTCATAAGTGTACATTGTGTTACCTAAATGACTATATGATTTTGATCTGATTTGATATAATCTAAGATTCATTAAATCGCATAGCATGGGTACGCATCTCTGAATATATATAATATATGTTCCAAGACTAATCATGTCAGGTATTTAAAATAGGTTTAATTTTTCTACATAACTGATTCCTTACCAGGTACCTACCTGATTAGAGGTGAATGACAGACGCGGATGACGCGCGCAGCCGTAATAGTGTTTATCGCAGCGATCGCGCGCATGTTTTGCATTCAACTATGAAATGCGATACAGTACGCCCACAGTATAGGCCACCACAGCAGTCATGCAATACGATAAAAATGCGTGTTAGCAACAGAGTCAAATAATAAAAGGTTAATTTAAAAAAAAAACAGATATTTCAAAGTTTAGGGGCCGGTCAAGTAATGCGTACGCACTATAGCGGGTGGGGGGGGGGCTTGGATTGTCTTATTTGGTGATTACGTCAACAGTAATTATTTACTTTTTTACACATATTACCCACACATTGTCTATGCTTGAAAACAAAATGCATTTTCGAGGATTCCTACAAAAAATTAATACGTTTATGTACTATTATTTTTGAGAGCTTTGCTTACTTTTTCTGACAAGAGGAAGGTGGGGATAAATTGCAGTAATTCTCCTTTACTAGGTAAAGTGAACCTAGCTCTGTTTACGTCAATATGTACTGCGTGGTTACAGTCGACAAAAAACACGAAATACCTCAACACTGAATGAAAAGATTTTTTTAAAGAAAATTATATCTTTTAATTTAAAATTAAATATTTTTAGCCGTTTTTTATCAAAACTACATATGACATATTCTCTATACTGTTAATGTAAATGTTAATTACATTAAATTGCCTATCAGTAGCATATTAGGTAAAGCATTTCAAGATTCTTCGTAAATCGTTTTAATTATACACATTATGGTCTTCTTCCGTTACCAATATGAACGTATACGTATCGAAATATAAATTATATTAAAAACTTATCCAATGAAGTATTTATTTAGTTTAAAATCCTAACCAAATTGGGTCAACCGTTTTTCTGTGAATCAGGTGTTTACAAGAAAAGCCTCTTGCCTTAGAAACAAAAATATATTTTATATGATGTTTTTATTCAAACGCTGCAGTCTGTATATTTTGACAAATTCGCACTTTTACTGCAATCTAATAAATAAGTGTCTTTAAAATAATTTGATTCGCAAGCAAGTACAAAGAAAACAAAAACCAATTCTTTTGCTTATAATGTACAACAAATGCTGTGAATGAGAAGGTGACAGAAATTAATACAATTGTACACGATATATAATAATAACATGATACAGTCACATTTTGGGGTTCAAAAGCTGCCAGCTATGTGAGTGTAAATAAGGACTCTTCCTGTATGAATGGGAGTCGTTGTATAACTTCACAACCAAGGATCGTAACTGCGGGGTCTGCTTTGCCAGATAAGGATAAACTTAATAAATAACTTATATACAACATTATAATACCTGTAATATATAAGCAATAATGTCTAGCAGTAAGTGGACCAAACGAGTTACCCAATGGAAAGGACCACCAGACAAGAGGCGGAAGGGGAGACCCTTAGACCGCTGGGAAGATGATCTGAAAAGATCAGCTGGCAAAAACTGGCACTCCATAGCACAGGACCGACAAAAATGGGCATCTTTGGAAGAGGCCTTTACCCAAACCGGGGTTCCTGTTAATTCATAAATAAAATATATATATATTACTAACATAATCTAAGCTAACCTACTAACAAAATCAATATTTTTGGTTACTGTAATATAGCAACTACCAACTATTGTAAAACAGGAAATAAAAAGGCTTAGTATTATTATTAACATATAATTATAATACATAACAGCATAATTGAATCAGCTATGAGAGCTTAGGTGCCAATTGACAGCTCTATAAAATGCCAGGAATGGGTGGGCCATACGCTGCAGACGGATCCAAGTCGGATTGCCAAGCAAGCCCTCAACTGGAATCCTCACATCTAAAGGAAACGTAGCCGCCCAAAACAGACAAGAAAGCATCATTGCAGAGGCGAAGGAAGCTGGAACTGCCCAGGACCGAACAGGATAGTTTTCTATGCTGGTAGCCCTCTGCCCCACTTGGGGGGACAATACATGTAACTTACTCGTAACATTTTATTGTATTGCATCGACGCCTGCGCGTACTCCGAGTCACGTCACCCACCTCGAGTCGGCATGATTGATTCACCGATTTCCCGTTACCTTTTATCATTTTACTCAGGGGTTCGGTGAATTGCCGTTTCCCTAATGAGGTATATTGGCAGGTAGTTTTATAAATACAATGGCGTGTTTATTTGTTATAGTTTTATAATAACTACCGCTGTAGTAGCAAGAATTAAACGGGATTAACAATAGATGTAATTCGCTGAAAATTGCTAAAAAAAATTCTGAGGTTGTAAAGTCGAATAATAAACTGAGATAGTATTGTTCAAGGAATACAATAGCCCATACATATGTTAAGCTGTTATTTTATGAGCACTATTATATCCTAAATATTAATACCTCATTTACAATTAAGCTTAAACACTTTCGTTCACTCTCCTAAATAAAAAAATACCTCAAAACATAACTAGAACTTCTAGGTCTAAACTGTGACTAGCTGTCTTCCTGCACCTAAATATGTGTATTGAACCATTACTAAAAATCTCCAAAGAAAATTCAGCCGAATCGGACAATAGACAGGTTAGTCACCCCGATGCGGTCGCTTCCGTGGTGACGTCACCACGCGCCCGCGCATCCAAAGCGACGGCATTCCTGTGCACAGTTGCCTTTGAATCTAAATATTGTCACTAAGTTTTTAGTAACATTCGATCTCTGAGACAAGCTTCTACAGTTAAGAAATTAAATTAATAAAATAAATCAATGGCGCTACAACCTTTTCGAGATTTGTAGATGTGTGGTATTTGTTCACCGTTTGAGCGAATGTGAAATGCGAACAGAGAAAGTTCATTGGTGCACAGACGGGGATCGAATCTACGACCTCAGGGATGAGAGTCGCACGATGAATCCACTAGGCCAACGCTGCTCTAAATTAAATAAATGTTACATAATTTTTCATTGAACATATCTACGTTATGTAACTTGTGTATGCAATAAGGATAAAATAACAGTTACTCCCATATATGCTCTTTATACGGGTTAATATTAATTAGAAATTCGGCTTTCGTTCATTCTAATTATCTCATACTGAGCCACCATAATGAACTTATATTACATGTTATCAAACAAACGCGTATATTAGCGTAACACAAAAAAACATCTGACGCAAGATACAGCCATCTCCCTCTACAGGTGCAACTAAAGATGTTGGTAGTGGGCATAGTTGGCGATACGCCAGCAAACTCAACTACAACTGTTTCAGAATATACCAGGTTTGGTAAATTTAATATGTTCTGAGGTTAATACTGAGATACTAACTACAGATGAGTAACATCAAAATTCTATCTAGTATGTATATTATGGCCCTATGTGGAAGACTATGTCCAAGGACAAGCTGTATAACAGAAATTAACCGACTTGCCGATTAATTCTTAGAGTATTACACACAGAGTAGAACACAAATTTTTTTTTTAAATATTTTTTTTATTATTTTGTGTTAATTTATTAGCACATTTTGATGTACTAGTATAAGTAATAACAGCAATAAAGGCTTTTATTATTATTACTATTATTATTGTCCCAATCATGTCTACGTAACGAATATTCGTTAATCTTAATCACAATATCGTCGTTCAATTAACAGCACTTGCGACACATATATAACGCAATACCGAATAGTAAATATAATAGTAGTTTAAATGACAAGAGGCAAAAAGCCTGGAGCATGCAGATCACTTTGCTCTTTTTATGCAACATGGGGCAAATGACCAGGAGGCTCACCGGGTGTTGAGTAACATTGCATCGCAAGTGCGTTGCCGGCCTTTTAAAAATAAGTCGAATTGGTTCGGAAATACATCGGTAGGCAGCTGGTTGTACATAGCGGCGGTACGCGTCAAAAACTGCCTTAAAAAACGCTTAATTGTGGAACGACGGACGTCGAGGTGATACGGTTGGAATTTCGAATTCTGCATCGACGTCCGGTGATGAAACATATCTGCAAATGCTAGTGCTAGTGAAACTGCCAGCCATGGACACATGCAACGCCGGGGGCTTGCGTGGGTGTTGACAACTCCCCCCTTGAAATAGAGAAAGACCCCTAAGTAGTAACGGTTCGGAAAATCCTACACTAGCAGAATTACATAAGAGGCTTTGAGATACAATTTACCACAAAAAACAATTAATGAATAAAATTCATTCTTGTAAAACCATAATCAGTTAACATTTACGCAAGTTGCCGTTTTATATAACCACTGACTTTTGCGGTCACATCGACTTTTATTTACTTCGCAATTAGTACTGCGTTACAGTTTTACGACATCCATCACCATTGTTATAAAGAAGCCAAAATAAACAATTCATTTTAGAATCTCGGATATAATTGTTAATAAATTGGTAGTTTAGAAAGAGATTTTCTGTTATAAATACTTTATAATATATAAGCTGCTGGCCCAAAAGCATACTCGATGATTCCGAGTCTTGAATCATGGTGTAATGGTTGCAGCTGTACAAACGATGTGTAAAATAAAAAACTTGGCGGTTAAAAAGAGTGGCGGAGAGTTTATTGCCAGTTCTTCTCTTCCGTTCTATGCCCTTAATTTGAGAACCGGCAGTAAATGTAAAATTAGAAGCATTTATGTATATTTTTTATTTTGACATTCATAAGTGTACATTGTGTTACCTATATGAAGAAATGATTTTTGACTTTTGAAAAATAACGCTGAAAGCTTCCGAGCTGGTGTTAAGTGCTTTCTGACAAGGCCTCGAAAAATTTGAACTTATCTTCTATTCAGTTATGCACAGCAGCTACACTTTCTTATTATATCATAAATTGTAACAAATAATTCCCTGTTTACAAATATCTAAAGTTTTTGTCGCAATTATTGCAATTAGCAAACTAATATTTAGTAGATTTATTTAAATAGAAATGAGCTACGATATGGACAATCTTATAATGTTATAATGATGTCTCGCTAAAACTCGAGAATGGCTGGACCGATTTGGCTAATTATGATGTTGAAATATTTGTGGAAGTTCAGGGAAGGTTGAAACGGTGGGAAACATAAATAATAATAATTGAATTTTACAATAATTAATACTATTCCTAACTGGGAATATTTGTCTTTTGTCTATTTAGAAATAAAAAATTGTCTCTCGGTTGTATATATACATAGATCTGTTTGTTTTTTAATATCCTGTATTAAGTTTTGACACAAATACACGTAGGTGATGAAGATCACCGGGTCACCTAGGAAACTATAAAAAATACCATCCTTAAAATTTAAACTGAATATAACAATTTCGAAACTCTAAGTGCTAACCTCGATCTCACTAATTTTCACTCACTTCAACCTGTCAAGTTGATTTTAGGGGAAAATTTTGTATTTTAGTCGAAGATAGAAATGAAATTTGTTAAGGGAATTGTTATTCAGAGATAGATGAACGCTGAATGTTTAATGGCATCGCCTAGTCTGTGACTTCGAAACTTTTCACTAGTGTTAAGTATTTACCTGTTGGAAATTTTAAGTTAAGACTTCTTTATGACTTAGTTTCCTCTTTGTTGTCTCTATCTTCCTACTTATGTTGATTTGACTTTTGAATTGTAAAAATTATATTTTTGGTGGTTTGTTGGGTCTACCGTAACACAGTTCTTTAAGGACAGAAACGGAGGTAAAACGTTCAAGCTTGCTAGAGCAGTGTTGGCCAAGTGGCTTCAGCGTGCGACTCTCATCCCTGAGGTCGTAGGTTCGATCCCCGTGCGCCAATGGACTTTATGTCTATGTGCGTATTTAACATTCGTTCAAATGGTAAAGGAAACCGGCCTGCTTTAAACCCAAAAGTCGACGGCGTGTGTCAGGTACCGGAGGCTGATCACCTACTTGCCTATTAGATAAATAAATGATCATGAAACATATACAGTAATCTGAGGCCCAGACCTAAACAGGATGTAGCATAGTTGATTTTTTTTTTTCAATCTAACCTAATACAGTTTGAATTATTTAGGCTTTTTAGATTGAATTCTAGTCTATTGTTAGTTAATTAAAAAACTTAAATATATTTAAAAAATAAAGTCCATGTGAGGTGCTTTGCAAGTTCTTACAATACAATAAATTAATCGTTAAATCTTTAATTGCTGACAACCAACATTAGTAACTATATGAACTAGCTAACAAACACTTAAACTATGCCTTTAGAAATGAACAATCTATATCTTAATATATATATTTCTTCTGTGCGTGTGTATGTGACTGAACTCCTCCTAAACGACTGGACCAATTTTGATGAAATTTTTTGGGTGTGTTCAAGGGGATCTGGGAATGGTTTAGATTCACAAATCAGCCCGACAGATGGCGCTGCAGTCGGTACTTTCATACTTTGTTTAATATCTTAATCGGTTGAAATATCATGCAGGACAACGTCTGTGGGGTCCACTAGTATTATATAAAATGTTATGTTGGTTTGTGTACGCTTCAAAACCTCAAAAAGTTCTGCACCGATCGAGCTGAAATTTTAACATGATATATAAATCCGCATCAAGGATTGTTTTTATCTATATTTTTTTTTCATAAGTATTGCAAAATTAAACTTATATAAAATGTTTTCTTTGTTTTGTTTCTCAATTCTCAACCATTCAATCACAATGTGCTACAGCGAAGCGTGGCAGGGATCAGCTAGTAACTAATAAAAATTATTATAGTACAATAATTGTTGCAATAATCGTTACAAAATAAAAACATATAAATACTAATAAAAATTATTATTGTACAATAATCCATAAATAATTATCGCAATAATCGCTCTACCAAAAACGTCACGCAAACAGTTACTGCAATTACTCACCTTACGTAACGAGCAAATTAATTTTATTTCCTTATGCGAAAACGCGTAAAAATATCACCATAAACCCGTCGTTTACCTTTACGTTATCTAAATGAACATTCTTATCTCCAACGCCCACAGTGAAACCGAACTTGACCGTATGACTAACACCGATAATAATTTCGCTGGAAACGGGACAACCCTTTCATAACTAGACAAAACAGTGGAATCTCTATAACTCGAATCTCGTTAAGTCGAAAAAAAAATTGCCATTCACTTTCGCTGAATTCCTAAATACGCGGTATATCGAATTATTTAGACTTTGTAACTCGAACAAAATGTTATTTCCCTACGAAGTAACAAATACATACACTCTATAATACGAATTTCAAAAAAGAGACTCCGTAAGTCGTAGTTAGTAACTTATAATGACGTCTTACTAGGACTTGTCCGAAATAATAGCAATAAAATCCAAAATGAATGTTCGACTTCGGGGTTTCTAATCTATTGTTTTTGTCTAATCTATCGGTGTACACATGCAATAAATGTATACATACCATCGAAAAATACACTTAGAAATCGCGCCCCTATAAGTCGAAATTTTAGCAGTTAAATGATATGCTCGAAGTTCTTCTTAAAGTCGAAAACTCGTTAACTCGAATTTTGTTACCTTAACATTCGAGTTATGGAGATTCCACTGTTTTACCATTTAGGCCTTCGATTCAGTGCTGTAATGTATAACCCAACCTCCAGTAAGAGGCACCACATTGTTTGTAGTAGCAAATAGTATAAAGTATCAGGCCCATTTAAAAACTAAAGCTTTCTCGATGTAAACTGTACCCGGGAGACCAACTTACAATCGATAAAGCAAACTCCAATCTAACCATTCACGTCCCAAAGGGATTAGTTAAATACGAATCATGTCTAACAATTTCCTGCGCCTTATGTTAACCAGTATACCGTGTTATTTAATTTGTCATCTACACTGATGGGATCTTTCATTTATAAAGAGAAATAGACAATATAAATTGCCGATATCTACAGCGTTCTGTGTATTTAAAAAATAGCATATATATTTTGTATCTACATAGTTATATTTTAACTAAAGTAAGTGCTTTAAAGACATTACTTCCAAATACGACAAACACATATTAGCCCGTTTTATAATGCATTTAGTGTCTACTAACCTAAAACTAATTTCATTCTCCGAAAAATGGTCAGATATTAAATAAATGTATCAAAACACATCAAAACCTTTTACCATTATGCCTATAGCGCAATAAAACAGTCTCCAATATCGACAGCAATAATTCCATGGACGCAGGTGTGCCAATTTAATGAGATGTCAAATCGTACATTAGAATAAACCGAAATTATTATACGTAACATTTTATGTTTGCAATTACTATTAAGGTAAATTATTAATTTTAAACAACTGAAATTAAACCAATTTCAATACGTGTTTGTTTTAATAATTTAAAATTCCTCTAGTGTACATACTTATAGACACTAAGTGTTTAACAACAATACTACTTTGTCTAATTCCCTTATATGTAATTATTATAATACGCTGTGGTAAAAAGGCGCGGTGGTAAGAATTGATTAGACAAAAAAGATTGTGATGGGATAAACAAACATACTAACATGATGTATCATGTCGCGAGTCCTACACTGAAGATGCTGTATACCAATCACAATAAACGCACAATCATTTCGTTTTTCTCACCCCTGCCCCAGCAGTGTACCCAGCAGTTTCAGTAGCGGTTATCTGAAATCCGGATTACACATCGAAAATGCGCACGTACAAATATGTTCTTGCTAAGATATTACTACCATAGATATGCATTGAGCGATTCAGTTATTACATACATTTGAACATTTCTCTGGTACATTTTTGCTTCAAACTCTAAAACATCACACGCAACGAAAGCTTTTTGTAGTTATACTTCTTTTGGCGCGTTAGGGAAAAATGATGACAGTAAATTTTTACGATGCGCGCACACCGTCACAAATAACCGACACCCTTAGCTTTAGTCAACATTTTAGTTTTTTCTACAAACGTAGAATTAAACTTTTGAAAAGATTTTTATCTTGTTACGCCAAAGAAGTTTAACTTCTAACGCGTGTACATAAGTACACACACGTTTTCTTGTGCTTCCAACCAATCGTTTCTGTTACGCATTCAACTAAACTATTGAGCTTTTCAGTATTAGAGAATTAGGACTTGCGTCTTTGCACTTACCTAGTCTCATGTCATAGACAAAAACCGGCAATATCAATAAATCAATTACGTACATTATAGAAAGTGTCACACACATTTTTACCGTGAAACAGAGACACGCCGGTCATACGGCTTTCCACGCCCTTACATGGCGACAACGGGTTTTGCGAATACAATACTTTTTGCAAGATAACCCAGATCTTTAGCTGAGGACTTATGAGTCAAGCATAGATTTATTACCGACGATTTGCTATCCCCTAGTCTTGGCAGTAGGGAACTGCCAATTTCTATAATAATATTTATATAATCAGAATGTTGTATATTCTGTAGGCGTTAGAAATTATATACTTATAAACTATATACAATATTTTTTTACATTAGTTCTGTTATAAAAGGGTAATAAATACATATAAAATTAAATGTATTTATCTATATTTGGCAATTAATAATAAAGCAAACGGAATTAGTTTTGATTTCCATACTTAAAATAGTTCCTTTTATAACTATATTAATAATTTAACTACAAAGATAAGGTCAAAAGAGAGTGCCTCGGTCGCATCCTAATCGGTATTAATAGATGGAGGAAATTATTTTCATGATAAGAAAATTTACTTCCGTTCTGTGCAACAAAGTCCATTAAGGCTTAGCTTGCTAAAGTATTTATTACTAATATTCATTCAAGTCAATAAAAGCGAAAGTCAAATATCATAGAAGCACACAAAAAAGCACAGAAAATGTCGTTAAAAAAATTATCAACATTAAACACGGGCCCTAAATCGGATTATTTAAGTATAAACAATAAAAATAGGTTAAGCTCACTTATTCAACAAAACAATTGAGAAACGGAAAAGGCATTTACTACCTGTGTTTGCCGTGGAAGACTAATAACACGAAATTCCCAGAAAATTATATTATAGCAATTATGCAGCTTAAAAATATTGAACTAAAAATTGAACATTGAATACGGGTCCAAAAAATGGGTTATTTAAGATGCATTAGTTATAAACAATAAAGAGATTAATGTCGGTTCTCCTAAAGTAAAATCAATACAATAATAGACATAGAGAACATTAACTACCTGGGTTTTCCGTGGAAGACTGATAAAATTACTCAAAAATTTTAATACGGCATTATAACTAAAAATATTAAACGGAAAATGTAATAGTCGTATGAGTTTCAAAAATAAATAACCTGTCGAAAAAGGATTACCTTAAACACACATTAAAATAACAGGGCTAAAAAAAAATAGGAACCTTAAATATGAGTACTGGGGTGTTGTCTGCAATCGAGGTAAAGCAAGTCATGGTGAAAAGGCTACACACGTTTCAGAGCAGACACCGAACCTTCGAGAAGGTATTACTAGGGGCTGTTGCAGATGTTGTTCCGGGAAACGGACAGCGGGTGGCCAGGTAGCGGAAGGATCTTCGAGACCCGTTACCGTTGACTAGTTTTAGGCTTTTCTTTAAGTTATTATATTTTTTTTTTATTCATTTATTATTAGGACGAAATTCACCTTGTAATTTTGCAACTTACGCTAACGTTCGAGAAAAAAGCATTAATAACTCCAGTTCGAGTTTTATTTCGCCAAAATCGTGGTTCAAACCGAGACATCGTACATAATGAATATATTAGGGCATTAGAATTTTTCTAAACACAAATCTACTATTGAAAATCTCATCAAAATCGATTGAAACTAATGTTTTTAATACAATATTGAAAGCTCCTTTACGATATGAAGCAGCTTTACGATAAAAACGATCCGGTTAACGTCCAACATCGAAGCGATCAAAACAAATGTAAAAAGTATACAAACATCGCATTATTTATATCTATGAGTCGCTCTTCGCTACACTTACCCGATCCATGTTAGTCTATTTATTCTTAAATGCATATTTATGCTGCTTTCATACAAACTTTTACCTGCAACTTCGTTCAAATCAAAATTTATTCATTTAGGTAACACAATGTACACTTATGAACGTCAAAAATAAATACATATTGAATACTTCTAATTTTACATTTACTGCCAGTTTTAGAAGGGTGTAGAACGGAAGAGAACTGGCAATAAATGTCAATCATACAAAAACCTGTCGTTTTGAGGAATCTATGTGAAATATCACTGATGGGCTATTTGATAATATTAAACCAATCCATCAGATTAAATTGTTATTTTTAATTGTGTAAAGTATATATATATACAAATTACACCCAAATTCAAATTAAACCCGCCTCTAGACAAGATGGCGTCGCAACACCGTGACTGTAAACAAACTTCATTTACTTGTTAATTATCATTCTAAAAATACACATATATTATATTTCTATCTAAATCTGTATTAGGATGAGATAGACGAAGACACATAATTCACAAGCATGCTACGACAACGTCGATTCGACGAATCTGTGACTGAGTCATGTCACTGACGTACGAAAATCATTATTTATAATAATTATTTTAGATAAAGTAATGATTATTATTTACAAATTATTTTATTCTAAAACGCTCTTTATATTCCTGTCAGTAAAACTTTTTTTCTCATACGGTGAAATTGCATATACAGGATTTCATTTGTGAATAAGTAATAAACAGCAAAACAAGCAGAAAAATTATTAAAATTGTTCGCATTTATTTGATTAGGATCATATTTCAGTGTAATCTATGCATAATTTTAAAATTTACATCAAATTGGCATTATACAAATACACAATATTAATTTGAATCACTTAAAACATTCTTAAACATCGCAACGTAAATCAATATAGAGGGTGGTTATAGATAACAAACAATTTTATCTTATTGAAATACTATATATGTATTCAGGTAAATGTCGAAATGTCCAAAAGAAGAAAACTATCTACTCACTCCTACTATAATTCCATGTCACGTTCTCGCCAAGCTTTATTTCATCCGACAAGCTTATTTCTCGATGCTCATACATCAAATAAATACCATGGATATTGAGATAGATACGTCAATACGTGAAATCATTCATGCGTGACAACGGCGAGTTCATTCGCGTAGATTAAATATTTCACTCTAAAGTGAACTAAAAATTGTAAATTATTGTAACTTTAAGTGTGCCTATTGTCGCATATATGACACTATATTCTATAGGCTCATCGGCCATACCGTTGTCGCCCTTAAGCTGGAAAAGGTATTCAACGCGTACCTCCTTTTCCCTTCTTTCACATGGGATTTCCAAAGTATATGACACAACATTTTTCATACTGCATCAAATTCTTTTAAAAATGTTTACAATTAATTCTATGTTTATTTAGGATCGAAATATCGCAACCGAAGTGTACTGTCAATCAAACATCTTACGCGAATAAGCACACGTTACATTGGACGATTCGCGGAGATATCCGATACATAAGAAGTACTTAAGATACGGAGGGTGATAGGGTGAATTATGATTTATGAATGTCGTGAAATGCTACACGTTTATGGGCGAAACAAATATAGGGTTGAACGAGCTCGTCATCCGCGATGATTATCTTAATCGATACGGCAAAATGTTAACTGAAATGGGTGAGCTGTCTTACCTGGATAAAAATTAAAGCGAAAATGAAGACAAATACTTGTAAAACTACCCCAGGCGGGTCAAATCCCGCCACCTGCTCGCAAGAGCCGGTGCAAAAGTCCCACCGTACTCTGGGGGGACAATCTTCATGATTCCGGCGCTTTTGCCGAGGCGAGCGAGGAGAAAATCATTAGAAATAACACATGCGATAGTAGAATGATATCCACGGACCAACCAATAAACCCGGATCTGAGAGAATTACAAGAAGTGACCGTGGTGCCTGAGCGCACTCTATGTATTACGCCGGTGCCGAGCGTTTCCAGGGACATTTTTGGCGACCATCCAGTTGACGCGCCTACGTCTGATGCTGGAAGGTTATCGGATTCCTCCGCGACATCTATGATCAGCGCCAGATCACTGGATTGTACAGACCCTACATATCCTAGATTCTGGAGTTCTCGCAAACGAACCAGGAGTGGCGAAGACGATGGCGACAGTACAATCAGCGAGTCGTCTGTTCGGACCCCACTAAAAGTTGCTACAACAAGAAGAGGAAGAGGCCGCCCACCAAAAACCAGAGGGTACATGGGCTTGGCGCCTGCTAGGTCTGCTTATTTAAAGGCCAAGAAAACGGAAAAGGAAGCCCAGGCTGAGGAGGAGATCCTCGCTTCATTGACTGAGCCGAGTAAACCCGCACCAACACCAGCGGCAATGAATGCAGAAGGGGAAATTTTGACGGCAGATCTAGCGCAGAGGCGCATCGAAGCTAATCTGCAAATGGTAGAGAAAGTCGCGACTAAGTCAAAAAATCTTAAGGGTACATTTGTCCACGCCCTCAAATCTGTCGCTAAATCTATTAAAGAGGACACAGAGGTACTCGCTCAAATGTCTGTTTCGGATGAGACGCGAGCTCTTCGAAGTGAAAACGAGCGGCTTCGAAACTTTCTGGAGGCGCTCCAAAAGAGATGGGAGAGTTGCGAGAGCTAATAAAGCAACGCCCTACAGATCCGGTACCAACACCGGACTTAGAGGACCTTGAGGCAAGGCTCATGAGCCGCCTTGTGGATAGGATCAATGCTAGAATAGAAAGCATAGAACCAAGACTCAACCCGGAGCCTCGCATACGACCACCTCTCTCCGCTGACAAGTATAAGCCGGAGGCTGTGGCAACAACGTCGGGGTCCTCCAAGGTTAGAAAGACGACAGCAGCGCCCACTTCGAATACAGTGGCAACTCAACCCGAGGACGGCGTGAAAAAGAAGAAAAAGAAGAAGAAACCTAAGAGAAGGCAAGAGAATGTGCCTACAGGGACAACTGTCCCTAATGCTGCCCCTCTGTCACCACCGTGCCCACTGCCAGAGCTCCCTCTACTAATGAAGCGTGGAATAAGATGGTAAAGAAAGGATTGCGCCGGAAGAAGAATGAAGGTGCTCAACAACTTCCAGCACAACCTAAGAGACAGGCAATGGCAACAGCTGCACAACTGAAGCTCCGTACGCCCAGTTCCGCAGCAGTTGTTTTAACGCTTCCGCCGGATGCCGAAGAGAAAGGCCTTACATACGTAGCAGTCCTAAAAGAGGCGAAGACAAAACTAAATCTGGCTGAGCTTGGTATAGAAGCGGTCCGGTTCAGACGAGCTGTCACGGGGGCCACCATCATTCAGGTCCCCGGGACAGGTGGTGAGGAGAAGGCGGATATTCTGGCGTTTAGATTAAAGGAGGTCTATGGTGACGGAAGAGTCCGGGTTTCCAGACCTGTTAAATCAACTGAGTTGATGATCTCGGGGCTGGATGAAACAGTCACCCCGGAAGAGGTCAAACAAGCCATTTGCTCTAAGGTCAGCTGCTCGCCGGACAATGTGAAGGTCGGTAGCGTCCGTCAGAACAGGACTGGCCTTTTTTGCGGCATGGGTCAGGTGCCCAGTGACGGCGGCCAAAAAGCTGACCGAAGGAAGGTTATTAGTGGGATGGGCTTCCGCCCGAGTTGTTCTCTTGAGGGCCCGAGAACTGAGATGTTTCCGCTGCTTCCAGGGCGGTCATGTAGCAGCACGGTGTACTGCGGATATGGACCACAGTCACCTTTGTTTTCGGTGTGGTCAATCTGACCACCGAGCAGGGAGTTGCTCTGAAAAGCCGCAATGCGTTCTGTGTGCTGCGGCTGGCCAAAGAGCAAACCATCTACTGGGGGGTAACGCGTGTTCGGCCCCAGCAAAAAGATGCCCAGAAGGACGTGGACCGCGAACAAAACGGCCACTGGTGCCCCACCGATCGGGGACACAGAGCAAATGGAGATAACACCTGGTTCATAGATGGCCCTCCAAATCCTACAGGCGAACATCAACCACTGCGCCAAAGCTCAGGATCTGTTACTCCAGAGCATGGCGCAGTGGTTAATCAATATCACAATAGTATCGGAGCCGTATATGATCCCCCAGAGGGAAAACTGGTTTGGCGACCGCAACGGTTTAGTTGCGATTGCCGTTTCGTTGCCTGAAGGCTTGCCTCAAGCCTCGCTAAAAGGAAACGGCTGTGTCGCTGTTAAACTAGAAAAAGTCGTTGTAATTGGAGCTTATTTTTCGCCGAACCGGAGTATTACAGAGTTCGAGGCCTTTCTGGCAGAAATGGGCTCCCTGGTGGAATGGGCTCGACCATTAAATGTTATTGTTGCAGGGGATCTCAACGCGAAGTCGTCTATGTGGAACTCTCCGGTAACCGAAGCCCGTGGCGATGCGGTGGTTGATTGGATCGCCACTCACAACTTGGTGATATTGAATCGAGGATCGGAACGCACATGCGTGCGAATGCAGGGCAGTTCTATCGTCGATGTAACTTTGCATCCCCGGAACTAGCAAATCGCGTCTCCAACTGGCGTGTACTTACAGAGGTTGAAACGCTTTCGGACCATAGGTACATTCGGTGCCTGGTGAGTCCCCATCAACAGCTACCACCAGCAACTGGTAGATCAAATCAGCCTCCACCGGAAATAGGGCCAAAATGGTCCCGTAAAAAACTGGACTTTGACTCCCTGTCTTTGGCATCTTTGACAGAGGCGTGGTGCCCTAAGCCAAATACTATCTTAGCAGATAGAGAGGTGCAATGGTTCGGAGAGGCTTTGCGACGTATTAGCGACGCTGCAATGCCAAGGATCCGCCCTATTCCGCCCCGCCGACAAGTGTACTGGTGGTCGCCTGAACTCACCCAGCTACGGACGGCTTGTGTAGTTGCCCGACGTCACTACACCCGATTACGTCGAAGACGCCTTGCTCCACACGATCCGGAAGAAGAAAGAAGGTGCTACGGCGAATACCAAGCAGCAAAATTAACTTTGCGCATTGCAATTGGAGAGGCCAAAGAGAAAGCTTGGGAAGATCTTTTACAAACTTTAGAGCTAGACCCATGGGGGCGGCCATATAGGCTAGTGATGACCAAGCTGCGCCCCTGGCTTCCGCCACTCACTACCACTCTAGAACCGGTGTTCCTGGATACGGTAGTCTCCGCACTATTCCCGGCTAACAGTTCGCATCCAACATCTCGCGACGACCTCCACTATGATGAGGAAGTCCCAGAAGTGACGCCTGAGGAACTCTCTGTTGCAATACTTAAGCTTCAGAGCAAAAAGACAGCCCCCGGACCAGATGGTGTTCACGGGAAGGTCTGGGTCCATGTCCTCAATAACGGGCTGGAAGAGAGGTTTCGGGAGTTGCTAACCCATATTTTAAAGAACGGCCACTTTCCGAGTAGCTGGAAGACGGGAAAACTTGTATTATTAAAGAAAGAGGGTAAATCACCTGAGTCCCCGTCGGCCTATAGGCCAATTGTTTTATTAAATGAAGCAGGCAAGTTATTCGAGCGAGTGCTAGCATCCCGCATAGTAAAACACCTTACAACGGACGGGCCGGATTTGGCCGATACCCAATTCGGTTTCCGGCGCGCCCGGTCTACCATCGACGCCGTTGCAAGGCTAAGAGACGTTTGCGAGGAGACACTCGCGCAAGGAGGGGTGGTGCTGGCGGTGTCACTAGACATAGCAAACGCTTTTAACACGATTCCCTGGAATACCATTATAGACGGCTTAATCTTCCATGACGTGCCAGTATACCTCCGGCGCATGATAAGATCATACCTTTCGGCCCGTACCGTCATCTACCCGGGTCGGGGAGGTTGAAAGGAACACAGGGTTGAGTGTGGTGTTCCACAAGGGTCTGTTCTAGGCCCACTCCTATGGAATATCGGATATAACTGCGTCCTTCGTGGCTCACATCTGCAAGGCGTCAGCCTAATATGTTATGCCGACGACACACTTATCACTGCAAAAGGTCGTACATACAGAGAAGCTTGCATCCTCGCAACGGCGGGGGTGGCACAGGTTGTGGCGCAAATAAGGCGCATTGGCCTCCAAGTCGCCCTCGAGAAATCTGGGGCGGTCTGTTTCCACGGTCCAAGACGAGCTCCTCCTGACGGTACACAATTGGTCGTATGTGGTGTGCCCATAAGAGTAAGCCCCACTTTAAAGTATCTCGGGCTTGTCCTCGATTCTCGATGGACTTTTAAGGATCACTTCTCGGCACTTGCCCCGAAGCTCGCTACCACGGCTATGGCACTCTGCCGGTTAATGCCAAATCTTGGTGGGCCGAGTGCGGGGTGTCGCCGGTTATTTGCAGGTGTGGTCCGGGCGAAGGTCCTCTACGGATGCCCCATTTGGGCCGATTGTCTATTCGCTCAAAACAGGGCGATTCTAAGACAGTCGCAACGGGCGATGGCCATAAGGGTGGCAAGGGCGTACCGCACCGTCTCTTGCGAGGCAGCGTGTGTTATTGCAGGAACTGCCCCCTGGCACCTCGAAGCGGCTGCCCTAGCCAAGATCTATTGGCATAGGGCAGATAGTAGAAGTAGGGGTTTCGACCCCCTTCCTGAGCACATAAACAGCTGGAGACGGGAAGCCCAAGTGACCGTCCTTCAGAAATGGATGGATGAGTTACAAGATCACAGGGCAGGAGTCTGGACAATTACATCTATACGTCCAGTGCTCAACTTGTGGGTAAATAGAAGATGGGGGGCACTCTCGTACCGACTCGTTCAGGTCCTCACAGGCCATGGATGTTTCGGTGGATACCTTCACAGGGTTGCCAGGAGGAAGGCATCCCCCATTTGTCACGAGTGTGGTTTCGCAGACGACACAGCGCAACACACTTTAGAGGTTTGTCCGGCGTGGAGCTCTGAACGTAGCCTATTAACCGCCACCTTCGGATTGGACCTGTCGCTTCCAGTCATAGTTAAAGCTATGATGGAGGCTGACAGTGACGGCCCATGGAACACTTTCAAAGCGTTCTGTGAAGCCGTCATTACACTTAAAGAGAATGCGGAGAGGGTTCGGGAGTGTAACCCAGACGCCGACCCTCAACGCAAAAAAAGGCCTGGAAGGAGACGTCGCGATTACGCACGTACTCCACTGGGACCTTAGGACAGGATTGGGCAACGCAGAATATGTGCTCACACAGCAGACGCTCATGACGGAGGCGCGGATTAAGGGAAACTGTTACCGCGCCTACCGTCCATAGCGAACAGATGGGGCTGTTGGGTTTTAGTGGGTAGGTGTCCATTGCACCATACGGACTGACTCCCACACTCCCTGCGCCACTTTTAAATCGTTGCCCCGGCGCGGGGGTCAGTAAATTGATTTCCCAACAATAAAAAAAAAAAAAAAAAAAAAAAGGTTTTTTGAGAAATTCAAAAATTTCCCAATTGATATTAAATCGGTTGAAAGGACGCAAAATTCAAATTAAACGTATATTTCGCAACGCAGCGTAATAAAGGTCAAATTTATTGAGTAACTTTGTATATATAAACAGGATGCATTTAAACATAATGTGTCGGACAGTCGAGGTTAAACAACGAGCTTTACTTGTAAAATATTAAGAAATTCACGCGAACATACATTTTGCACGAATGAACTATTATTTATAGTTCTTGACTCATTATAGATTTTCAGATATTTTTGAATATATTACATATAAATTAATCAAATAGTATCAATATCAATTAACTTAAAAGATTCTGTTCACGCTATCCAAGTACCTAGTCCTCTCTGTTCTCATTTTCTGTCCTTACCGCACCCATTCCCTAAACACCACTTGGTCTCTCTTGCTATATTCAAGTGTAGGAGGGGAACCACTTCATGTTTACGCGCTGGAGAGAAGTCTTCCCTATGGACATAAAATGAGAACAGAGAGGACAATAGTTACTTGGATGGCGTGAATAGATTCTTTAATTTTGGTTTTAATAAAATTCCTTGTATCTCTTTGATAGCTTTCTTTTATATTTCTGTATGACGTTTTTGTTTGAAACAAGAAAGTGCAATGTTGCACCAGCCTCGGAAGGCGTGTACCACGCTTCACCACTAACATTACGAATATAAGTTTCCATAATGGCACAATTTCTACGCATCCTGTGCTAATATTCCTGATATAATATTTAAATAACATATTATCATAGTAAGTTTTGATGTGATACGAATAATGAATTAAACGTTTTCGTTGAATTAAAAGGGTGTGACATTCACGCCCAAATGTTACTTAGCGCCTAATGACTACATGTATAAAACAATTACCTACTGAATCTCCTTATATATGTATAATATATTTAGAATTATGGTTCTAAATATTTTTTAATTTAATTGTAATTATACTATATTACTTATTAGTATAACTGTAATCGTACAAAACCGCATAGTAATAATACGTCAAAATCGGCCTTCTACAAAAATCCTTTAATCTGATACAAATGTGGACCAACAAGCACGTTAATACTAGTAAAATAATTTTTTTAAATCCAAATTTAAGAAGCTTTATTGGGGTAAATAAAATTGATATGTATACCGTGTGCAAGCCACGCATCAAATTATCTGTTCTTGTATATTATTTTGAATTAATTTATTAGAACTGATACAAAAATATCACATAAACACTTGGTGAAAGTTGGGAACTTTTCCCATTTTAACTCTAAAAACAGCCAATAGACGCAGATAGCTCAGTTTTAAATGTCAGTTTCACTACGACTCTAGAATAGTAATGAAATTGCAAACGGTTAGAACAAGGAGGGAAACTTATTCTATTTATATAGTTTACGTAACTTAATTTAACGGTTATTAAATCGTTTCTTTCATTAAAATAATAGTTCCTTATATAATTACAATTCCTAATGGCATCTCGCATGTCTCGTATGTACGTAAATTATATATATATATATATATATATTATACACAGTTTGTGTGACAAAGGAAAATGTTAAAGGAGGCAGGACACACAATTATCCATATAAATTGGCGTAAGTCAAAAGCATGGTATGCAGCAGTTAAAACCAATTTTTAATAATGATACTATTAATAAATGGTCATCCATAAAGTTACCAAAAAAGATTGAAAGTATCCTTTATTAGATGTTATTAAGGTGTATTAAATAGTTTAAACATCCATTCATTTAGAATACGAGGCTGCGTGACTCCCACGAACAACCGATCAACTCTCCCAACGATTATTAACATTCCCGTAAACTGGGATATAAATAACTCTTCGCTTCTTCATTTCGATAACATTTCAGTTTTTGTCGATTTTAAAAAGATCGTAACTATTTTCATTTAAAACCATTATAGAAACAAACAATGTAATCAGAAACTTATACTCAGTAAAGTAGACAAATAAAAAATTCGTTTAAAAAATTAATAAATTAATTATTATTATATTAATAATTAACGTAAATTACTAACTATTGCATTTTATTGTTTTAAAATCAAAGCGTGATTCACATTCACACGCGAACTCGTCAGTCAAATTATCATAAATCGATTTGAAATTAAGTTCATTGTCAAAATAGCAATGACCTCAACAATCTGTGCCATATTTTGGCGGTGGTTTGCTTTATTATTAGACATTTTAGTTGAGATCATGAGTTAAGTAGCTCCTTTAGCAGTTATTTTTGTTTTATGTTATTTGGACGTAAAGTAGACATTACCCGCATGAATGCTATTTGCAAATCACGATTCGCCTTCTGATTAATTAAAAATAATTCCTATTGTATAAAGTTACTTAACCCTATCACAAAAAACAACATTATACAACTATGGGTATGATCACTGTTGCATGGAAGCTTTCTGCATGAAAACATTTGTCTTATTGGAATAAATGGGGCACCACTTTCCATAGAGTAATGTAATGTAATTAGGTCATTGGGTACGTAACCCGAAATGACTTATTCAATAACATATTTATTGTACCATAAATGATGAGCAGAAATATATCACTTAATTTCCATTAAACAATCTAAACAATCAATATAGGGTATATCTTTGACATAAACTTGAATTATTGATTGTCAACAGATGTATCAGAAAATATGAAGACATGGCTCCCTAATCCTATCACATGTACCAAGACTTATCACTAATAAATTACAA
This sequence comes from Pieris macdunnoughi, assembly GCA_905332375.1. Lineage (NCBI taxonomy): Eukaryota > Metazoa > Arthropoda > Insecta > Lepidoptera > Pieridae > Pieris > Pieris macdunnoughi. Next base: position 1,086,598 of record CAJOBZ010000069.1, on the reverse strand, counting down.
ATCTATTATAGGTAAACCATACTTAAATCTATTGCAAAACAGTTGTAAACAATCACAGCATTAAGACAACAACCAGTGTCAAAAGACAAACAATAGCTAGAAGCTTCAAGAACAAAGTTTCCTCAATCATTGCTTGTAAGTATTGTTGAAGTTAGGAATAAATTGAATATTATAAAACTCTTAAATATTAAAAGTCTTGAGGTGAGATGTGAGCCTTAGCTCTATGGAGTTACAATATATATATTAAAATCTGTGAATAATGATTAAATCATTATACTTTACTGATGATGAATGGGTAATCACACAAAGCAACAGTAAATTAAACCCCTTAACAATATATCAATTCAAGGATATAGAAGAAATAATTATTTCATTAGGGAAATTCCTAGTTATAAATAACTTTTGACTAGCCATATTTGCAATATTTTGGTGTGACTGTAATCACACCAAAATATTGCTATTAATATTCACACCACAAGTTTAAGTGACATACAGACAATGATTCTAAAACTGTGAATGAATTTTTATTTCTACACCTTTAGATGTACATCACACTTATAAGCTATTAATATTTTGAATATAAAACACTATGAAACTTTAAGGAAAAACAGACTACATAGCCTTATGTAACTGTATTTGCTCAATATTCATTAATTAGGAAACACTACAGTTATGTACCAACATGAATAATTACTACATTATATACTAAGAATTCTTTTAATTCTATTACACTTCAATGTTCTCTGAAATTATAATATTTAGATTTATTCAAATTCTAATCTAATCACAATCTTATTAAATACAAAAAAATATGAAGTAATTGCCTTGACAATAACAGTATACTTTTATATGTTATATTCTTCTGAATTGATGTTCTCTTAACTTATTAATAGGACCACTATATTGTGAAAGTATTTAAAATTACATAAAGCATTGCACAAGGAGTTTACAATTAAGTCATAAATTAAAGAAACCAATTTTTTTTAATAAAATAATACCAAACATAATGCAATCATAGTTAGTTCCACAAAGTGAATGGAATACTTTTATGGCTATTTCATATTCTATATTTTTTTTAATTAAGTAATCTGTATATATACTTTTTTACACAAAATTGATTGAAAATTTTAGTATGTACCTATAGTATGATTAGCAATCATTTAGACCTACATTATGGTATGTTATTTATAATATTTTAAATATACTTATAATATTTTTTGTAAAGCATAATGAAAAAGATATTGTGGGCAAGAAAATAATTAAACAGTTAATCTTAATGCTATTAGAAGAATTGCAGTGGTACTTAGTTCCACTTGCAATTCTCATAAGTAGGTGATGATGATTTATTTAATATTTCAGCTGTATGCTACAGTGAACACTTTCTACTCTATGATATTTGACACATTTAATTTACAATGTCTAGCTCTACTCAGATGTATAAATATAAATGTTGATAAATATTTTGTTGAATTTATTATTAAACAAATTATATTGTACCATTAACTCAAATTAGTAGGTCTTACTGTACTAAGTAACAATCTATTATACTAGACAATGGCATAACCATTAAAGCAATGATTGAGGAATCCTCATATGTCACATTTACACTCAATTATTCAATGAATATGACGTTTGATCGATTTGTATTGCATGTTTCGGTAAGATGCAACGACGTGCAAGTCATATTCATCAAATAACAGCATCCTGAGACTTACCTTGAAAATAGGACGAGGGTGCCTAGGCTGCGAGGGGGCTGCAGCCGTGGTAGTAGCTGGAGCTGGAGAAGACGTCACATGGTCTGCCGGTAACGACTCGGGAACAGTTTGCAACGTCGGCCGCATAGTTGTCGACATTTTCTCAGGATAACTTTACACCACGCTATGCAAAATTCACTGCTCGCATCCTCTGCGGCCGCACTGAGCTCTATCAACTGGCCTAAGCCCGAGGTCTTAGCACTTTACAAAATATATGACACAACTACGCCCATCTAACCGCATTTTAAGCTATAAAATACATAATGATCTTACACATGACCGACAGGACACAACGGGAATACCTACTTCACTTTCACGTAATAAGCTAACGTAGGTCGAGATTGAAAACGGAAATAGACACGCAAAAAACTATTAGAAAGCTTTCAGTACCTTCTGCTGTCACATAAACACTAGCAAATAAATCGGCGTTTTGGGCATTTAACACCTACAAAAAACGATTAATATAAAGCGAACAACCTAAACTATTATGACTAAATTGACTATGAGTATAATGTTCTTTAATTTAATTACTAATTATTTAAAGATATTATATTTAACGCGACGAAAATCCGCTTATTATTCTTTTAGAGTCACTCTCAAGATGGCGGATTCTACTTACTCGTAAATGAGCACAAGGCTGACACGAAAACATCAACCGGCTCTCTATCAATCCCTTTTTTTGATGCAGAATAAAAAGAGACAGCTATAGGTGATTAACTTCGATTCCTAATTCCTATTTGTCGTGGTTGTCGCTCTTTACTGATACGTCAGAAACATAAGAGTTACCATTAATAAAAATAATTATTAGCCTAATTTGGGCATGCGCAGAATGTAATAAATGTATATAAATTAAAATACCTTGTATATATTTTATACCAAAAGAATGAAAATTAAAGAATTAGTTTTATTAGATAGTTTAATTTGTTTTACTAAAATTTATTCCTTAATTTCCGTTCCGCATATTAGTCACAATTTACAAGCAATATAAATATAGTGGAAATGATTTATAAATCTTGGTTTATTTAGTAGACAATAAGATAAAATTTCATTTTAAAAATACTATTATATTGGTAACTTCTTTTTTTGGCACCACAGAGTAGTGATATTAATACAGAGCATCTATGAATATGGCAATAATAGACATCGCCATTTTATTAAAAATGGTTGGCTTGTTGTTGGCGACTGTTGGGTGATTGTTTAGAATGTTTAGCAAAAGATGTTTATTTCTTTGCTAGTCCTTGCAGTGACTAGTCGTGTATATTAAGTGCTTGTTCTATGTGTTAATTAATTGGTAAGTACTCATTGGCATGTGCCGCCTTTACTATAGCGGTTAGGGTAACGTAATAACATTGTTAAATGCAACGTGAGCCTCCTTTTCTTAAAACCAAGTCATGTTATTTTCAAGAAGTAGGTTATTTTAGTAGTTATCTATTTTTGGTTGTTTGGATATATTGCATCAAAATTCTAGTTTGAAAAGTGTATACTTATCTTTTATACGATGACCTTAAAAAGAACAATAAAGGTCTTGAAGAATAACGATTCTGTTTCCGTGATTTTCGAGGTTTTTCTTGTGTACGTTGATTACAGCTTTTGTTCACCTTCGTAAGTGTTAAGTAAAAATACAATTACTTTGCACCACAAATACATAGGTGAATGTACTTATAATTTACCTACAAAATATACCACTCTTGCATTATACCAACCTTAGTAATACAAACATGTTAATTTATTGTTTAATGTAATATGAGTCTTAAATAATTTCAATTGCTTTGTAAATCAAAGTCAATGAAAGCTTTAGGAATTAATGCTATATTGCATATACTTTTTACAAGTAAAAAGTCTTTATTTATCTAAAATGCCTTAAGTTGTGTCCACAAGTACACAGAATGTAAATCTTCATGTAACTTTAGGGAGTCATACCTAAGAATAGTTTTTAAGATGTTTTGACTATTTCCCCTCTACAACTTTCTTTGTGTCACCCTAAAACTAAAATTATCCTTTGTAGGGTGACTATTATGTATGAGATATACTTTAAAACCATAACATACTCAAAATATTTCATTCTTTTATAAAAATAAAATAATTAAGTTATATCTTGTAATTTATGAAAGTGTGGCTAAAATCGAAATAAACAATGTTAAAATTATACAAAGTTACAAGTCTTTGGAGTCTTGTTGGTACAGTTCAATTTCATTTTAACATACCATATAATGAGCTACTTAATAATGTTTATTGTTATAGAAACAGGGACATAATGTAATTATAAAATCTTAAAATTGTTATTTGGGTATACCTGGTGTTTACAAATTAAGTAATATTAGGAAATAAATAAATAGTATTTTTTTGTAAATTTATAATTGGCATATTCAATTAGTACATCATACAATATCTATCATATACTGTAATTCATTTAATATATGTAGAATTTCTTGCATAGTTTGTTTTTATAATTTTACAGACATATGCTTACAGCTAAAAGACAGCTTGCTATCCCATCCTAGTTAAGGAATAGTCATATGAAGTTAGTCAAGATGTGGCCAGCTTCACAGTATTCACACACTAACAACCAAAACCAAAATAGCTCAAAAGGAAATGAACATCAGAACCAACAGAACTTGAAAACTTTGGGAATGACCTCTGCTATTTCTATGGCAGGTATGTATTATTTTTTCTTTGCTTTGAATCCCTAAAATGTAATTGAAATCAAGTCAAAAATTAAGAATCACTTTTTGAAAAAGAATATAATTATCAGTACTGTCTAGTTTAAAACCAGGAAATGCATGCATGCTTTAATACAAACTATTTTTGATATTTATAAAAAAATTGATAGGTATGACTTTAATCCATTCCTAGCAAACAAACACATTTTTTTTTATATATTTAGTTTGGATCAGAATAGTTACTACCAAATAAAGAATAAAAGCTTTAAACACATCTTAATAAGCATTTCCAAAAGTAATTAGTAATAAATTCACTTTAATAAATAGATAATAATCATTAGCTAATTATCATTGTTTCTAATGACAGCTATGTTGTAAACTAAATAGTATTCAATAAAAAAAAATTGAAATAAATACTATAATATGCTATAGGTTAACATATGTGACCTGTGTGACCAGAGTAGTAATAGTAATATTATACATAATCCAAATTTCAGGTCCAAAGCAGATTGACATTGATAAAACTACTGAACTTAAGAATTCTTTGACACCATATGGAGTATTTGAGTCTGAGGGTGAGATGCATCATCGTATGGAGGTGTTGGGAGCATTGCATAGACTGGTGCGCCAATGGATTAGGGATGAATCATTGAGGAAGAATATGCCGCCAAGCGTGGCAGATACTGTTGGAGGGAATATTTATACATTTGGGTCTTACAGGCTAGGGGTAAGTTACCTATTAACTTATCAACTCACAACATATATTCATAAATGTTATCATACTATATTTGGTTTGGTTTCTCTATTAAAAACACATCTACAGGTATTCAATTATATGGAAATACCTACTTGTAAAAAGTATGTTTAGTAATAATTAGTATTAAACTTAATATTATTTTTTTTATTTTGGTTTTGATATTTGAACTAATATTTATAGGTACATCACAGAGGTGCAGATATAGATGCACTATGTGTTGCTCCAAGGCATATTGATAGATCTGATTACTTCCAGTCTTTCTACGATCTTCTGAAACAACAGCCACAGGTATTTATCATATGTTTTGATTGCTTTTAAAAAAACTTAAATTTAACCATAATGTAGAGAAAAATAGAAATTCAAAATCAATTTACATTAATTGGTAATTATTTCTTCTCTTTTAATCGCACCAAAGAAATATGGAATGATTACATTTCAGCGTTATAATAGTTTATCTTTGTTTATAAATAGAAAATACAGTACATAATTCACTGTCTCCAGTACACATTGACCAAAAACCCTTCTTACCATATTATTTACCAAATTGTGTTTTCAGGTGAAAGATTTGCGCGCAGTAGAAGATGCATTTGTGCCTGTCATTAAGATGAACTTTGATGGAATTGAGATTGATTTGCTCTTTGCACGACTTGCTTTAAAGGAAATACCTGGTATGTCATACATTTCTATAGTAGCATTCATGTTATAAAGATAAAGTTCAGCATAGTTTCTGGGTTTAAAAACAATTTAATTTATATTAAAGTTTGAGCCATAACACAGAAGGAGTTATATTATAAAACTGTATTTATTAAGAAAGGTTATGATTGCACTGAGGGCACAGTATATAATATATTTCTCTTCTGTGTGTCACACCTTACATTCTCAAAAAGTGATTTATTTTAATGTATTGTAATATAATTGTGATTTGATACTTCTAATAATGATAGGGCTGCTGTCTTCTTTGCATTTTTTAAATTCAATTTCGGATTCTATAAAACAGATTGGACGTTTCAAATTATGTTGGTCACAACATAATCAAAAAATACCCTTAACACAGGTTTATTTAATTATTTTCTTCCAGATTCGTTCGACCTACGAGATGACATTCTACTGAAGAATCTGGATCAAAAATGCGTGAGATCACTAAACGGTTGCCGGGTAACAGATGAAATTTTGCGTCTAGTGCCTAATATAAACAATTTTCGGTTGACATTAAGGGCTATCAAGCTATGGGCGAAACGTAAGTAATAATGTATATTTTTAGATATAAATTAACACCTTTATATTATGTAAATAGTATGTATAAATTTGGTCCGTGAATATCACATTTATATGTTTACCGACATTCTTATTGTTAACCATTTTATGTGTTAAAAGCAAAAACTATAACTATAAAGTCATTTTAGTAACTTTTATACTTATGTATTAATTTTTAATGTTTTTAATTTAATTATTTGACCAAATAAAAAACCACACATATGTAGTTAATTTTTTCTTATTTATTAATTACTTTCCAGGTCACGGTATCTACTCAAACACATTGGGTTATCTGGGTGGTGTCTCTTGGGCTATGTTAGTTGCCCGAACATGCCAACTCTATCCAAATGCATTACCGGCCACATTGGTTCACAAATTCTTTCTTGTATTCAGCCAATGGAAATGGCCACAACCGGTTCTTCTAAAGCAACCTGATTCAGTCAACCTTGGATTTCCAGTATGGGACCCACGGGTAAGGTTTTAAATGAGTACTAATATTATTTGAAATTAATAGTGTATCAAAAAAAAATTGTAGTCTGTGATGGAAAAATATTTTTCCAAGAAAATTAAATGCATTTCTTATAATATTCTCATATATTGATTGGTCTATTATCAGTGACTTAAATTATGTTTTATTTAGGTCAATATGTCTGACCGTTTCCATCTGATGCCGATCATCACACCGGCCTACCCGCAGCAAAACTCAACCTTCAATGTATCAGCTTCCACCAGAACTGTGATAATGGAAGAATTTAGACTCGGTAAGACTTTATAAAACCTAGAATTATGTAAGTAATTGGCTTTTAAATGTTTTCTCGTGACTTGCTCTGGGGGGTAACATACGGAAACAGAAATTGCAATTTAAATTCCTCTTCATCAATTACTTTATATATTATATAATACCATTTAATTTTAAATAAATATTTCAGGTTTAGCAATAACAGACGAAATAATGTTGGGAAAATGTGGGTGGGAGAAGTTATTTGAAGCACCAAACTTTTTCTTAAGATACAAGCACTTCATCGTGTTGCTAGCGTCCTCTGCCAATGGAGATGATCAGCTGCAATGGTGTGGCCTCATTGAGAGCAAGATCAGACATCTTATAAGTAAGTTCTTTACATGATACTTTAAAAAGTATATAAAAACAAATATAGCAACATAATCTAAAACTAAATTGGTATAATTGCACCATTTTAACTGTCTCTTTTCATCACAGTGTAAACTTAATTTGACAAAATTGATATTTGTTTTGGTAAATTAATAATTCACGGGTGTTCTTTATACCTTACTCTTTATTATATTTATATATTTTTCATTATGTAACATCTTTTTGCATTACAGCGACACTAGAAAGGAATCAACACATAACAATAGCGCACGTGAACCCTGAGTGCTATAACTCCGTGCCATTGAACACCAATAATGGACAACCCCTAGCCTTACCACCGGGTGAGATAAATACTTCTTATATTTAATAGTTCACTCATTTAATACCTGTTTATTCCTTAAGTAAAGGACTTCTGTGGATTTATCTGGTAAAAAATTTGTAGCTTTACTTTTAACTAGTACAATCTTTTTTTAATGTTAACGTTAAAAAAAAGATTGTATTTAACTTTAAATGCTTATATGTAATTGTTAAATGTTATTGAAATTTTAGGTACTCCAGTGCCCTCAAACGTGGATGTGGAAGTCAAGAAGAATGAAAATGTAAGTATTACAATTTTATTAGTAAATTACATTGTATTTATAAAAAAAATATTTTGTAATACCAAAATGGACATTCTATATTTGATTTCTTTATTAAAAACATCTTTATACAGATATTCAATTCTTTGGAAATATTTACTTGTAAAAAGCATGTAGAGGAATATAAATGGATATAAATAACCTTTACTAAAATTTTATATGTATACTGTAGCTAAGCCGCTTTTTTTTTTCAGGGAGAAGTGATGCCCAACTTATGTTCAATGTGGTTCATTGGCTTAGTTTTTGACAAGACAAATGTGAATGTTGACTTGACGCATGATATTTTGTCATTCACAAAAGTTGTGCACTATCAAGCCGAAACCACCAATATGCTAAGAGAAGGAATGACCATTGAGGTTAGTATATTTCAATCTCTTTTTTAACATCACAAATTGTTCAAGATACTAAAAAAATAATGATGATAGAAAACATTTGTGACCATAATAGTGAACCCAATCTAGGATTATAAAGGCTTGTTACTATTATTGATTCATAAATTTAAAAAATAAAAAATATTTATAAACTATAATAATTAGGCTCAAGCGAATGTACATACTAGAGATAAAATTTAAGTATGTAAGGAAGGCAAAGAAATGAAAAGGCAAAAAAGCAGTTGTAAATTCTACTGTAAATAAAAATTTCAAGCTTGAATTGTTGTAGCAATGTGATTAATATACATTATTTGCAGGCAAGACACGTGAGACGCAAACAATTGCACCAATATCTATCTGCGTCGCTGATAAAGCGAGAAAGAACGACTTCAGGCGCTAAGCGTAAGCAGGACAGCAATGCCCAACCGGCACCACTTAAGAAATCGAAACGACTATCTGAGAGTAGTGTAAGTACATTTATTATACCTCTTACGGGTCCAGTGTCGTGTTCCACTGGTAGAGTACACCTTCTCAAATAATATTGATAAAGAAATGTTACTATACTTCAAAAGTAGAACGTCTTAATGTTGAGGATTTGTTCCTGAAAGATGTGGCTTGCAATATTTTTAATGGAATTGTTGGATCTTAGGTTACTTTAGCAATATTAAGTTATTTATAGAATATTAGGGAGCGTTCAAGTATTACGTAACGCAATTTTTGGAGATTATTCACCCAATGAAAGGGAAAAATTCGTTACGTAATACTTGAACGCTCCTTTAACTACTGAAAAGTTTATCACAAAAATTAAATTTTTGCTAACAAAACATACTGAAAAACTAAAATGAATGTGTTCATAAAACATTACAGACGGACGAAGTTAGCATATTGTCATACAACGAAGACTCAAACTCATCAAACGTGTATGAGGTAAACATTCAGAATGGAAATGCCTCAAATCACTCCCAAGAAGACAGAAAACCTGCAGAAAAGCCTCTCAGTCCTCCGGAGCACCCTTCGACGTCAAACACGATTGCTTGTACGTAGCAGTATGAAGAGTGGCGGAAACGGTTCATATATGGACCCAACGCCAAAAACCGTATAAAGCGGATCTAAGTGACACTTGGTGACACTTAGTAACGTGTAGTGACAGTGATAAAACACTATAAATGAAATCTCATTTAGTGTAAAAGTGAAGTGACACTTGTGCAATTATAAACTTATTTGGTAAGTGTAGACTTTGGGATGTGTATTTATTTTTTACATTGCATTTTAGGTAGAATGAGAAAATTTTAGAAATGAGTTTTTGTGGGAGTATGGTATGGAGTGGTTTAAATCAAGTTTTTTTTTATTGTTTTTTAAACACCTTTCTTGATGCCTGAATAATGTCAAGCAAGAAATTATATTTTTAAGAACATAATTAAGTACCTTGGCACCATTAATTTATCCCAACAATTATCAAACCCAACGTCTTTTCCACTAACACCATACATACTCACGCAGAACTAAAATTAAAAAAAAACAATGGTGGGTGAAATCTTTGTGGGTATTTGCATTTCAGATGACGCCGACATGACAGGACATCCACCACGTAAGTTACGTAGATTATAACTCTTGCTATTAATATTATGGGATTAATGTTAATTTATTGTTGAAAAATTTGTATAATGTTTTGTTATTTAAGAGGGTTTCAAAATAATCACTTAAAAGATTTCAACTCCAATATAATTCCTTAAACTAGGACTAAACTTTTCTTACTTCTTTTATTTCTCTCTGTATCTTGCAACATATGAATGTATGTTAATTAAAAAACTAGCTATGCTAGTATATATTATTATATTATAATTCAATCTTAAATTATCAATAATCCCATACTTCGAACAAGATCATTTGTCTTAAATTCTTATATTGTCATAATTGGACAAATCATGGGGCGTTTGGGCGTTTGACTATTTTTATAGTTTATTGGACACATTTTGTCTAAGAGATTTTCAATAGTTCAAATTTAAACGCCAATTAGTACAAAAGTATAGAATTGTTAATTTTTCAGTATTAAACTAGGTACTACTTGAAAAAAATATTTTTTCCTTGATGTAAGCTGCTTAACTGAAATAAATACTCACTAATTTATCTTTAGTCAAACAACAAGGAATGTGTAAAAATATAGTAATACTTGGCCAATACCTTTGCTTAGTATTCTTTTCAAATAGTTAATGGATTTAATAAGGAAAAATTAACGATTTTCTGTTCAAGTTATTGATATTATATAATTGTCTGCCTATATTTCACTGATTCACTTGTAAATAGTCATCATTCCTCTACTTTATTCTACTAATAATAATAATGTATTTGCAATATTTTCAATCTGCACGGAATATTTATATATAGTTAAGTTGCAAAAGATTGGTAAATATCTTGCAGCTATGTCCTTGAATTAAGAAATCCAGAAAGGGTTGTAGATCAATTTGAGACCAATTATTACTGATATAAATTTTTGTACCTATAATCCAAGTACCAAAGCAAACAAAATAGGTAAAACAAACCCATCAAATTGTAAACCATCTGATTTGAGTTTTTAGAAGTTGGTCACAGTTCAGATCAGTTTTTGGAAAGCTAGTCTCTTACGTTGATGTTACATCACATAGATGATACATACTTTGAGTTAAAATTTTATGTCAACAAAGTTTTCAATAGTTAAAATAAAAACAAATCAATTTAACAATAAAAAAATGGATATCAATTCACAAGTATGAAATTTAAATAGTAATTATATTACTGATTAATAATCATTATTAAGCCTAATTATAATTTGTTCTGTATTAAATACACAGCAAAATTTTATTTAAATAGTATACAAAAATGTGTGCTGATGGCACAAGTATTAGAATAAGTAGCAATTGTAGCAACAGTAATTGAATGTAGCAAACATTCACTAAAAAATCTATTTTTTAGGGCTACCGTCTAAAAATACAATGACAACCTTATAAGCTAACTGAGTTAATATTAGTTTGAAATATTGCAAATATATAAAGCTTATGTAATGTGTAATTTACCTTGTAATTATCCTGTTTAGACAATATGTCAAATTCTTGTATGTTTTATTTTACTGCAAATATTAATAATTATATATTGTATGAATCCATTTTTCTTACAGTTTTATTAAGTGCAGAGCGTGATCGCGTTTTTAAACCGCATATTTCAGAAATTTCATTATCTAAATAGGTAAAATATTAAAACATTACATTTGCAACATTATTAAAAAGAATGATTCCATTTAGAATTTAAGACTAGATATTATAAGGACTTATTGTAATTTGTATATATGATAGCCAATTCGTTATAAAATAATGATAAAAAATATATATATGAAAAAATAAAAAAAATAATAAATGTATATACAGAAGGCAACTGTTGTTTTTTTTACAACTCCCTCAAAAATCCAAAGTTAGTTATAAAAATTTATTTTCATATTCACATAAATTGACAAATACAATGAAAAATTATTCCTATAGTTCTGTTGAATTCAACCAGTTGGGGTGATGCTGATGTCACTGAAAAATAAACAAATTCCATATTTTACTTGAAGATAATAAAGAAAATGTGTCTGTATAATATATCCAGTTTTCAATTCATTATTGTGAAAACCTTAGTGAAAAATAAAATTTGTATTAAATAGGATTAAATAATGCAATCTTTTTATGGAATAGTGGGGTAAACAGCCCATTTTAGTGGGTGCGTTGTCGGCCTTTGAGGAAGTATACTAATAGTATTAATAGACATTACAGAGGAACATCATTATGTGACACACATGACATATTTTATGTCTATGGAAAAACTGTACAACTTGCTGAAATGAAGTCTTTAGGTGTGGTGTAATTCTAAATTGTTTTAAAATTAAATATACTTAATTATAGAGCTTTTTTATTTAAAAAAAATTCTATATTAACTCTTGTGAAGAGTAGGGGAAGATCGTTACCCTTCGTACGCGGGGCACATTCAACAGTCAAAATAAAACTTGAACGAAACAAAGAAAAGTATTGCTTTTGTATGTGTGCATGAGTCGAGGTACCAACTTAAAATCAACGAAGTTTCGCGAAATTCGCACCGATGAGTGAAGTTACAGGCATGGACGTGTTTTCGCGCTCGGTAAGTAATTTTTTAATCAATGTTTTTGTCTCTTGTTACCGTAGATAAAATAAGTTTTCGTGTAGAGTATTCTATCAGTAACTAGCAAAATATACTTAAGATACGTCTCCAATACTTAATTTATGAAGTTTTCCTGTTAATATTTAAATAAGTTATATTTTGTTGTTATTCAGTTAGTGGGGTACTTTCGGACAGCACTAGATGCGGCACATTTGAACGAATTGTACAACTAAATTTGTATGAAAATTTGTCGACACGAACTGTCATTTTCATACAAATTAAGTTTTTGACTTTCTACTTACACTACTGTTAAGGCATCTTGACTAAACCCTCTGGTTTGTGTTAGTGTGCTAATTGCTAATTTTTGCATTAACTTTGTCCTGTGTTGCTATCGTCGATGTAAATACATATTAATACCTATTTCTTATTATCTTCATTAAGGTTGATTTTGATGAACCAGATGCTTTGAATAATTTACCAATCCATCAAATAGTAGTTCCTTCGAAGTCAGTTTTGACACCAGAGGCATTTCGACCCTATCCGCATGTTGTAAGAAGTAATTAAACAAACAAAATGACGACGACGGCCAGGAAATCCACGAATTTATACTGCCACACCCGAAAATAAGAAGTTCTAATCCGCACCAAAGATTAAGAAAATATGTGATTCTAAATTTAAGATACCTAACTAATTAAATTTTGTTTTACATAAGAAAAGCTGTGTAATTTTTGTTCACTATATGAAAAGTATTTTATTTTTGTACAATAGAAATTAAATCTTTATTTTTGTGTTTAATTTCATTGCTAATAAATGAATTTTGATTAATATGTGTCGTTTCAATCGCAAGTACGGAACTACCCCACAGCGTACGAAGGTACTCCCAACACTGTACGAAGATGCCCCGTTGATGGGGCAGATTCGTACGTTTTCCAGATTTAGTTTAAATCATAATTATGGTGGAACCATCAGATGAAATCATTTGTCATTTTTTTATATGAATCACAGATAGTTCGACTATAAATTTAAGCTATCAGGTGATTGATTCATGAAAAAAGTTTAATGTGAAAACCGTACGAAGGGTTCCCACCTTCCCCTATCTACTTACTAAATGATTGATATTTTTTCCTGCTTCTAAATTAAAGACTTTATCTTGTATGGCGATGCTTAACTCTTGAATTGGGACAGTTTTTGTTTTCCAGTACACATTTTGATATTTTGGAGGGCGTTGGCAACGTTTGTTCGATTTCAGATGTACCTAAAATGAATTATAATTGAAATATAATAAGTAGTATTAATACATAAAAACAAAGTGGAATATTAAAATCTATATTACCTTCTTAATATGAGTATTGACCATAGACCTCAAATGAAAGAGGGCAGGACACAGTGGACATCGTCGCGTAGGCGCCGTGTGCGCACATAGCGCATGCTGGTTGCGACGATTTACTGTTACAAAGTTCCTTCCACACACCTTTGAATAAAGTATTACATCAAATTTGATAACCTATTTGGTTTTTTTAAAATTAAGTCAGTTAATTTAAATAACAAAAATTAGCAATTTCTATTATATATATAACAATGAGATAATATTCGATACATGTAAAGATTAAGAGGAGTCTATGTAACTCAACTAAATACTCTTGGTTTGCAAACAAACAAAAATATATAAAAGGTCATTTGTACTTAAGCATAAAGGATACATACTTCACACACATAGGGTCTCTCATTAGTATGCAATCGTTCATGGAACATCAATGTACGTTCATGTTTAAATGACTTCCCACATTGACAGCATGTGAATGAGCTCCGTTTGCCATGTTTTCTTACATCTATTGCTTTATCTGTTGAGTTTCTGAAAAAATTATTGCTTCTATTTGGTAATACAAAGTTTAGTTTTAATTATTTCATAGACCTAAAAACTTAATTCAATTCGAAATGGAATGGTTGTGAATTTAATAAAACTCTTTAATAATAACTTACTTGTTCATATAAAATTCATGTTTTCTTATATGAGCTTCAAATGATACTTCTCCCTTATACATCTTGCCACAATAGTAACAAGTATAATTTTTCACATGTGTTGTTAAATTATGTTCCTCCAAAGTGTTGTCACTTTCAAAAATAAGTCCGCAAATTTCACAAATGTGACCTTGATCTGTTTTAATAAGTTTTTTTATGTTATCATGCCATTTTAAATGGTTAATTACACCATTTCGACCTCTAAATGTCATACTGCATATGTCACAAATGTATAAATTTGTGTGCGTTTGTATGTGAAATTTGTAGTCTCTTTCATCTTCTATGCATGCATTACAAACCTAGAAAAAAAAAATTAGATTATTTAAGCAATCTAATTTAAGCAAATACAACACAGTTAAATTAAACATGTCTGACATGAATTTGTGACATTATTTCAAAAATGTTTAGAGTGTTGGTGTTGTAGTGAGATAGAAAGCTATTAATACTTAATTAGGCAACACACACAGATGCAATAAACACCAAAAAAATCGAATCTTAAAAAGTAGATTATAAACTTATCTTAACAAAAATGATACAATAAGAATTTACCTTACAAATATGAATATCTATTCCATGTTCCATTCTCATATGTTCTTTAAGTTTTCCAAGCATTCTATACTTTGCTGGACACTGCATACATTGTTCAGATATCATGGGCTTTCTTTTCCACGATCTTCGTGGCTTTAGTTGGACCACACTCTTTACAGCTCCAGCTTTTGACTTTTCTGACTTACATAATAGTCTTCCATTTATTTTCAGAATGCTTTTTATATTGTCTTTTATGTTTTGTTTTGTTTCTGGATCCAAATATTTATTAGCATTAAGTATATTTGGTAATACAACAATGGTTGGTTCACTCGTTAACTCAGACTTATTACTTAAAACTTGAGATGTTAATTCTGTTACATAAAAATCCCATATTTTTCTACTATCACTAACCAGTGTATAGAATTTATATGTAGCAGTTGCTAGCTTCAAACATTTTAAACAAACTCTATCATTGCTTGTAAGGTGGAGCTGAAAACAGAAATTATTATTATACAGTAGTTAAAAGCAGTAAAATATTAGTCAAAATAATGCAATTAATATAATTCTTTCTAGAAACAAACCTTAGTATTACATATATTTTTCAACAATTGTCCAACAGAAAACTCTTCATCTTCATTGCAAATAGTTGTGAAAACATTCTCAGAAATTGTGCCTTCTACTGACTCAAAACAAACTATACAAAATTGCTCACTAGGTGAACCATTTATTAGAGTTTTGATGATATCCTTCACTTCTACTCTTTGTGTCATTTTCCCTGAAATATTGTAAGGTAATAAAACTTTTAATCATTTTGTTCATTATAGTAATACAACAATAACAAAGAACAGCTGTACAAAATATATAAATAATAGGATGCGTTCTTACTTTTAAATTTCAATTCCCCTTTCGATACAAAAAGTTAGGAATATAGAAAATGAAATTGATATATGGAGTGTACGCATCCTTTACTGACAACTGACCACAGATGAATTCCGATACGGATAAACATTAGTAGTCGTCAGAAGACACTGACATCGGTACCTATTATTTAATTTTACCTTTATTCAAAACTTTATGTCAATTGTCAATAGTAATTATGTAGCTTTTCGTCATAAAATGTACTAAATTAATTCAGATGTGAGATGTCTAAATAATTCTTATTTGAATCGTACTAAGCCTTTGATGTCTTTTTAATTAAATTTCCTACTAGTTTTCATACTGGATTTATATGTTTTAGTCTTGACTTTCCAATTATGAAAGATAAATACTCCAGTCGGTATAGTGTTATTTCGTATTTAATTTTGTCGCACTGTGTCATTTACTAAAGCTAGCTAGGCTCAAAACAGTGCATATTTCTAAGTGCTCAATTTTATTTACAGTGATAAGCAAGGTAATGCTTGCGGTCTAATACGTATCGAGTTAGTAGTAGTTTGGGTTTTACCTTTTTTTTCTATTTAATCAATCCTTGACCGTAATTTTAAATTATATGAGCTTGGAACTTGCTTATAGTACTAAATAGAATCTCTTGATTTTTTAAATGATCGAGCGTTTGTTTGTAAAATTAAATTTTGTGAATTTCCAGAAATGTCTGATTCAAAAGAAGATGATTTTGCCGAAGACCTTCTTCAACCAAATATTGAAATGGAAATAAAAAAAGAAATTAATATTCAGATAAAGCTAGAAGAAGATGTCGATGAAGCAAATGATAATCCATTTCAAAATATACAAGTTGAGGTGAAAGAAGAAATACCTAGTGAACAAGACTTACATAAAAGTAATAAAGATTTAGAAATAGAGCGACAGGAAAGAGATGTTGAAGTTAAGGAGGAATCAGAAGATATTGTTTCATATGATTTTCCAAATTTTGATGATAGTATGGACAGTGAAGAAGCAACAGCTCTGGGTAATGTAGAAACATGCCTGCAAGAAGACATGAAGGAGGAATGTTATCATCAATTTGAGGTAGTTATTATTTTATTAAAAATTACATACATGAGCCTGAAAATCCTGGTGATAGTTATAAATGTGATGATCATATAACAGCTTTATCATTTGTAAATTATAAATCAATTTTGTTTAATATTTGTAGTAACAAAAAACTTAATAATATATAAACCCTAGTAACAAGTCAGTTCAGATTTAAATTAATCATGAATGGCTTCTTTTACATGTGGTTTTATTGTAATGTGATCAGACCGGAAAATTGAGTATATTGCACTTAAAGATCTTGCTTAAAAATATTGGGTTTTATCAGTGATCATATTGTGTCGTTAAGTATTGTTATCGAAAAATGGAGATACATTAAATATTCTTATATTTACTTTTATTATGTAAATGATACAGAAAATGGAGATATATAATTATTATTTAACTCTCACAGACGGTTAGATTTGACCTTTTCATCATTCAACAGATTGACAATAACTGGATCCATTGCATCTAACAGCTTATTGTTGTCTGCACTTCACAGTTGAAAAGATGCCCAGCTAACAATCTTTTCTTATGGTTTATCAACTATATCTATACTGGACCCAAGCTAACATAATCTAGTTAAATGTAAACGCACAATAAATTAAGATATTGTAATTTTTTCAGAACCCTGACAATTACAGTGATAGCATTAAAGAAGAACCTGATGTAGCAGTTACAGAGACACATCTTATATCAAACAAACTCATCAGCACAACTTCAACTATAACAAACCCGCATGTAGGCATTATACAGTCAGAAACTACAAAAACTCTTGTGATGGAAATTCATCCAGTTGTGCCAGATGATTCCTACAATAAAATGGGTAATCCTGAAGAAATTTTACCAACATCATATGAAAATGATGACATAGATTATTCAGAGCCTTTTCAATTAAATTCCATAACTGGAAACATCCTCTCCTTAGAGCAAGAAGCATATGGACTTCTTAAAGCAAAAAAACAAAAAGTGAATTCGGAAAAAATTTATACATGTGCTAAATGTGATAAAGCTTATGATCGGCCATATGCTCTAAAAAAGCATTTACAAGTTCACCAAACAATTGAAAATTACGAACGCGGCAAGAAAATGCGAATCATAACAAGAATTAAAAACTCAGAAGGCCATGGAAAAAAAAAGAAATCTTTGAAAAAAGTCATAAATTTAAACGACATTAATAAAATGAAAGCGCGTCAGGAAAGAGTAGACAAACGACGAATGAATCTAACAACATTAGAAGAACAGAAGACTCTACAAGCGGACGATGCTGACACCAAAATAGTTGACATCAATATAGAATCAAAGAAAGAAGGATATGAATGTACTTGCGGACAAGTATTTCAACGTCGAAGTAGAATGGAAACGTGTTTTCGATCTCATGATATAGACGATGAAGCGCGATCATTCTATTCTTGTATATCGTGTTCCAAGCAGTTCCATGATAAAGAAGAACTGGCTTCGCACAGAAGGAGACTACATCGTAAACGGTTTCCATGTAAATTCTGCCCAACAGACTATCACACGCGAAAGGACCTGTTCAAACATTTACGGATACATCAAAAAGTTCAACTCATGGAATATAAAGTTATATCAGAAGTAATGAATGGTAACCAAAAGTTAAGATGTTTTATGTGTGAACAAAGTTACTCGGAGCTGACAGGATTGAAAAACCACGTAATGGAAGACCATAAGGAACCTTACATTTGTCCTAAATGCAATGAAACATTCCCGAAAATAATCGATTTCGCGCAACATACGAAAACTGATCATCCAGAGGTTGAAGGGCAGTCGGTGTTAGATGTTTTGGAAGCATTTTCGAAGTTGGTCATGGCGTGGAAGTGTGAGGAATGTGAAGTTCAGTTTCACGAGGCCGATAAGTTGGCGAAGCATCAAGTAGAAATGCATAGTCCCGATTTAAATGCGGAAATTAGATTCCAATGTGACGATTGCCGCCGTGTTTTTGTTAGTCAAAAAGGTCTGACTTCTCACAGACGAATACACCATAATACGGGCAGTACTGAAGAGCCAGAGACTATAGATGGAGTCATTTGTGTTGAATGCAGGAAGATTTGCAGAGACGAAGCCGCTTTGGCTTCACATATGCGATTACATTCGCCGGATAGAAAGTATCCCTGCAAATTCTGCGATTTTCGCTTCGCCACACCGGAAAAACGAAAGATACATGCCGAATTACACACCGGTGATATGAAATATGTCTGTTTTATTTGCGAGTACCAGTGCACTTCAGAGAATAGGTTGCGGTTGCATAAAATGTCCGAAAAGCACGGGAACATGAAAGAATATCTCCTGTCGGGGCAGGCGATGGCAGAGAGCCAGAAGAACGACGATGAATCTGATTCGTCAAACGACGACGGCATCGTTTGTGATATTTGCGGTGAAAAATTTACAAATACAAAGGTAATGTTGAAACATAAAGAAACGCATCCGTTTATTGAGTTCCCTAACGATGATACGCCTACTAGAATATTTTTTAAGTAGCACGAAATGAATAGAGTCCACGGAACACTGAATAATTTTGTGCCTTGATTGTGCATCTACAATACAAAATATAGAAAATGATATGAATTAATCAAATTACCTCATAGGTATCACATCCTGACTAGATTGATAAGGTTAGAACTTTGTCCAAAAGCTACTGCCTTTAATTTGATTTCACACATCCTCACATCACACATCATATATAATTGTTTAATGGTGTGCACGATTAGGGCTGATTTTACTGCACAGATAGCAGCACACAGTGAAGAAGTCAGTCCTGTAGGAATTCAGTAGTGAGAAAGGACTTGATATTACAATTAAAATTAAATCCTGGCTCAGCAATGGGCCTCTTGATTCTCAAGGTGATACAAAAATCAGCTTTATTCTTGTTGCACGCTGGCAGTGTCTACATATCCCATAATTTATCTATTATATATGTATATAAATCATCAAACTATTTACTTAAAATGTGACGGTTCTAGACAAATTATTTTGTAGGTAACAAACACTAAGTTTATACCTACTTATTCATAAAAAAATCTATTTGCACTTTTCACTAAAGTACTATTTCGTTTCATTCTGACACATTGTATTTGTAGATGAATTGATTGACAGATGAGTACTTTTGATAATGAATTTATGAATAAGGAGGTTTATGTATGTTGTTAATATGTTTTTGTTTTATTTTTAATATTTATAGTTATTAAGAAAAGAGAAGCTAGTCTTAATGAATGAGTTGCCTTTTATGTAGCAATATGAAATTGGCTTATACATTGTTTGTATGTGTACAAAATATAAAATTATTCACAATTGATATAGCCTTTATTTTAATCTAACCTTAAGTTTCAATTGGCCATAGAGCTTTTGAAATATAAACATTTGAGAAATTGTTTTCTTTTCTCAAATATTTCATATTTATTTCTGAATTCAATTTTTTTTGTGAATATTAGGTTGCCATAACCCATTTATCTTCATACAAATAGAATTAATAGTAATTTATTTTACTTACATCTTATATGTGAGAGACTCAACCTAAGTATATGTTATAAATTCTAAGTAAAAAAATAAAACAGGAAAATTTTAAAATTATTTTTATTATCACAAGATACATTCCATAATTTTAATGAGGTATTCGTTTAAAACGGGTTTTAAAGTTTACATTTTTAAACAAATACCTCATAATACAATTTGTTCATTTGACTGTACTGTCAAGTACAAATTAGTTCACATTAAAATGAATGATACAATATTGTACTAGGTCGTTTGAAATCCTCGAAATATTTAGAAGAAATTTGAACCTTATGTGTTTAACCTAAGGTTGGTAAACGAACGACACTAAGAGCGAAGGTTCATAATTATCTAAATCGTTTCAAGGTTTTCGATACACCGTAGTTAATTCATACAAGGGCTGACATACTTCAGCTAGTCTTTATTTGGCGTTTCATGTGTAGCGACAGAAAAAAAGCATTGCATATACCTAAATAAAACTAAATGAATACTCTTTTTAACTAAACTCTTTTGTCTACGTCAAAGCTTGCTCACAATTGAACAAAGGGACAAATAAGCAGTTAGCTATATCTGTGGATTGACTTTCGTCTATGGGTTGTGGACGAAAACAAAGCCTACAAGCATGTTTTTCTTATAGTTAAAATTTACTGAATTATAAAAAATTTTATTAATTGCTACAGATTACAGTTAAGACCTGAACTTACTAAAAACAAATAATGATATATTGTCTACTCATTTGTTTAGATGCTGTCCTCTCTTTCATTGAGGTGATGTTAGAGAGAGATAATATTCTAACGTGTGCCTTCATCATGCTTTATTTTTATACACACATATATTTTTTATATTCAGTATAAGGGTAAGATTAAGTTGTTTAGCGCTAAGTATGACGTCGTAGTCATAATAAGCACTAAACGATCTTAATTTCACCCTAAGAGCATTGGTAGAAAAATTATCTTATATATTTCTAATAAGATTAATGTTCAGTGATTTGGTAAAATTAAACTAGTGTCTATTAGATTTAACGACCTGTCTTTGTATCTATGATCCGCCTAAAAATCTTGATCTATTTGGGACAAACCTGGGGCCTTAGACAAATATCTTTGCGGACATCGGCAGTCTGTTATTGATCACGTGACCATGCGTGATCTATGTGAGAGCATTAATACCAATTTTGTGATTGACAGACGCGAGCTATTTTTGCGGACCATAATCGCTAGTTTGTGGTCACGTGATATAGTATTTGTCTATGACTCCATTTAGGGGTTGAAAATTAAACTATTTCTTAATATGAGAATTGTATTTCCCAAGCTTTAGCCATGAGTGCGGCCGGTTTGCGTACTACGAGCACATCGTTACCGCGATGGATTGTCATTTGTAGGGCAGTGGATTTACCATCTTGGATGAGTTTTGCGGATTTAGGCGGAGATTTGATTCCGGCGATTACAATTCGTTCCAGCCAGGAGCGTGTCGGGTAGTTACCGCTGTTTGTAATACTGAAAAAAAAACAATATTTATATGTAAATCTTTAAAATATACCAAGTAAAAAGCACATTTCAGCGGTTTATATTTTTATTGCCACATTTTGTTCTGGCGAGCCGAATCTACTGTCTCGCTGAGAATCGAATCTTAGTTATACACAGGTTTAACTTACCACTAAGCCTTTGTGGCCGAGCGGAATGGTATGCTCAATGTATTATTATAAAATACATTCCAAAGTAAAAAACCGGCCGTATATTTATTTAAATTTTAATTAATGATCGAATTATGATTTCTATTCTCCTTAACTAAAAAAAAACGGTGCGTGTACTTATGTACGCGCGTAAGAAGTTATACTTTTTTGGCTTTCTTTATTTTTTTTAAATATTAAATAATTAATAATAAATAGTTAGCGTTAATAATTTAACAATATTTAATATTTAGTATATTATTAATTATTAATTAATATTAATAATAATTATTATTTTATTATATTATTAATTCAATTTATATAGGTAGGTTTCATAACCTTTACTAGTAAAATAGGTCTTTGTGAAAAAGCATTTAAATTTTTTGAAAAATAATTAAAACTCCTTTTTTTTTAAAGGTATAAAATTATTGTCATTCAAAATCTGATACTTGATCAGATATATTCTTCTTGTAATCTTTTCATTCCTCGACCTGGGCCATATGATAATTTGTGTCACGGTGCGCGCGCATCGTAAAATTTCACTCTCATAAATTTTTCATAACGCGCCTAAAGAAGTATAACTTCAAAAATTGTCAAAATAAATCCCAATCCTAAATAAATACTTACATATACTTCATGGCCGTCTGTTCGTATGTGATTTTAGCGTAAATGAATTTATTAGACTTGAAGTCATATGTCTCTCCGTCATCTATATACAGGGTTCCAGTGGCCGTATTCTGAAAATAAAGGTCAATATAGAATTCATTATATACATTAAATAATAATAAAAAATTAGCAAAGAAAAAAAATATATATGCAGCCTAAACAATATTTCAGAAAACCAATCCCAAATAATCCCAATAACAATAAAAATCATATATGTGTACCTACTTATGTACACGCGTTAGAAGCGAAAAAAAAATTATCGCGCATTATCTAGTTAAAATTTCAATGGCGATATCCAAAATCATTATTTTCCTACCATGTTTTTACAACAAAATTGGGTTAAATTATTAATTTATTATTGGAACTTCGTAATGTTGGTTAAACAATTCAATTGACTCATACTCACATTAATATCGAGGGTCACAACCAAAGTGTATGGATCATCTTCCATCAAGGCAGACGATCTGCGCACGCGCTCCTTACGCGGTATTATACTGCCACCGCGCTGGTACACTGGAATCTAGTGGAATTTATAAAATTAAAAACTATGACTTATTATTGATTATGATTATAACTAATATACTCGAACTACTGAACTACGATAGGTTAAATAATTAATTTCATTATTTAATGCAATATTTTCTAAAGCAAAAGAACATACTATCAAAAGCCATATTTATTTACCAAAATATACAAAAAATATACAAAACCACTTGCAATTCATGTACTTAATCTACTTTATTACCGTGTTTCAACTCAAGCGCACATTCATTGTTTAAAACACACATACACAAAATAGAGTT
This sequence comes from Pieris macdunnoughi, assembly GCA_905332375.1. Lineage (NCBI taxonomy): Eukaryota > Metazoa > Arthropoda > Insecta > Lepidoptera > Pieridae > Pieris > Pieris macdunnoughi. Next base: position 1,062,756 of record CAJOBZ010000069.1, on the reverse strand, counting down.
TTAATTATAAAAGAGGATGGACCAGCCATGAATTCAAAGAATATTAAATCACAATCTCGTCTTAAGCTTTACATATTTGAAACTTTATATAAAAACTAGCTGACCCGGCAAACGTCGTTTTGCCATGTATATTATTTCTAAGAAACATTATTTTATTTCAATATAAATAACTATCTACTATAATAAAAAATAGGGGTTGATCGAAGAGGGGTGACAATTAAGGGTTGTATGTATTTTTCTATAAAAAAATAAAAACAAAAAGTTTTGTCTAAAAAATAAAAATTTAGGGGTGGGACCACCCTTAACATTTAGAGGGATGCAAAATAGATGTTGTTCGATTCTCAGACTTACTGAATACCTATGCATAAAAATCGGTCGAGCCGTTTCGGAGGAGTATGGGAACGATCATTGTGACACGAGCATTTTATATATTAGGAGATGACAACTCTTAAAACTTAGTTTAATTCAACGTATATAATACGGGCAATATCCTCGATAACACCTAAGTGATATTACCTTGGAAATAGTGACTTCTTGTGTGAAATATCCGTTGGCTTCATGGCGTTGGAAGGAGTCAACGTCATACCAAACGGTATGGGAATCCCTTCCCGGTAAATACACTTTTACGCTGGACACACCGGGCTCAACAACGGGACGAATTAGCAATTTGTCACCTATAAAAAAATTAGTATTAAACACTTAATAAAACTCAGGAGCCATATGGTTTTTTTTATCAGAACCAAAATATTAGTTCTTAAATGTTGGCAACAATGGCTTCTTAAACAAGAATTGTCTATTAAAATATAACAGATACAGAATATACATAGTAAATACCAGAATATCTTTCTGTCTTGTGCCAAGGGGCATCCCTTTGTCCATGTGAGTTCTTTTTTTTTAAATAATTTATTTCATAACCATGGATACAGAGTCCTTCAGTCGGAATCATGGAATTACATAAGGTCCTTAAAAGTCCATGTGAGTTCATACGAATAACATTGCCACTTTTTAAATACAGATTCATTTTAGCTATTTTAAATAACGATACTCACCCAATAAATATGTGTCGTCAATAGTGTATGTCTGCTCCTCCTTGGGGTAATGGGTCAATAATGGACGCATAACGGGCACACGGTCCAAAGTATGTTCGTAGAACAACGTATACCTGAAATAATTTTACAAATATTATCGTATAAAATGAAAATGTTTAATCATTTATTTGCTTGAGACCATTTACTATTAAATTATAATAAGTTCTTAATAGTTATTTGTCACCATATATTTACGTACAAACTATAAAAAGTTTTTTAACGGTTATAAATTTATTACAAAAAATAATTCGACGTTTTGAGTGCAAACGTCATGACCACAGAGCTACAAGTTGACAGATTTGGAGTCTATTGAAGTGTTACCATATTCGAGACGAATTTTTAAAATCATTCAGAAGTTTTAAGGTAAAAGTAGACTAAGCGCTAAGTGATTTTCATTTACCAAAAAAAAAATCTTTCAGTTTATTCATTCACATAAAAAAAAACTATTTTGAAATATTAATGTGGATGAATTATGTAATTATGTCTTACTCACCAGAGGTCCAAAAGGGCGTATCTCCGCCTAACCGCGTCCCTCAATCGCGAAGTGGTGGTCGCGTCGTACAGCCATGGCTCACGACGTTTCGTCTCAATGTGGGAGTGAGCACGCATGAACGGTTGAAAAGCTGCCGCCTATAGCAAAATAAAATCGTTGTTTAATAGCTTGAGAGAATAAAAATTTCTTTTAAATAATCGAGTCATATTAGGAGTTTCTTTTAAACCAACATTTTTCAAATCTAACAGAAACTAGGAAACACAATATATAATAGTTATACAATAGTTTTAATTGAACACACCTGATCTTTTATATTTTTAAATAAATAATTTTGAAAATGTAATAAATAATATGAATTTAGCATAGGTCACGAAAAAATAGCAAATATAGAAAAAAACTAATATAGTTTTTTTTGTTTTTTAAATAAAATAGTACATTTATATGTATTTTACGTATTTTTTGAAGGGTTTTTATTTTTCATAAAAATACACTATAAAAAAAATATATTAAATTAAGGACTCGACACTAAATTTTAACTAAAAATGCATATAATAAAAAAAAGTTAACATCTTTCCTTTATAAATTCAGCGAACCCATTATATATTTGTAGACAATCATAATTCTTACTTTTTGTAGTAAACTTACATTTAAAATTGAAATCTATTGAATAAACGTTCACATACCTGATACCACCTCGTCATCAACTCTGCTTCGGGGTACTTGAAGAATCCACCCACGTCTGACCCACAAAAGCTGACACCGGCACTCGCGAGAGACAAACACATAGATATCGAGGCGAGAAGGAATCCCCATTCCGCCATATTGTCACCCGTCCATACAGCGGCATATCTGAATAATTTCCCATTTATTAAACTCCTTTATATATATTTTTTCGATAAGAAAGAAAAAAGAGAGCCCGTCTACCAGAAACCTGGGAAAACGAAGAGATAGCAGGGAAAGATTGTACCAAAAGGTTTGGGTTTTGTGTAAAACCAAACAAATGTAACTAATTTTTAAGTTTCGTTATAACGAATTTAGATTCTATATGCACTAAAAGTTGTCATCTCCTAATGTAATATTCAGTCTTAAGTAATACTCCTGAACCTCAAAATACAATACGTTTTGACATACACAAACTTAGCGCTAAGTTTCTACTGATCTATAGACCTATAAATTTAAAACTTGCCACATGCCTGCATTGCTTACGGGAGAAATAATCAGCAAAACAAATTCGAAGGCCGTAACGCGCTATTCGATTATTACAAAAATATATGAGATAAAAACTACAACGATCTATTCTTCACTTAAAAGAACCATAAATTAAATAGCTCTTTATATATTGAGCGTATAAATAAACGAACATACATCCAATTAAAGTCAGTCATTGATTACAAAATTGGGTTATTCAAAAGCATAAAATACTTTATTCCATCAAAAAACGACGTCTGTTTTTTATTAGTATTTTTTTAAAATCAGTGTACATAAGTTTTATCTGTGGCACCAGTACCCTATTCTGGAACTTCAGGCCATAAACTCCAAAAAAAAAAACGACGGGTTGCACTCTGGGCGTGCCGGCAGAAGTGAAAAGTTTTAAAGATTCTAAAGATTTATAATAATAAAGCTTTAGACGTTTCGCAAAATAAAACCTTGATGTATTGACTTAAAAAAAACATCCGTCTTACAAATTTTCGATCAGGACACGTGACCTGACGCGAGTTTAACATTTTTTACCCATTCCAAAAAAAGTGTACAAACTTTACTAAAGAAGTTTTCACTTAAAAAATTCTAGAACTTTCAAAGCGACCATGGCTTCTTATTCGTTTACCACACGTTCACCAAATCAGCTACGCTTATTGCGAGTACCATCGCAGATTCGTTCTAAAATATGTCTCACCTCTGTGTGCCGGAGTAGACCGCTCTAGATAGAATAAAAGGCCTGTACTGTCCGTTGCTTCGGTCCAACATTCCCTGGTGCGTCGCCATTATGTGCCATACACCGTACTCGTTGTGAATATGTCTGAAATATAATTAAATCATTAATGATAACCCATCTTCGTAAGCCATTAAGTACTGGTTGTCTTGTGTAAAGGTGTGCAAAATTTTTGAGGGTAAAATGGGTAAAAACGTCACGAAGATGTGCAGCATTTTTGTCGAAGAAAAGGGAGAGAGCTATTGATACCGATTGAGAGAGAGCGAGAAGGGTGAATTACCTTATAGAAATTCTATTTTTAAATTAAAATTTAAAAGAGAAAAAAGATTTATATTTTAGATATTTTATGCAAAAATAATTTATTGAAATCTCGAATAGTCCTTTTTCCAACCCTCTAAGTCTCGTAAATCTAAAGTTTTAGATTTGTATAAAATGAATAGTTTGCCAAAGGAGTTTCACTTCTGACATGTGTACCTACTTTGTACGCACGCACTTTTTTTATTTTAATTGAATTTGAGAATAGCAAACAAAACATGAGAGACAAGACAAAATCAGGTTTTTAAGGCGATAGTCGAAATCACTTTTCGACAAGCGTGACTCTAACGTCAAACAAATTTGTATGAAATTGGTCACGTGAGCTAATGTAATTCCCATACAAATTCGCTTAACCTGTCGAAAAATATTTTTTTGTCTTAAACCCCTGATTGCAATAGGGTATTTATTTTAGATTGTAAATATACCTGTGTTCCCAGAAAGAGGCAAGGCCATCTTGTCCATCTTGAGAGGGCTTGTAGTGACGATTGTCTTTGGGCATTGTTATCTCAGGGCCATTGAATACCTGATAAGAAAATTATAATAGTTGTTTAGAGAAATCAGAGCCACTAAATACATATCAACATTACTGATATTAATTAAATTTGTACTATTTCTGAAAAGAATTATGCCTTTTAGTGTTCTAGTAATTTGTAAATAAATATACAAACACACTATTTATTTTGCACACTCGTCAAGCCCTAATGAGATATATTTGTATAATTTATCATTAACAAATAGATGATCATTTTGGTTTGAAATTTTATTTCCACACAAACTAAAACATACAGCACACAACTTCCTTTATTATTACACGCACAATTTTAAATTATTTAGTATAGTTTTTTTAACTAATTATTTATTTTTGGTAGGCTGTGAATAAGATTTGACAATTGCCAAAATAAATATATTTTTTTTAGATTTCTACTAATAATAGTTTATTTTGTTCCCAGCCAATACAATGATTTAATCTCTTCTCTTCTAGAACTCTCCATAAGAGATAATGCTTTATACTATTTTAATGAAAACAGAATATACATGTATTAGTCTATATTTATTTATATATAGTCAACATTCCGTTTGTATTTTTTGTAATTGTTTGTGATGTGAATGTAAAATTAAGAGATTTTTTTTAAGATTCACAGATAAAATATATTTACTTACACTAGGCTCATTCATATCGTTCCAAATATGGACATCCTTATTTGTCCCTGGGAAGTTTTCAAAACGGTATCTTTCCGCAAAGTACTTGAAGGCAGCCGGATTGTGGAAGTCAGGGTATGATGATGAACCGGGCCAGCACCAACCTTGGGACGAAATAAATAAATGCAATACGATAGTTAAAAAATTTGGTTTAAATACCATATTTTAATTTAAATTTAGAACTTTTTTTGATATTCGGTACATTTTAGTAGCAAAGGCCTTGTAAATAATATTAGGCATTCAACTAAATAAAATATAATTTATTAATGAAGGTAACTTTTGTATAATGAATATGGAAAATCAAATGTCCCTTAATTATAATAAATACTATACTTGGATTAGATGTAGATAAATATAAATTAAATGTTTATTGCCTTTAGGGAGCGTTCAAGTATTACGTTACGAAATTTTTGGAGATTATTGCCCCCCCTCATTGTAACGTTGATCTGTACCCAATAGTAAAACGTTTCGTGACCACACAGTGATTCTTTATACCTAAAACTTACCATTATGTGGTGAAAAGTACTGGAAAGTCGAAAATAATATTAACAATAGGAACCCCCAAATTCGTTACGTAATACTTGAACGCACCCTTAGTAATTTTTAATTGAATACAAAACTATTACACCATTAATTATCATTCGATACCACTATCACCAATACTCAGCCATAACTCAGTCTTAAGAATAGGCAACACAAATGCTGTAAATGTCATAAACAAACTATTACACAGTTAAAATAATCCAGAGCATAGAGCAGAAGACAACGAGTAGGAAGAATTTGTCCGCCACTTCTTTTAAAACATATTAATAGCAAAGAAAGGTACCTTCATAATCATTTCCATCCTTGTTCTTAATATACAGTCCCTGTTCGGTGCAGTCCTCGTGGAAGAAGTAGCCGGCCTCTCTCTTTATGTGCGGATCAATGATGACCACCATCTTCCGCCCTTTGGCTGTTAGGTTCCCCACCATTTCAGCTGGATGAGCGAATTTTATCGGGTGCCAGGTGAAATATCTACAAAATATTGTGAATGTTAAAATTTAACTAATAAATAGGTATTATATATAATAAGATATTATGGATTTTCTGGTGTTATAAAGTTGATATATAGAAAAAAATTCTTAGACAATTCACTTATACCTCTACTATTTTACGGAAGACTTTATTATAGACATGGTGTTTTTATTTCTTACTTTAACTTGCTGAACCATCCGTTCACATAGATTCTCCAGGTATATTGTGTGATTAACTGAGCCAACCAGAAATCTTGTCTTGTTTAATAAAAAAAAATCATAATTCCAAATATTGAAATGAAATTTGCTAAAAAATCTGAATATACTTAAGTCGAAAAAACTTAAAGAATATTTAACTTTAAAATAATGCAAATTACATTGACTTTTAAAAGCTAACTGTTGCTAGTTATACTCACTTCCTGTTGTCAGTGTATTCAATATCCAGCCAGATAACATCCAACGGTATGTCATGAGAATCGAATCCCTCATCCACAGACCTCACATCAGCTTCATCAACATAATTCCATCTGGACTGGTGATACGCCAGAGAAAATTTCTGTAAAATAATAATTATTTTATATCAAAACTTTTATATATATATAAAATGAGACTATGCCTAACATACATTTTTCTTATCTAGATAAGAAGTAGATGCGTAGATGTCTTCACCGTTCGAGCAAATGTTAAATGCGCACATAGACAGAAATTCAAAGCTGGGGATCGAACCTACGACCTCAAGGATGTGAGTCATAAGCTGAAGCCACTAGGCCAACACTGCTGCTTAGATTGCGGTTCAGTGCGATTCAATATTTACACGATAATATCCAAAACTCAGATTTGCAGTTACGCAAATAGAATTCGCACATATCAAGATTTAGATTTTAAAATATATTTCAAAATCTAATAAATAAAATATAAATCAAAAAAGTCAATATATTATTTTGTTAGAAATTGAATTGATTAATGGTATATATTATAATGTATATTATATGCCGACTGAATTTAATTTTGTCAAACAAGTGTAATAAAATCGAACTTCATGTAGACGAAACAGGTAGTAATAAAGAACCAAAGTTACAATTACCGGTGGTAAAGGTGTGACTCCAGTCAGCGTCGAGTATTGACGGTACACATCAGATGGCGCATCACCCATTAATACGAAGATGTCCACCACACCACTTTCACTCATAAACCTGGAATTATCAACATAAATAAAATTATTATATTAACGGTTATAAAACCGATACTAGTCTAGTATCACACTCCTCAATTTCTTTTTAAATTAAATTTTAATTTGTATTTTAAGATTATTGATTCAAATATTTATTGATTTAAGTCAAAGTCAAATCATTTATTTCAATTAGAACACCTAAAATGGCACTTTTGAACGTCAAAATATAAAGATGATTCCAGTTGCCCCTTCCAAAAGGTAGTTTCGTGTGGAGAAGAATGGAGCTTTATCATTTGTCAATCTAATAGGCAAGTGATCAACTTTTTGGGTCTAAGGTTTCGTCACGATGTTTTCCTTCACCGTTCGAGCGAATGTTAAATGCGCACATAGAAAGACAGTCCATTGGTGCACAGCCGGGGATCGAAACTACAACCTCAAGGATGAGACGCATCCTGAACCCACTAGGCCAAAACTGCTCATTACATTACAATTTACCAAGTTTTCTTATACCTGTAATAAATTATCTTTATAATCTAATACTAACCTGGCATCCACACGTCTCTTCTGTCCACCAGTGACCAGATTGACCAAAGAAGAGACCACATTCCCTTCTCCATAGTTGACCACGTCGATCCATGTCTCAGCTGAATTGTGCCAGAATACACCCACTGAACGCTTTGGCCTATAAATTTTTTTAATTAAATGTTTATTTAAACATCGTCAAATAGGCAATATTTTGTTTAAAATAGTAATGGCCTTATTATAAAACGTGATTTAAAAATAGTACCAATAAAGTGTAGCTTATACTAGCTTAATTCCATATTTTCTGATATCGCAAAATATAAGGAAAGGAAAAATTTCTTGTTAAAACAGAACAAGTTATCTTTATATATATACTAGTAGACTCGGCCAAGCGTTTCTGTGGCTAAGGTTTTTGTTACATTACGTCATAGTAGTAAACTATCCAAGGGAAACAGTACGGGTCATAGGGACGACCATGCTTCTTTGTTGGTTATGCCATTAAATAGTAGCTTATGTGAAACGTTGGTACTTTCAACACAGCGCCATCTGTTAGAATTGTGACTGTCAAATAATCAACAGATAATTTGCAATAAAATAATATTGCGGCTATAAATTAAAATGTAAGCTATCCTATCTTTTAAGTTGGATCAAACTGCACACGGTGTGCAAATTTAATTTAAAATCGGTTAAGTAGTTTAGGAGTCCATCGCGGACAAACAACGTGACACGTGATTGATATATATTAAGATAAAAATGTTATGTTGGTTTGTGTATGGTTCAAAAACTCGAAAAGTTCTGCACCAATCGAGCTAAATGCGGATTATATCAAGGATTGTTTTATCTTCTTTTTTCCACAAGTGTTGCAAAATTAAACTTATATGGAATGTATTCTTTGTTTTGTTTCTCATTTCTCAACCTTTCAATCACAATGTGCCACAGCGAAGCGTGGCTGAGTACAGCTAGTTGTCTATATAAATTGATTTAGAACTGTTCAAAAGATATGGTAAATATTCCGTATCGCGGCACCAGCGATTTTGAGGCTGATTTTTTTTAAAAGTCGCGTTATGATCTGTAAACATCATAAATTGTATTGTTATGATGGCGCATGAAAAAAAATTCAATTTATTAAAAAAAAATATTAATATACTAACCTAACCGAACAATATTAATAATAGGTTTTTTGGACAGCTCCGGCGCTGCCCTCTTCCTCCGCGCTTTCGATTTTTTTTATACACTCTAGGGGTAAGGCAGGCAAGACCACGTGGATAGTGGGGTGCTCTGATTCGGTTTTGGGTACATTTTGAATTTTTTTTGGCAAAAAAGGTCATGCGACATCATAACAACTCTAGTTATGGTGCTAACTCATGACGAAGTCATAAAAAAAATCAGCCTCAAAATCGCTAGTGCCGCGATACGGAATATTTACCAAAGTTTTAATTTAACTCTTTGTTCAGTAAGAGCAACAGAAACTTACCCATGAGCATACATAACAGGAATAGAGCCGTATATAGCCATACGACTGTCGAGTTCATACTCAAACACATCCAAGTTGTACAATCTGTATGGTTCACCAGATGTCGTGGTCTTAAGATGGAATCCGTCCGTATGTTCCGGGATACCTAACAAACCCATTTTATACATATCATATTATATACATTAAAATACTATCAATACTTTTTACTTTATTCTAATAGGATGCTGTCAGTCTTGTGTCAGCTGTCAAACACAGATTAATAAATAAACTAGGTCAGTGACTTAAACAAATAAGACCCTTGTTAAGGAAACTTTTGTTACTGTACTTATAAACATTGCTATGACTCTGGCGTCTAGACGATAGATTAAAAAAAATATATAGAAATTTCAATGCGTTTGCTAAATAATAATTTTAAGGTACACCCCTTTAAAAAAAATTACTAATATCTGACGATTTAAAACTCTAAAAAGTGTATTTAGTTAAATTTATGTGTAAAATAGTTGTTTATTACAGCTATTTCGTTTTACCATAAGCCTGGTCAGCATCAGGGAATGCCACATCGATGGAGACAGCTTCGTTTCCTCTTGGTTTACTGTCATGATGAGATTTGAAGTTCTCGGCCAATGAACCTTCCTGAATATAACAAAGAAATGCATGTTTAATAGAATAAAAAATAATTTTGTGTATAGAAATTTTTATTCGCCAATTACTTTAAGTAATTGGAATAGCTTTATATTTATGTATTTTTATTACGTATTTATATAACCTGGTATGAAATAGGTGTGAAGTGTTTTATGTATGTATTTTTTAACGCCATAGGTTTGGTAACGCAATGTCTAAATCTAAGTTCTTAGATTCAATTCCTGGCGAAAACTATTATATTGGCTGATTTCCGTTCCTATCATTATTTAGCTAATAAATATTGTAAATCACTTTTTACCACAATGAAAATCTGTTTAATGGTTTTGAAATAAAATTTATTTTTCCTCATTAAAATTTAACTTACTTATTAATTAGTGCACGTATGTCTACAGACATCAATTGTACCGTTTTATTATTGTAACATAAGGTAAATTGATAATGTAATATGTTTATAATAACATGTAGGTATATGATGTATTATTATATAGTTATTAAATAGTATGTAGTTATTTTGGGCTGGCGATCTGAGTGAGTTGTTGCTCCACATATTTTTATGGTGCCACTGGCGGTATTGCTGTGTACCGGGTTGTGCAGCTCCCTCAAAAATGGTTGAGCTGCATGAGCTATTCGGGGCATGCTTGCCGTCTGCTGGCACAGGCTTGCTCAGATCGATCTGGTTCTTTCTTCCAAAGACCAGACCTAATTTATTAATTTATTATTGTATTATCTGGACTATAAAAGAGACTAAGACCCCCGAGTTTGTTTCGACATTTCTTCTCAGGGCAGTCAGTTAGGAAATGTCGACTTCATCTAGTTTAGGATGACATTGTAAAAGTGATTTATATAGTCCTACTTGCAAGAATAAACTATTTCATTTCATTACATTCATAATATATAATAGCTTACGTGAGGTCATATTTTTGGTATCGTAACGCGTGTATTTACAATTTAATTATAGATTATATAATTAGGACACAGCTGATAATGCTTAAAAACTGTATCAATCTGTTCATTTATAAATTAGTTTATATATTGATCTTTTAAGCTATGACATATGTAACACATTTATAAAAAAAATTTATAAATTTTTGGGAAAAAATTTTTCTTAAAAAAAAAAAATTTTTTTCCCCCGAACCCCTATTATATTTTTTCCCCCCGGCTTTCCCCTTGCCGTCGAAGCTAGACTGATAAGACATTACTTTAATAAATGCAATGTCAAATAACAAATAAACGCCATTACAATTCACCTGACTTATGACATATTCATTCATCATCAATCATTCAAGTAAACAACCTTATTAAAAGAGTCTATGCTGAAAGAGAACTGGCGTCTGGAACGTACGTTATTGTATTTATTCCAAATTACAGTCGAACTAATCACGTAACAGTATTGTGAACAAAAGGTGTGCTATCTGCATCCTCAATTTATCAAAGTCGGACAAAACGAGTAAGCCATAATTCGTAATATAGATTAGGGAGCATTCAAGTATTACGCCAAGCAATTTTTAGAGATTATTGAACCTCCCTTCCCCCCCACCATGTAACGCGCCGTAACGTTTTTCTGTACCCAGTGACTCTTTATACCCATTATGTGGTAAAAAGTACTGGAAAGTCGAAAATAATATTAACAATAACGCGTACTTCAATCCCCGGCCCACATCGTAACGTTTTACAAAAGGACCCCCCTCCCCAAAATTCGTTACGTAATACTTGAACGCTCCCTAAGACATAATCTCACTTGCTCATTTAATATAGATAACTTAAGAATTGTTTTCAAAGCGCATAGGAAGTGATACTAGGATCAACATCTATCAGTCACGTATATAGATAAGCCAAGATCATTGACATCTCATTGTTGATAATAAATAAACCACATGCGCTAATCTTATTACGTATTAATGTTGCCCTACTTTCAATACTAGCTTCATACTCCAGCTTCGCTTTACATATGCACCTTTAAATAAAGATTAATAAAATCTATGGTTACCTTGCTTATACTTCAATTTAGTAATAGAAAAATATTTTTATTATTATATTTATTCTATACATTGATCCAATCAATATTACAAGCTAGATCAAGTTTTATATATATTTTGTATAAATGTCAGAGCTAAAAATGCATGTGTGAACCCTCTTAAATTTTTTTTAAAGAATACATTAAGGACATTCTTAATAACTATTTACATATCTTTTAACTGTTATTGTCATTTAGGATAATTAATTCAGAAAAATTTACTTTAAATATCTATTACATTATTAACACATTTTTCAAAAACTTCTAAACCAATTTGTGATAAAACTGAATCTCTTGTTTAATAAGATCGTAAGTATACCTGATTATTCCAAAAAAACAATCATCTTAATATGACTTATTAGTTTCCCGAGTAATTTGTAATATACATACATTGTTCCAAATTCCTATAATATCATATAAATACAAGTCCACCTGACAACCTATTTTCGTTGAAGTCACATAAAAATTATACCATATTTGGTTTAAAAAGCATTAAAATAATAATATAGAAAGCATTATCAACAGACAAGAACAGAAACAAAACAATAAACAAACAAAACACTCACTATATCAGTCTCCTCTCCATCCCCATTTCTAACCTTCAATGGCTCTACAAATAGCTGAGCATTGTCATTCAAGACAACTGCTGGTTCACCATTCTTATCAAGGAACTCAAATTTGAGAGGCTCAGCTGTAATAATTACTTTGTGCCCTTGTGAGTTTTTCAGTGTCAGTTTACCATTTTCATTTGATATCAATTTCAATCTGAAATAAATGATGGAAGAAAATTTATAGTTAAGATATAATTTTGTCATAGTTATATTCAAACATTAATTTTTAATGAAAAATCGATGCATACCTTAAACTCTTATTGACATTACAATAAAAGATAATTTAATACTGCAACAATCTTAAATCCTATGATGCAGTTTTCATATGATTTTTTAAAATTAAACACATATGTAAAAAATACTATTTAATATATTACTATTTATAAAATATTGATAGTTATATCAATATTCTATAATTTAATAGTATTATTTGTTGTATTTAATTTAATGGATCATAAGAATTAACAGGTTACATACATATTATATGATAAAATAATGTTGTTGTATGTAATATACAAAAAAATTTAAATTTCTAAATGTATTTCAACTTGAACATCGAAATTTATTAAATAACTTTAAATCACTTACATATCCCCCTTTGGTTCCCCATCAAGAGCAACCATGGATCTATATCGAGGGTACAATGGTTCAGCCTCATCTATTTCAACACGAAAAGTGCCATCAACAAGTGCTGATAGGCGGAGAGCATAATGCCACTAAAACCCAAAAATTTATTTTAAAAATTAGTACTGAAAAAGAAATAAGCCTACGCAAAGCATTTACAAATGCAAATTTTAATAGAATAAAGCAAGTTTTTCAAGGCTTTTATAATTATGGCGCCAGAGATGCTGAAGGCCTTTGTTTAGAAAGACAAAGACTTGGATGATACACAACAAGATAAAACAAATTATTACCTCAACATTTTTCTTTTCTCCATTATTATTAACTGTGATTACTTCTGCCGAAAGAACGTTACCGTGCACGAAAACACTGTCTAAATTCAAAGTGTATTGAGATTTCTCAGGCTTCAGAGGACGTAATCTTTTACAAAATCCGGACTGATCGCATGTTTTAAAATTATTTCTATCCACACATATACAGTTATTAATAGAAAATGCAGCAACCAAAAGAAGTGTTAATGTCTTCATTCTAAAAAAACAAAATAAATTAAATACCTATGATTCGTCAAATTAAGTCAAAAGCACCGGTGGTAAAACGATGAGCCAAGGAAGCTATTTCTTACTTACGTAGAAGTGGACTATATTGCTATTGTATATTATACTCCAGATTTAAGATTTCACGGGTTCATTTCAAAAGCGATTTAATAAATATACAGAAAATCGTAAAAGAAACGATATAATGCACGCTTGCGTTACGTGGAGAAATTTCGTTTGAATTGAGGTCAATTGTCAGTTCTTCTTTGACATTCGTTTCCGATATTGACAATTCATATATGTCAAAATAATCGGTTAGCGAATTAAACCAAAACAAAAACAGACTTAAGTTTCACACGTCATACTTATTTAATGGAATTAATTGCTGTAAATTTTGCACGGACCCCATTTTCTTTATTTCAAAAACGTTGTGCGTCCGTGATACAAAAAATGTCAACTCCATCTAAGTGGACTGTGGAAAAGAATCGTATTCTTAGTTTACCTATCGAAGAAAAAAGGAAGTTGTATAAGTCAGGAGACTTCGTTACTTTAAATCAAATAGATCCATGGTGCAATTACGTAGTCAGGAATAAAGAGATCGAAACCAAGAAGCATAACCTGGAAGACCTCAACGAATTTCGAAAGATAAAGTTGGACCAAGAAAAAAACAAACTTTTGGCTGAAAAGGTTTCTGTATACCGTGGAGATATAACTAAGCTTGAGGTAGTTTCTTTAATAATTTCGGCGTTTATTTATGACTCACAAAATTTAATTTTTAAATATACTGTAAACATTTTAATTATTTCTTTTAGATAGATGCCATAGTGAATGCAGCAAATTCTCGCCTTAAAGCGGGGGGTGGAGTTGATGGGGCCATTCATAGAGCTGCAGGATCATTGCTCCAGGTATTTCTTCAGCCCTATAATATTAGTATTGTAAATCTTGTTATTAATATTAAGATGTTCCATGTTCCCCTCCCTCTACAGTGAAAAATTTGGTAACTTAAATAATAGTTCTATTAACATAGATGTGTGAATGTTTTATTCTCTGATGGTAACATTTTTGCAGGATGAATGCAATTCAATTGGAGGTTGTCCAACTGGTGATGCTTGTATAACAGGTGGATATAATCTACCGGCAAAATGTAAGTTACTAATATTGTCTACTTGTGTCAGTATTACTCTGCACTAGCTTTAGCAATAAAGCAATTAAATTAGGTAGTCTATAAAATTTTGGTAACATAATAAAGTGCTATGTGAAGAATTAAATACTCTTAAAGAATATTACCTTAAATGCCTATAAAAACCCAACCTAAACCTATTTTCAGATATCATTCACACTGTGGGACCGCAAGATGGATCAGCTCCAAAACTTCTGTCTTGCTATGAAAAATGTCTTTCATTTCAAAGTCAGTATCGTCTAAAATCCATAGCTTTTCCATGTATTTCAACTGGAATCTATGGCTTCCCTAATCGCCTTGCTGCTCATATAGCTCTTCGTACTGCAAGGACCTTCTTGGAAAATAATGAAGAACTTCAAAGAATTATATTTTGTACTTTCATGCCAATTGATGTTGAGATTTATGAAACACTCATGCAGATGTACTTTCCTCTGCATGAATGGAATTACAATGATGGAGCTGCTGTTTCAGAATAATTTGAGAAACATTATTTGGATTCTGTTGTAGTATGTTTAATGTGTATGTATGGCGCACAAATAATTTTATAAATTAAAATTGAATATGTACTGCTTTTTTTAATAAGCCAAAATGGGCTGTGATTTTAATAAAATAATGATTGTGTTTATTTTTTATCATTACTCAACCCTATATTAAGAAAGCTTCCTGTAGCCTGTAGACAGAATATATTATTATTTAACATATTTCAAGTAAAATGTTAAATCAGCATAAATTTTAATTTATTTTCTTCAAAAAAGATAAATGCATTAATTGATAAAAATAAAGCTAATTTAAAAATAGGACTAAATTAGGTATAATAAAATAATTACAACTGAACAATAAAAGATAACATACAAATTTGAATTATAGTTAATTATTTTTAATCATCATTTGCTTAAAACCAATCAGCAAATAGCTGTTGCTGGTTAACTAAATCAGTCTTTGTAATCTTCTTAGTTCCTGTTTCTTCATCTCAAGTTTTTTATTATCTTCAATCTGAATCCTATTGGGGACTTTATTTATATAATGATTACTTGCTAATTTTGTTTCTAGTTTTACTAAATTTTCCTCTATCTTCTTAATTTTCTTTTGCAACTTTGTTTTAGCTTCTAATATTATGCTATCTGCATGTTCTCCTGGTATTTCTACAAAAATATCTGTTGTCTCATTTAATATTGAATGAACATACTTTTTGTTTTTCAATTCATCAAAGCTTATTTCACTACACCTAGTTAAATTCAATGCTACCAATAAATTGCTTTGAAAATCATCTTTTAATGTAACATCCCTTGTTTTAATAACTACCGATGGCCTTTCCTTATTTGAAATGCCGTAGAATCCTTTGATTTCTCTTACTAAAAATATTGTTTTTAGAAATATTTCCACACGATTTTCTAAATATGTGTTTCTGAAACATTTAAATGTACTACTTTCTGGAAGTTCAAAAAAGTCATTGTTTATGTCATTGAAATTAACAATTATATTCTTTTCAAACGCAGGTATTTTTGGAATAATCTCGTCAGTTAAATAAATCATAAACGGCGATAACGATCTTAAAGACGTATTTAATACTGCTGATAATGTGTGTGCGTGGGCAAACGCGAGTTTTGCATTAATATCATCAAAACCAGGTTTAGTGGCTTCTAAGTAGATATCGCAAAATTCATGGTAAATAAATGTTTTCAATGCCTTTGTGGCTATATGGAATTCATATTTTTCCATAGCAACATTTACTCTGTCCACCATTTCTGACAATTTACTCAAAATCCACTGATCAAAATATGTTAAATCTTCTTGTTGTAAGTCTAAATTTATTTTTTTCAGCTTTGCAAAGGATAACTGTGTATATTTAACACTCTGCCAGATTTTGTTGCAGAATAATTTGTTTGCATTACATTGATGGACATCAAAGTTGACAAAATGTGATTTCACATCTTGAGACATCAACGTAAATCGTAGCGCATCAACACCACATTCAGGAATACCATTAGTACTAGAAAAATTTGCTTTATGATAAGCCAGAGCTTTGTTTAATTCATCTTTATTAAGTATGCCTTCTTTAAACATTTCAACTGAGTTATCTTTTAAACCATCCATTGATATTCCACTGATAACATCAATTGGATTTATAACATTTCCTTTACTTTTGGACATTTTGGCACCTTTACTGTCACAAATTATTCCATGTAGTAGTACATTTTTAAATGGTAATTCATCAGTTAATTCTAAGCCTAACATCACCATTCTATGTACCCAAAAACCCAGAATATCATGACCGGTCACCAACTGTTGTAAAGGGTAGAATTTTTTATAATCCTGACTCTTTGTTTCTGGCCATCCTAAGGATGAAAATGGATAGATGCCAGAAGAAAACCAAGTATCCAGAACATCAGAGTCTTGTTCAACTGTTATATTTTCTGGCACAGATCTAAGGAATTTTGATGCTTCAACCCTAGCAGTTGTTTCATTGGTTGCAGCTATCCAAACAAAGTTTTTGTCTATACTACATTTATAAGCTGGTATCTGATGTCCCCACCATAGTTGTCTAGATATACACCAATCTCTACAGTCATTTGTCCAATATTGCCATTGTTTAGTAAAATGATCTGGTTCAATCTTTAAGTGACCTTCTTCAGCTACTTGGGCTGCTCTTTCATTCAATAATGCACAAGATAAAAACCATTGTTCCTTTGGCAAATATTCAATAACATCACCTGTACGGCTACAAATAGGTAATGACATTTGATGAGTAGTCACTGATTTAAGAAGCCCTAAATCTTTAAGATGTTCCACAAGAATTTCTCTACAATCATATTTCTTCAAGCCATTAAATTTTCCTGCATTTTCCATACAACCATTTTCATTAATTACTTGTAAAAGAGGTAAATTATTTTGTTTTGCTATCTCAAAATCAACTTTACTATGAGCAGGAGTAATTTTAACTGCTCCAGTCCCAAAAGACATATCTACAAAACTATTTAAAATTATTGGAATTGGTTTATCTCTAAAGGGGTGATGAATTAGTTTACCATGAAGGTGCTTGTATCTGAAAATAAATAAGAAAATAATTGTCACCATTGTATATTATTATAAAACTTATATTCTCATAAAATTAAGTTTATTTTACCAAATAACACACCTAGAATCTTCAGGATGCACCGCCACTGCCGTATCTCCTAGCATTGTCTCTGGCATTGTGGTACAAACAACAATTTCTTCAGTACTATCAACAATCTTATATGCAAAGTTATAAAGCAGACCAAATTTTACTGGCTTATCATATCCCGGCAAAAATCTTTCAGTCACCTGAGTTAAGCCAACATTTTCAACTTCTATGTCAGATACTGTTGACTTCAGTGCATTACACCAATTAACAAGGCCTTTGTTTCTATATATTAAACCTTTGTGGAATAGATTTAGAAAAGCAGTAGTAACAGCGTGAGAATGGTTTTCATCCATTGTGAATATTTCCCTAGACCAGTCTAATGAACACCCAAGCATTCTAAGCTGATTAGAAATTGTATTGCCATGTTTCTCTTTCCATTTCCATACCTCTCTTGTAAACTCTTCTTTACCCATAGAGTGACGGTCAATATTTTTTTGCTTCTTTAAATATTTCTCAACAACTCTCTGAAAATGATTATATCTTACTATTTCTTTTAGTAGCTTGTAGAACAAAATAAAAATTTTTTTTTTTTTAATACCTGTGTTGCTATGCCAGCATGATCAGTCCCTGGTAACCACATAACATTATATCCTTGAGACCTTTTCTTACGAGCAATAACATCTTGTATCGTACATGATAGTGCATGTCCTGAAAAATTAATAAATAAAAATACTCAGACAAATATAGATTACTTACTTTCAAGCTTAAATCAGTGATTGACGAATCTATGAATGAGTGATAAATTATAGATAGATAAATGACCGACACCAAGATAAAGATAAGCTTATATAATTTTGGGTTAAGTTTTATGAGGTTATTATTTATCTTCCAAGATAATCTGGGAAGTCAGAAAATGATTCTCAATATGCGGCTGACTTGAATTCTATTTAATAAAACAGCTACAATTTTTTAAAGTAGAATACAAAACTAACCTAAATGCAACTTTCCAGTTACGTTTGGCGGAGGTAAAACCATACTAAATAGTGGCTGATCATTTAATTTAGCGTGATGTAGTTTCGATTGCTCCCATCGTTTATATTTATCTTTTTCAGTAACTTCTGGTTTGTACGCTGTACACGGCAAAGCTTCTTTCGGAAGAATTGTTGAAGTACTGGATCTAAATCTCTTTAGAAGAGTTATATTTCGTGCATGATAACTCAAAATCATCTTAAGTTTAATAGAGGTACTTAAAGTAAGTTACCACCTCCCAAATCTACTTAAATTGGATTACAGGAACATAAAATACATTATATAGTTCATAGATGTTGTTGACTTTTGAATCAAAACATTGTGATTTTATCACAGACACAGAGTATTAACATTTGTAATATGATTATTTGTTGACAGCTTATTAAGTATTTGTCCAAAACCATCTGTTAGTACTTGTCTAATTCCCTGTGTCAACCATCTGTCAATCTGACTGACCGACAACCGTGACCGGCGACCGACCGATCACGGTGTTTTTTAAAATCTTGTTCAAGTCACAAGTGTGTTATGGCAGTTTTATTTGTAAAATGTATTTAATAAATGTTAAGGAACTGTGAAAGTAGACTATTGTTTATTTGATTGTCAAACACATTTAATTCTTTTCAAAGCCGGTTTTTGCCTTTTAGTTCAAACAAAGAATCTTTTCAACAGCAATTTCTTATCGTCAAACCACGGTCGTTACTTATCGTCTAATTTATTGATAAAATAGTATTTATACTATCTACCCGATTGTAGTTCCGTTTCCTTGACCGTTTCTATCAAAGTCATTTTCCATCAGTTCTAAATAGGACGTTATAAAATGTCGTTGTTAATATATTTGAATCCCTTTAGAGTGTTTCGAGACTTTGTTCGTGCACCGGTCGAAAGTTTTGTTACTGACCAGTATATGGGGTATAAAAAGAAAACAAATGAAAGTATCACCAGCGTCAAGGAATTAATATATAGAGCTGGTATTTTATTAGTGTTTTTCTCTGCTATATTATGGATATCTATATTTATGTATATAGCATTTTATTATACATATATGCCAAATGTTACTCATGTTAGGCCAGTTCACCTGCAATTTAAGTAAGTATTGTTTAGTACCTTCTATTATAATGTTAACCATATATTATCTTTAGTCATAATATACTGGTTAATTACTATTCTTAGATTGTTATAATAGTTTCATCTATAACATTTTATATCTTAATATACAATTACTAATAATTTCATTAGAAGTATAAATAAATTAGTGCATTAAGATAATTGAAAATTAAAGTTTTATAAGTTATCAAAATAAAACCTCACTTAAGAAAATATTATTTAGTTTTATTGAAATGTAAACTTTTCAGATCCTGTGAGGATCAAATGGGCCTCTGTTCCTATCCTTATGCTTATGTTCAGCTAACAAAAGCCAGTTATGTTTTAATGTCAGGGCAGCCCTACAGAATCAAGTTAGTCATGGATGTGCCTGAATCACCTAGCAATAAGGACCTAGGTATAGCATTTTCAGAACTTCTTTAACATCATGAAAGTCACTTAGAACATAGAGTAATTCAAATGATGTAATATAAATTTAAGTAATAGTGTAGTTTTATTTCATCTTGTAGTATTTGAAAATAGTAAAACAAGTGCAATTTCATGAAAGTTCAAAGTTATATAAAGCTTATTCATTTACAGGTATGTTCATGGTGTGCCTACAAATGCGTGGAAAGGGAGGTACATTAGTCTCCTCTTCATGCCGATCAGCTATGCTTAATTATCGGTATGTTATATTTCTTATTAATAATTATAACACTACATCTGCAATTATTATACCACTATATGATGATATTTGGTTGTATAATATAATTGGAAGCTTGAGTAGTGTTGTTTTTAATAAATAGTCCAGGATTGTATATCTATACTAATATTATAAAGTGGAAATATTGTTATGTAAGTATGATTGTAACGAAATGGCTCAAAAAGTTCTGGACCGTTTTTATAAACTCTTTCACCATTGGAATGCTACATTATCACTGATTAATATAGGCTACTTTAATTGCAAGAAAAAATTAAGGATCCCTACTAAAACTATAATGTTACCCAAGGTGTAAAAAAAGCATATAAAATATCTTTCATCTCATTCGCTGCGAGAACTATTGATGATAGAACAAAAAAATGTTCCACAATATTAAGAGCATATCAATATCTACAAAAAATGTTTAAAAAATAAGTGTCCACCCATGTGAAGCTGGGATGGGCCGCTAGTTCAATAATATATTTCAGTACATTATTTCGCTATTATGAAATGTATAACCTCTTCCAAATTTGAATCAGTTTGGCGAGGCCCAGGTTTAAGATCCTTGTATATATAGTTTTATTAAGCAGGCTAACATTTTTATTAAAATGATTATTACTTATGAAAGACCCTATATCCGTAAATGTATCGTTATATATTCTCTGCTTTAAGAGTTTCATTTTATCATCAAAACATTTTCAGGTCGAAATTGCACTACTATATCCGTACGTCGTTATTCTCGCCGCTATTTCTACTCGGAATAGATGATGAGCGACAGGAAATACAAGTGGAGCTGTTTAGCGATTTTCAAGATGATCCAGTGAGTAATGTTATAACAACGCATTTTGGGTTTTATGACTTAAATAGATTTCTTTTATCTAATATATAAAATTCTCGTGTCACAATGTTCGTTCCCATACTCCTCCGAAACGGTTCGACTGATTCTTATGATTTTTTTAATATATATTCAGTTAGTCTGAGAACCGGCTACTATCTATCTTTTAAACCCCTAAGTGATAAGGGGTGTCCAACCCAAAAAAAAATTGGATAATTTTATTTATTTTGTATTTTTTGTTATGTGGCATTAATATAAAAAAACATGCAACCCTTAATTCCTTGATAGTGATTTTTATGGAACTAAAAAATGTTTCCTAGAAATAATATACATGGCATAACAACGTTTGCCGGGTCAGCTAGTATTTAGATAAAAACAAACGAAACGTAATAGAAGTTACTGATGACACTGTCTGCTGACTGCTGATAGACATTTAGTTTTTTAGCTTTTTAAACTTTCATGACAATTCATGGGGCATCATTACTTTTTGTTTAATACTGTTCAAATAAAAATAATCATATATCACTTTGTTTCATAACGCTGAGCAGTGTTGACCTAGTAGCTTCAGCGTGCGATTCTCATACCTGAGATCGTAGGTTCGATCCCTGTATGTGCACTAATGGACTTGTCTATGTACGCATTTAACATGAGCTTGAACAATGAAGGAAAACATCGTTAGGAAACGGGCTTGCCTTAGACTCTAAAGTCGACGGCGTGTGTCAGGCACAGGCAGCTGATCACCTATTTGCCTGTTGGATTGATAATGATCATGAAACTGATACAGAAATCTGAGGCCAACCTAAAAATGTTGTAGCTCCACTGGTTGTTGTAAATAGAACGCTAGAACCGCCCTTGCAAGAATAATCTTAATATATATAAATTACGTGACACGTTGTTTGTCCGCTATGGACTCCTAAACTACTGAACCGATTTCAATCAAATTTGCACACCGTGTGCAGTTTGATCTAACAGATGGCGCTGTGTTGAAAGTACCAACGTTTCACATAAGCTACAATTTAATGGAATAACCACCAAAAAAGCATGGTGGTCCCCATGACTGGTGTCCTCCTACCGATTCCCTTGAATAGTTTGCTACTATGTAATATAACAAAAACCTTAGCCACAGCAACGCTTGGCCGGTCTACTAGTATATCATATAATATAATTCTACTATCTCTATACTTCAATGGTTTTAGAACAGCCCAGTAACTGATGCATACATCGAACTGCAGTCGCGCTTCGTGCAAGTCCATTCGTGTTCATTGCACGTCGAGGCGCACTTTTCGGGGCTACGATACGCGATGTATTATTGGCCTCGGGCCTCCGCCCTCTGCGGTGAGATTTATTAGTGAGCACCATTCATAATCTATGCGTGTCTTTGAGAATTACAAAAAAACATTGGTAGAGAAGTTCTCGTGTTCATTTAGTTAATACTTTTACTATATATGCTTTGTTAAAATTATAATAATTCAGTCAAAATCTGTTATAACGACATCGAAGGGACTACTCATATTTGGTCGTAAAAACCGATCGTCGTAACAGCCGATGACGTTATTAAGAACCTAATACAATATAATTCAGCCGGGACCTTTGATTTTGGTCAATATAACCTTTATGTTGTTCTAAAATCTAAACGATGTCGTCGTAAACGGTTTTGACTGTAGCTTTAATTTTAAAACATGGTAGGGTAAATCAAACTTAAAGTGATGTATAAATAATTCTATTAAATTATGGTCTTTGGAATCTGTATTATTCAAACTGTTATAATAATAATAATAATGATGATTTAGTACTTTTACGTCAATTTTTTTAGTATTTCAGTATGAAAACCCTGAACTGAGCACTTTGTATATGAAAAAGTGTATTTAGTAGTATGTCAAAGGGAGCGTTCAAGTATTACGTAACGCAATTTTTGGAGATTATTGACCCCCCCTTATCTCGCCGCAACGTTTAAAACGTTTCGTGACCACCTTGTGTCTCTTTAGTTACTATTATGTGGTGTAAGTCGAAAATAATATTAACAATAACGCGTAATTCAATCCCCGCCCCGCATCGTAACGTTTTACAAAAGGAGCCCCCCCAAAACGCGTTACGTAATACTTGAAGGCTCCCAAAGTCAAAATCATTTATTCATATAGGTAACACAATGTACACTTAAGAACGTCAAAAAAAAGTCTTCTTATTCAAGGGCACGCATTCCATTTATTTCATTAAATATAAATCCCAGCGAAAAACACAATACCAACGTGTCTTTTTTTCAGGAATCTCCACGAATTTATTCTTTACATCACTCGTGTTTATAATGAGCTGGTATCACTTACAAGATGGCCTGCCTGAATTTATTAAGGTAAGTATAACTATAGGTTTAACACCAAAAACCATTATAAACATTCTTTTTTTTTTATTAGCTGGATACAAAGTCCATTGGCACAAAATTAAGCAGGGTTGCCTTATGCATATATCATAATTTTTTGTTTCGTCTCAAATATTAGTCAACGCAGTACTATTAATGTTTAAAGAGCGTAATTTCTCATTACAAAAAAAAATATTTAACATGAGAAACTTAATATATACAAACGAAATTCACGTCGCCATGAGGCGTTCCAATTTTAGTCTACTAGGCTCATTCTGATATATATCTTTAATGCCATTTGAATTGGTTAAACGCGCTTATATTACGAATTTTAAACGGTAATTGATTAAATAATTGAACACCCTCATACTTAATACTTCTTCAAATAATTTGTACGCGGCTTCGGCAAGATACTCGTCGAGCGAGTTTGCGTGTAGTGGTGTGTATTCAAGACAAGAAAAACGAATGCCAAGTATTTAGCATACGATATTATTACGATAAAAATACATATACATTTTGTAATCTTAAAGACATTACAACCAGATTAAAAGACGTTTATTTTTTGCGTTTTAGTTCAGTGTCAAACACCAGGGTCAGTTTAATAAGAACAAATACTTTAAATTCGCTTAATTTTGATGAATTTTGTATCTTAGACCAAAAAACAACCTTCTTATTGTAATTATTGTATTAACTATAAACTATTTATGAAGGTGCCAAGGTTATAATTAATCGAATGATTAATGTTAATATCAACTACGAGGACAGATAAATATATAAACCATGGTGTAATTGTTCTCAGAATAAATTCAAGACAGAAGTCAAAAGTGAACCAGATGAAAAGAAACAAGTTAGCAAAGTGAAACTTGAACGGAAAGGTAAGAAACTTGAAAAAAAGAAAGTTCTCTATATTCGCCACAGCTGATGTGGTACAAAGAAGATTGGTCTAACTTATAGTGTCACTTTTCACCATAGAGTATACATAAAGACGCGAGACGAGCGTAGACGGATTTAGGTTTTGAAATTGAGTGTGCAAATGTGTCTGACACGAGCGTATCTATTAAAAAGTCTATAGCACTGACTTACTTGCTAACTTACGCTTTATTTCCACCCTGGATGTGAACCCAAGACCGGCAGTCCCATAATATAAAAAAAAATATGTATTTACTAAAGACCGTTGCAGAGTTGACACTGGTGGTATAAGAATACTTTTATACATCTAAGAGATTTGTTATAAAGGACCAAAAAGATTTAAGTGGGGGCCCAATTCACGAATTTGGCAACTAGTTAACGGTTATCGTCGAGTTTTTATTTTATTTTATTCCATGGCCACCTATATCCTCGCCGATATCAAGATTGATCATTCCGATAAACGAGCTAGGTTTGGACATTAATAGTAGTCTCACACTTTGAAATGAATTTTTATTTAGTTTTTATATCCGTGCTGAGTCTTGCTTGTTTCAGTCGGAGTTATCGTCTAGCCTAATAAAATGTTGCCATGTGTTACCTATGCTCTCTATTACCGCGTTAGTATTCGCTGCTGAATTAAAAAAAAATACAATTATATGTTTATAATAATCTGTAATATAGAGGATATTAAATATATCCGTAGGTCTAGTATTGGGGTAAAACAGAGACAATTTAATTTTAATTATAAAGTAATTTCATAAACTTGAAGATATAGTTGCGTACACAGTTGGAGAATACAATTTGTATCTGAATTTCTTTATAGATTCATTTCCATTGATTGAAGAAGAGGCTCTGGCTATTCTAGAAGAATATCAAACGTTGGAGAAGAAGAAGACGTAGACTGAATTATTTATAGCTTTAATTTTATCCCTAAAGGGAAACTGACATTGTTTTAGACTGAGAATATAAATTTATTTTTAATATGTTGAAAAGTTTAGTAAATCGTTTTGCCGTATACTACATATAATAAGTTTTTTGTGTTGCAGTAATATAATAGTTTTATACTAATTGTACCTGTATACTGTTTCCATAATATAAATGTGATTGTTTGATTAACTGCAATGTAAATAAACATTAGAAATGCTATATTTAAAAAGCTTTAACAAGTGTGAGCTTTAAATGTATTCTACTAAGCACCGTTCCTAATTACATATCTATTTAATACAGTTTATATTTGAAATAATGTAATTTACAAGTTACATTTGTATTTTAAGGGTAAGATTTCGAAACGAGACAGCGCTAAGTCAGACGTTAATCAAAAATAAATTGAGTTTGACATACAGTTTGTTTTGTCTCGTTTTTAAATGTCACTCTAATGGTTACAGCTATAATCTATGGTACTCTGAGATATGTCAAGTCTGTCAGCTGTCATACTGCATAGAATAAAGACTTGTGTAGGTTTGAACTTTGATATAGTTTTATACATACAGAATTAAAGGTTTCATATAATTAATTATTCAAGTTATAACTTTGCCTTTTCTTAAGCTCTAAACAAATAAGACTTCAGAAATATTTTTTAGGTTATTAACAAAAATAGAAAATGAATGAAATTAATTTTATATTAGTTTATATTTTAAATAGGTACTCAAAGAGTTGAGTCTTTAATTTTTTGACATTCAAACAATGAATTAGTATTACATAGTACAATTTAGTAAATATATAACATAATTTATGAGCACTGTTATAAGTAATATTTTTTTATTTGGGGATTAAATATTAAAATGAGCTGAGTTTTTATGTTTCAAGACAACTACCAAACGATCCCTAATACGAAGTTTTGGCGAGCGTAACTCGGCCGGAATGGGAGTTTTCCCGCGACTAGCGCAAGGCCGTCTCGTGCGAGACTCGGACCTAGGCTTGGGCCGTCGCACAGTGCGCAATCGCCTGAAGGGCAGGAACGGAAGCTCACTGGAGTGAACGAAGAAAAGGTTCACGCCGGTGAAGGCGGTTTTTTACCCTAATCTGATTTTGACATAAGATTTTGTAGAGCACTTACGCCTTTATACTTCTTAAGTGAATGTGAATTTCCGGCTGCGCACAACAAAGCTGATTAGGATCCAATGAGCCTCTGAATGCTTTCACTGATTATCTGTATCGCTGTATGCTAGGTTTTCAGTGTCTACCAATTTAAAACAATTTTGTATGAAAGGACGCTTTCTCCAGCCTACCAAACCCTCCCGACCAAAAGAAGGATTCTCGACCAGTCTAATCACTACACGGTCCCGCAGCCCGCAGGTCCCGGTGGCTAAGGTCGGAAATCTGTATTTATGCTTAGCGGTCGCAAACGTCATGAATGACGTCATTGTACTATTGTAGGCGTCGATACAATTGTTTCAGCCTGAATCTAATCCAGGGCTTCTTGGGTCTTACGTTAAGTTGATTACAAACTAGTAAGCTGCTAATTTTACAGCGCCTCTAATGGTTACGCACACTACTAATCATTTGTATACAATAAGCCAACACATTAAATTAGGCATCACTTGAATATCACATATATTTTGTAAGTAATGTAAGTGCGTGCTCTCATTTCACAATGCCTAATGCTGACTGACACAGGACAAATCTTTGATTTTAATTTTTAATTATTATTAACTATTAAATGTAAAATTTTATTTATTATATTAATTTTATTATTTTAAAGAAACATTTAATATGTATTTCTTTATTGACGTTCATAAGTGTACATTGTATTAACTAAATAAATGAATTTGATTTGACATAAGAGAGTTGTACCTACTAAGGCTGAATCTTGTGACCCTTAGAACTTCTAGGATTGATTTTTTTACCATCGCCATCGAGGGTAAGTTCTCGTAATACTAGAGAAAGCAAGTTTCACTCATAAGAAACAGTAACGAAACTGCATCTAAGAAATTTTGTCAATAGGTATATAATTACCTATACTACAATCAAACGTTTAAATTCGGAATTGTGAATTTCCTAATCAACTCAATGCTGTTTTGTTAATTTAAAAATAATTATGCTATTCAGTAACATTAACTAATTCTGGTTTTTACTTTTCTTGTGAGTGTTTGAATATATTATTTTAGGCATTATTAAAGAAAAATTATAAATGCACGGAAACGAACAATATTTTTATTCAAATTTTAAGTTTTTAACAATGACATCAAATTCTTGAAATATAATATTAGGAACAGTATTAAATATATTTTCATTTCACGTAATATTTAGGTGATACAAAAGAGAAAGTACATAACCAATATTTTTTTTGATATTGTTTGGTCAAGTTTAGTAAGAAATGTGTGGTAGCAAAGTTTTTGAATTTAGTATACAGTAGGAATTGTTATTTTATTACCATTTTGATATTGGAATTTTAGAAGGTAAGATAAATTAGCTTTAATTTTTCGTTCTTAATTTACTAAGGATCATAGAAAATCTTATTTTATACTACTTTAAAACTTGAAACTTCAAACTACTTATTAATAAATCTTTAGGTAAAATGAGTTGTTGATATTTTAACATGCTCTCATCATAGAATAAAATTTGCACGAATTTTATAACCTGGCAACTTTGCATAACAAAGTTTGTAAAACGATAATAAATAATAATTTAACATTTGTTCCATCTTCAAAATCAATTCATAAGCACAATATGATTGCTGTTACCAGAGCGTGGGCAAATATTATAATCATTATATCGTGTGAAAAAATATCGAATAATAAGTAAGGAAGCATATTGTACAAAATAATACAAAAATTAACCCCAAGAATCTTCTACAATCTTTCTTCGGTTCCTTAATTATTTCCTGATTAATGATTTTGAGTTATTCGCCTTTAAATACTTATAGTACTAATAGTGTCCACTGGTGCCGGTGTAACATTAGCTTGCTGTACGGTCGGGTCCAATAGAGGAATGCTGTCGGTTGTTCTAAAACACAAAACATTTTGTTGATTCAATATAGTAAATACGCGTTTTCCCATAGGCAAGTTGCAAAACATTTTAAAAATTACTTTCTTACATAAACACTGCACATTTTGTTTAGTTGTATATATGTGTAGACACAGTAAATTTCAAATTGGTAAAAGTTCTGTTTGAAAATTTATTTATGTTTTATAACTTGAGGGTATGCAAAAATAATTTTAGTTTTGAGTTTGGAAAAGCCTTTTTGCATTTTTGGTTGCCATATGAAAAAAAATATTACCTTGATCGCACAATAGTAGGTTCAGTAGATACTTCCGTACATGGTGCTGGTGTTTTATTTTGTACAATTGGTAGTGTTGTGCAAATTGTAGCCATTAAGTAGATGTGCTAGAATATAAACAATTAAGTGTAAAGCGCTTTTATTGTATAAATGTATCTAATACAAAATATAATATAAACGTATTTACCATTGACAAAACGAGAATGAGATAAATGGTTGGAGTTGACCAATGCGCAGCATTTTCTATAGCAACAACTCCCATGACCCAATTTATGGCGAAAAATGGTTCAAGAATCAAACAAAGGTTTAAATAGGCTTTTAAATCATCGCCTTCAATATTCCATCCATTTTTCCAAGAGATTTTCGCCGTTGATTTCCACAAATTAATCACGTCCTTGTCTGATATTCTTTTCATCTGAAAATATTAAAAATGGTTTAATATTGGTTAAGCGAATGGGAAAAATATTTGATAATATTTACCTCTCTTCCTTCTTCACTATTGGCATCACTATTGGATGCACCCATTGTGACTGTCGTATATGGATTATCTTCATCGTTCGAATCTCTGTCCAGTGTGTCAGAACTATCAGTATTTTTTCTACTGGGAAGGGGAGTACAAACATTGTTCACCGTTTCGGAACTGCCTGGTTCGTTTTTTGGCCAATTTGCCAAGAGCTGGTCAACCAAATCTTGAATTTTCGCTGATCTTAAATCATTCTGTTTTTGGTTGATACTTTGTAAGCCAACTATGATAATGCCTGTATTGATCAGTATGAGAATCGTTGCCGGTATCATGAAACCTATGACCATACCTTTTTCAATTGACATCCAGCAGTAATGTTTGATTTCATATTGTTCCATTGAAAGCGCATAATTAAACTAAAAATATTATGAATCATTAAAAATTATTAAAAGCAATTTTTGCCTAATGGCTAAAAGCATAGAACTGTCATCCTTGAAGTCTGACCTGAATGGACTTTTCTTTCTATGTGCGCATTGAACACTTGCTCGTGTTGTTAAGGAAAACATTGTGAGAAAAGCGGCATGCTTTGGATCCAAAAAGTCGACGACGAGTGTAAGGCATAGAAGGCTGATCATCTACATGTATATTAGTAAAGAAATACATCACCATATAGAAATCTATAACGGTGAAATATTTAGCGTAATTTTATAATATTTAAATTCTTACCATAACAACTATAGCTGGAACCCCATATGCTAGAAGATAGTTATACTTAAGCGGCAAAAGGTTGTCACATGTACAGAATTCAGCAACTGCAGCACCCAAAGCCACTATCCACACTGCACAAGTAATATGCGTATAATGTAGAAGCAATGCTATTCTCTCACATTGCGAAGGAGATGACGCCCCCTTTAAAATGCCAAATATTGGTTTAAATTTCTCCTAACTCTTAATAATAAAAATAAAAAACTGAGCTTAAAATGAAACATGACTTACCACAGCAGCTTGTATATAAATTAGCGTGCAAGCTGCTAGACAACAGCAAAGATTAATATTGATAGGATATAACTTGCTACTTCTTCTAAATTCTGCGGCACTTTCACTCCACATTAACCACAAAATAGATGATATAGGAAATAGCACGGCTAAACCACTTGTAACATAAATCTAAAAAAAACGTGTTTAAGCAACGGTTAAATATTGTTGTTCTTCTATTCTCTAAAATATTGAAGAGATTGTTTATACGTTACCAAAACCATCCATTCGTCTCGCATTCCGTGACAATTATTAAAACCATACACATATGTAACGCTATCTATTATATTATGTTCTGCCAAGTCTGCATCTGCCAAAGAATCATCCGGGAGGTCCATATCTGGATCTGGTTCTTTCTTTTCTCTAAATATATTCGATATACCTAAAACATTTAAAATAATGAAGAATTTTCTTATTCTTTTTATACTTAGATGATGTTGAAAATACATTAGATATCTTTATTTTTCGTGTGATTAGTAGTGTAATTATTACCTTTAGTGTCCTTCACGATAACGTCAGGATTTGGATATAGCGGAGGATTATCATCGTATATTGAAGATGTAAAGTTAGAAAGCACTACACCGTACTCAGAATCGTAAGTATTTAAATCGTAATCATTACGATCATCAGCTTTATTATATGTAGGTTTCTGTCCTATTACTGGTTGAAAGGACTTGTACGTAGCCAACTTTTGTGGTTTATTAAAAATATCGTACTTGGGTTTACGTAAATTATGATGTCCTGTTTTATTTTCCTGAAATGCTGTAATAATAACATGAATAGTGAAACATATGTTTAATTACAATTTTTAAAAATAAAATTCCTTACCAAGTGCGTTGTTAAAATATGCAAAATAAAAAAAGAAAGTAAGAATAGTTATTTTTGATATAAAGTTCCGCATAATGTTCAGTTGCAACTTATGCACTCGCAATATTGTTCATATTTTAATTTCTATTGCTATATTTATTTTTAAAAATTGTTGTTATTTATATGTTAGTAACTAAACTTTAGTAGATTGTTTTACGAAAAATCAATACTTCTGAGCCGTTTCTTTTTACGTCTATTAAAAATTTTCACTGATAATGGTTTAGTAGTAAACGAGATGAAATAAAACAATTATCAAAATAATTCCTATGAATATAAAATAGTACAAACAGAAGTTTGTTACATAGTATTTTACTACATTGACAAAAAAAGTAATTTAATTATTAAGAATTTATTTATTAGAAATGGCAACACTTTAGCAGATGGTTTTGACAAAAAAGTACTAATTTTATGTCAATTGTCAAAGTAAAAATTAATCACAGTTTCTCAGCAAGCAAACTAACCAGTCTCAAACGCAATAGAAATGTAAGCAAAACTAGACTCAAAATGAGTGCTATCCTAAAGTTCATCCGTGAAAACCACATACTAGCAGTGATAGAACAAGCAATTGCGAAAAAGAAATCTCGCTTGAGTCTAAATTCTTTTGAAATTACCGAAATTCCTACACTGTTATACTCGTGCATCGAGCTGGAACACCTATATTTACATTTAAATAATATTACAACTGTTCCAGTGCAGATTACAGAACTCTTAAACCTTACAACATTGACCCTGGATTACAACGGCATAACTTCATTGCCTGTCGAAATTGGTAACTTGAAAAATCTTGTAAATTTAAACATAAGTTATAATCCCTTAAAAGAACTTATACCAGAAATAGGTGAATTAGAGAACCTTGAAGCATTCTGGTGCAATAAAACAGGGCTACGGGAAATTCCAAAGGAAATCGGCAAGTTGACAAAACTTGATACATTTGGAGCAAGGGGCAATGAGTTAAAAACCATACCAGAAGAAATGACTCAACTAACAAAATTAAGGTATTTTATATGTCTTAACTATTATATCTATTTTATGGAATTTTAAAATATAAGTTTTTATAGAAAACCTAATAGAACTTGATTTCATATTTTACCATTTAAAGTTGTTGAAATTTGTTACAGGTGGCTAACATTAGAAAATAATCAAATAGAGATTTTACCAAACTGTATGAATAACATGGAGGGGATAGTACATTGCAATCTTCGCAAAAATAGGCTAAAGGAATTCCCAGAGTCTTTTCTGAAATGTGTTGATTTGATGTTCTTACAGTTGAATAATAATCAGGTAATCCAATATGTAAAATTTGCTAATCTTATTCAATCATATAGAAATGCTTTTGTCAAACCTATTTGAACTATTTTGATAAATTCCATCTAAATGGTTGATTTATGCCTTAAACTGTATTGAGAATGCCTAAATTGCAAGCAAGGTTCTAAAAGAAGGTCATGGTCATTTTAAAGTTGTACTTAACTGAGGTTGTGCACAAGGTACAAAAACAGTGAAAACATTTTTGACCTTAGTTTTTTAAAATGTACAGTTATATATTTATCCATAAATAAAAATAAATGCAATTATTTGACCATTTGGTGTGGAATTATTTTTGGTATAATATTCAAGTAATCAGGGTATTACAAAATTTGACTAAAATTTCCTATTGATTTGATGTTTAAACCACAAATTTTTTGGTTATTGAAAATAATTAATTTCTACATTAAATGATAACTATTCTGAGCAAATTTTATTTGTGTAAGTTACATGATGATCCATTCACCTTTGAGTTTGTAGATGTAGTAAAAAACTTTGGTTTATAATATGTATTGATACATTGTAGCAAAGTTGCATGAATACTGGTTCTAGTATAATCACTTTACCTTGTGGGTATGGGTTTAAGTAGTGAATAAAAAGTAATGGTTAAAAAATTTCAGATATCCAGTTTACCAGAGAATTTTGACACAAGTCAAGTTACAGTTTTAGAAATGATTGATTTACGAGAAAACCCTATATGTGAATTGTCACATCTAGTAAGTGTCATATTACTTCTACTTAATTCAATAATTTTAGTTAACCCTTATACCAAGATGATTTGGAGAAGTGTCATCCCCTCTGTAGGCGTTGTAAATAGATAAATAATGTTGGCAGATATTTGAAGATGGTATAATTTTTAAAATATTCATTTATATCTCAACATCAATTTCAGGACCACCCTTTAGTTCGCTTCTCAGATGAAATTCCAGTACCTCAAGATCTTTCCCCATCCAGCAGCCGGCCTCATGGCATGGCTGCACAGGCTTTAGCTGTCAATGCTACAGCTCTTCGGTTACCAGCAGTTCCAGCGCCCAGACATCCGGATTTGATATTAGGTAATTGATCCTCTTCTGGCTTAGTGTTTAATGCACACATACACATACATGTAGTCCTTAGTTACAATAATGTGTTACTTGTCATAAAAAAAGAACAGGCAATGGTGTCTCAATTTTTTTTAACAAGTAAGGATGCTTATAACCTTTATTTACCTTAAATAAATTCAGAAACCGGTTTACCGCAAATTGCACTTCGTGAATTCTTTGTATGTGTTCTTAAATATATAATTTTTGTTTAGTATGCAAGTGTAAATAAATAAATTTTAAACTTTTAGTACGAATTAGAGCTTTAAAGGAACAGTTTATTATTTTTTTATAAACTATACAAAAAGTTTTAAAAAAATCTTTTGTACTTTAAGAAATGGAAATGGACGCTTCATCAGTAGAATCAGAAGATTGGGAGAACAGTGTAAATAGCTCTGAGTTGGACGTCCATTACCAGAGTGACGATGAAAGAGGTGACAATGAGGTATTTCCCATTTATTTACAGTATAAATGAACGTTAAAACAGGAACATTTTTTCATTTTTTCCTTTTGTAAAACGTTACGATGCGGGGCGGGGATTGAATTACGCGTTATTGGTAATATTATTTTCTACTTACACCACATAATAATAACTAAAGAGTCACTAGGTGGTCATGAAACGTTTTACTAGACTTGGGTACAGTACTGTATAAAAATAAAAAAGCATGTTAAAACGTTGAACGGTGTTGTTAACACGCTGACATTAGATCGCACAATTTTTTCAGGCTGTGGGTATGGTGTTGCCAGAATTGTCCCGGTACGCGTCAACAGCGAGTTGAATACAACTGGCAAAAAATAATTTAAGATATTATGGTCCGTTGTATTTTCACGAAATTTGAATAATTTTGGCTTAAACTTGTTTACAGAAATTATTATCAAAATGTTTGTTATGGTTTCCATTTAAGAACTAATGAACAGTTTTTCTTTTTGAAAGTAATTTTTAATATATCCTAACCTAACACACTATCATGTATTAAATTCAGATTAAAACGTGTTTAATTACTACAATTTCGAAGCTTTGGTTTAGAACTTAAGTTAAAACGTGTCGTAGACGTGCTGTAAAGCACCCGAAATATCGGGATTATAAAGCATAGTTTTAAAATAAATATTTGTATTGTGGTAATTATACGCGGTTAATCGAGAAAAAGTAAAATATAGCCGTCTCAATCTATAGCAGGTTCAACGAAAGAGTCGTCTATATTTTAAAATAATTGTTATAAGCGGTTTAAAAGACATACTTTAGAACAGTTGTATTTTTATATGAGTTTGGTTCTGTCTAATTTCGTGAAAATAAGATATTTTATATTTGTTTGGGACTTTATATAACTTTGTATACAATGTAATCATAATTCATATCGGATTAGTACATTTTGTGATGTAGTTCGCCAAATATACTGAGTGTATATAGGTTTATATTCTTACGTTCGAATAGAAGGGATTTCATAATCATAGCCTATACATTGCCTCGAAAGTTTGGTAAATTAATATATTGAGGACTTTGGTTATGCATTTTGTTAATGATTTGAACGTCAACTTATTTCGGCCAATCGCAACCCTTGAAAATTAAAATGCTTTGCGATTGGCCCAAACCGCGTAATCGCCCAATGGCACAGCGTAATAAATATTTGGTTATAAAATAAAAATCAATGTTTTTTAGTTTCGATTCATATTTCTGTATCAGCTGATATTTTTGTGTCACATGACTCATAAGCTTGATTGAGAGACGAATATAAACCTTGTGCCAACTTATAATGAAGTACATTTATTTTACCCGTTTTTAATAGTCTGATAAAGATCATTTTTACCAAAAAATATCAAAAACATACAATGTTGCCAAGTTTTCGGCGAATTTATTTATGAACTTTTTTATTTACTTGTATAAATAACATATCGGAAATTGAAATCAAATAATCGCACAATTATTCCGACAGTATATCTTGATACTTATTGTATATTATTTACATAGATAATATGGGTTATTAAATATCTATAATAATTGTAAATATTATTATTTTTTATTAATAAAGGTCTTGATGTTCTAATATTTTTATTCATACTGAAATGTATATTTGTCTAACTGAAGCATTGTTTTCATTTGATGTTTGTTCTAAGGATTCTAGAGCACAAATTAAGATTATGGCCTGGCCTCGAATCTTCATATAATGTCATGACTTCGTCAAGTTTTTGTATGATTTTGATAACCATTCGATTCTACGTATTCTTCCTGTGTCCACAGATACATAGGCCTATTCGTTTTACGTAAGTAAATGTTCTGTTCATTTAAGTTATTAGAAGGCAAAAAGTGAATTGTGAGAAACTAAGTGAAGACTATAATTGTTATAAGACTTTTCTATTAGCGTTTAGCGTGTCTTCGTTCTCATGTAATGATGTGCGTTTTCCAATTACAGAGCATAATGCGACTCAGTGCGAACAATGCCGAATTATGCTGAAGCTTAATTGGAACGTGAATTAGTTTTCAAATGCATCAGCAGAGGGCGCTAAGTCAGTGTTGAAAAAAAAAATGTTCAGAATAGAGTTAGCAACCTCATTAATGTATAAATAATGTGGTAAACAATAATAATTGGTTGAAAACTATTTACGCTTATTTTAAGTAATTTGGATTTTGATTATTTCATTAACATTTTTTTACTGAAATAAGAGAAAACCTTTAAAGAATATAAGGTTTTAACAAGCTAAATTAACAGTAAAATATTTAGTTTCATGTAAGAAGTTTACATCATTTACGTTTTGAGTAATTTTTTTAAATGATTTCTAAAAAAATTATATACTTTTTCAAAACCATTGCAATGTTTACAATAGTATAATACTGTAAAATTAATTTTTTTTTTTTTTTTTTTTTTTTTAATATCTTTATTCAAGTAGGTAACCAAGTACACTTTTGAATCGTCAAGGGTTAAATTAATCGTAAATTTACATTTACTACCAGTTCGCAAGTCAAGGGCGTAGAGCGGGTAAGAAGAACTGGCAAGAAACTTTCCGCCACTCTTTTTAATCGCCAGAGTATTGTCATACAAATTGTTTGAACTGGAGCAATTCAATCCCAAGGAGTTAGGATCATTTAAGTAGTCCTCAAATTTATAAAAAGCTTTGTTGATTAATTTTTCGTTTAACGAGGGCTTTGAATTTATTTAGTGATAATTCTCTAATTTCGCTTGGGAGCTTGTTGTAAAAACGAATACAATTTTCCATATAAGGGAGTGGTTTTATCTTTTTGGAGCCTGGTTGGTCGTACACTCAAATTAGTTCTATTTCGCGTATTATACTGGTGAAAGTCACCATTTGTTTTAAAATCGTTTATATTTTTTTGGACATACAACAAGGCTTCAAGAATATATTGACCAGATAGTGTCATAATATTTAATTCCTTAAACTTATTCCGTACCGACTTCCCTCGGAGAAACACAACAAATACCCCGAACAGCCCGCTTCTGCAGCACAAATATGGATTGAACCTCTGCAGCAGCACCCACAGTAAAATGCCGTACGACATAACGCTATGAAAGTAGCTATGGTACACAATTTTAGCCGTGTCCTCATCAGTAAACTGTCGGATTTTTCTTTACTGCATATGCTGCAGAGCTCAGCCTATTCGAAAGAGTCTCTATGTGTGGGCCCCATTGGAGTTTACTATCTATTGTTATGCCTAGAAAAACAGTTTTGTCAACAAAGTTTAGTTCACTGTCCTTAATTTTCAGGTTACCAATATCTCGCTTTACGCTAGTAGTTGTAAATCTAATACATTTTGTTTTATTCTCATTAAGCAATAAGTTATTTACATTAAACCAGTTAACTATACGAGAGATAGAATTGTTTACATCGTCCAATAATACGTTATTCCTATTCACTTTAAATAGAAGTGAAGTGTCATCACCAAACAATACCATCTCATGAACTTCTCGTTGACAAAGAATGGGAGGTCATTTATGTAAATCAGAAATAAGAAAGGCCCGAGAATCGATCCTTGGGGGACGCCCATTGATACCTGCGAACCCGGAGAGGTGACTCCATTGACATGAACTCTTTGGGATCCTTCCCTTTAAATATGAATTCATCAGGCTGGAAGCTTTGCCATCAACGCCATAGTGTTGAACTTTGTTTACAGATCCGAATTTTAAAATGAAATTGTATTCATATTTTAAATGTGGAATATAAAAAAAGTAACTATTTATACCTTCATCCATACTTATATTTTTTTTTTAGCAGTTTGAAATAACTTTAATTATTTTCAAAATCTACGACGAAACGAAAGCCTTACAAATTTTTCAACAATAAATAATATTTACTAACGAAAATTTCGATCAATGCCAACTTAAAGAAAAACACCGGTCAATTTTCTGTCACTGTGTTGGTATTGATTGCGAGAAGCACGCGAGAGCATTACTTTTGAGAGTGCTCAATTGTGCGAAGCGTTGCTGTAGTTGGAACATTCAACGTTGAGCATTATGCCGCATAATGCGCTCTAGTGCTGTAATTGGTAAACGCACGATATGTACGTATTTTATTTTGATCCCGTATACTGACACTTTTGTCCCCCGAGTGTTGCGTGAACATGCTCATGGCGCTGTTGCTTGGTTTGCGCCGACTTATGCATACGAGTATATGCGCGATTTTTGAGGTAACCGTACAGGCAGGACCATTTCCTTAGTTATTCTTAAACGGTACATAGGGAATCGCTATCTTTAAATAGAGAACATACTATACTTGTTCTTAGTCATAATTTTATATGAAAATAAAAGTACATAGTCTTGCTAAAATTGATAGCATTTTAGAACCTTGCCGATAGCAGGCTCGCACGCTCAGTAATACAATGGCATAATTCGAAAAAGAAATTTTTGGGAAATCGCTTTTAAAATATTTAATTTTTTACATCGGCTTTTTTTTAAATTAAATGCTTTTTATGAAAGTCATGATTATCAAACTTTACAAATGATAATTACACTATAGGAAGCGTTGAAAATTTAATTTAAATGACGATCGATTAAAAAAAGTTATTTACTAATTAAGTAGTGACTGCCGTTTTTGGCAATATAGAGAAAAAAAATAAATAAAATATGTTTATTATGGAACATAAGATACATGTATCACTTATTCCACGTCATTAAATTTGAAGGCATCCCTACTCATCGGCAAAGAAGACAGAGGGTGTAGGCCGAGAGAAAAACCCGGCGTAAAAAACTCTCGGTACTCTTTTAAAACAGCAAATCATCAAACAACACTTATTTAAAACAAATATCGCAAATTGATTAGAAGTAGCCTGTCTAGCACTAGTCCCAGGCCCTTTTATCAACTAGATAATCGTTGACTTTATAGTAAGCCTTTTTACACAGCTTTTCTTTAATACATTTCTTAAATTTATTGAAAGGCAGTGATAAAAGAGCCTCTGGGATTTTATTAAAGAAGAGTATCCCTTTCCCCAAAAAAAGAATTACTAACTTTAGATAGTCTAGTGCGGGGAAATTGCAGCCTGCGTTTGTTCCGTGTATTAACATTGTGCGTATGTTCTATTCTAGTAAACTTATCACTATTTTTGTATACATACATAATATTTTCATAAATATATTGCGAGGGAAAGGTAAGTATATTAATTTCCTTGAATTTATCTCTAAGAGATTCCCTACATTTTAAATTATAGATTGCACGAATAGCCCTCTTCTGCAGGATGAAAATAGTTTCGACATCAGCAGCATGACCCCATAATAATAAGCCATAAGTCATTAAGCTATGAAAGTAACTAAAATAAACAAGTCTAGCTGTATCGACATCAGTTAGTGAGCGAATTTTTTTAACCGCGTAGGCTGCAGAACTAAGTCTCTTCGCCAATCCGTTAATATGAGGGGACCACTGAAGTTTTGAATCCATGGTGATTCCGAGAGAATACAGTTGTATCATCCAGATTCAATTCCTCACCGTTTATAATTGGTCTAGTATCCATAACCCTTGCATTTTTTGCACAAAATTTAATGCATTTTGTCTTTTTTTGCATTAAGTAGAAGGTTATTCATACTAAACCAATGGACAATCGAAGACAGAGCATTGTTCACATCGTCAAAATTTGTTATTTGTCGTTTGATTTTAAAAATCAAGGACGTGTCATCAGCAAACAAAACTATCTGATGTTTTCTCTCTACCATGAAAGGTAGATCATTTATATAAACAAGAAAGAGGAAAGGGCCAAGAATTGAGCCCTGTGGTACCCCCTTATCTACTGCCGACCCAGAGGACCTCTTACCATTCACTTCAACCTTCTGAGTTCTTCCGTGTAAATAGGAAGTCAGAAGATTCAGTGCGGTATTCTTGATGCCATAGTGGCGGAGTTTCCCGATTAAGGTCTCGTGTTGGACACAATCAAATGCTTTGGATAAGTCGCAGAAAACACCTAAAGCGTCATGCGACTCCTCCCAAGCCTTAACTATATATCTATATAACTCAACACCGGCATCGGCTGTCGAGCGACCCTTGGTAAAACCGAACTGATTATTATGTAATAATTTGTTTACGTTAAAATGACTTACCAGTTGATTTAATATAATTTTTTCAAATATTTTACTACAAGTAGGTAGTACGGAAATTGGTCTAAAGTTACTGGGGTCGGACATACTACCTGCTTTAAATAAAGGAATAACTTTACTATGTTTCATTAGATCCGGAAACTCGCCACTTTTAATACAATTGTTGAAAATTATAGCTAGATGGGGAGCAATTACATCAATTATGCTACTAATTATTTTTACAGAAATACCCCAAAGATCGGTAGTGTTCTTAATATCTATGGTTCTAAATATCCTCACTATATCGTCGGCACCAATGGGTCGGAATGAAAAACTGACCTTGCACTCGTTTACATTATCTTTGAGCAGCGATTCGGCGAGGGCGGGAGATGATTGAAGAGACTTAGTAGTCGAAATTGGAATGTCAGAAAAGTACTTATCAAAAACAATCGCTATCTCTTCGTTAGATTTGATTATAGTGTTATCGACACATAGTTCGATGTCTTGATTGCGATCCCTGACTCTTCCAGTTTCACTATCAATTATCTTCCAAGTCATTTTAGTTTTATTGGTACTATTTTTAATCTTGTTTTTGATATTTAAGGACTTGGCCGCGTAACAAACTTTCTTAAATAATTTCGAATAATTTCGAACATAAAGAATAAATTCTTCATTATGATTGTATGACTTTTCAGCGTAAAGGTCATACAACCGTTGTCTACTTTTATAAATTCCCGCTGTCGCCCAATCACTAAACGATTTACACTGCGAATGAGAGACTTTCTTTGGGGTAAAGATGGTGTTGAACTCTTTATTAATACAATCACTTAGATTGTTGTATTGTGTATCAACGGTAGTACCTACCGGTAATAAAGTAGGCGTTTACCTATATTATGTCTAAATCTCACCATTCGCTTTTTATTCACTGGAACAAACACACTGCTCTTATTTACTTGTTTCACCACTTTACATTTTAGCGCCACTAACTGTCCACAATGATCTGAGCTAAGATCAGTTGTAATTGAGGTTTGCATTGCCTCTGCATCTGTAAATACATTATCTATACATGTAGCAGTGGAGCTTGTAATTCTAATGGGCTCAAGAAAGAAGTTAACAAGATTGAAATTTTAATAACAGATTGAATTTTTTACTAATGGAGGTATTTTCTAATAAATTTATATTGAAGTCACCACATACAATAATATACTTATTGTTCTTAAAACTAACTTTACACAAAATTTCCCCAACTTTTCTTCAAAAAAACGTAAGATGCACTTGGTGGTCTGTAAACACTTAAATACATACATACATCATACTACTGAGATACATATAAGACCTACAAATTAACTACATATTGCATATAATATGTGTTGTTAAAGTAAAAATACTTTGTATACAATATGACCTTAGTAGATAACGGTTGGTATTTATTTTATAAATGCTGCCAACTGCAGTTGCAGTTGTCTCAACCTGTTTTCATGGAGACAAAGTTAGGGAGTCAAAAATAAAACCATCAATTTCACTTATACCGAGTGTATTTCTGGATAAATTGGTTACAAAATACTTATTCAACGCCCGCTGGGTCCGAGCCATAAGCAATCAGCCAGTTATCTCAAAATCAAAACTAGGCAATTGTATAAAAATCGTAACTTTTTACAATCTAAATAGTATAAAAGCCGACCGGCGCCTAAACTGTTATGAATAAAAAAACACTGTATTTAATTTAGTTTGAGCTTAACTTACTCTTTAGTTTATAGGAAAAATATAATTAGTATAATTTAAATTATGACTTATGACGATCCCTTATTAGCTAATTCACAGTCGGCTATCTTAATATAGCAATTAACTATACAACGTCGCCGACTAAAGACCGCACTTTTCTATTGAAGCGTAAGGGAAAAAAAGAAGAGAACCCATGCGTATCACTGTAAACGCGCCAAACACACCATCTGACAATTTGAATTTGAATTCTTGGTATCAGTAAAGACCACCAAACCACCTCGTCTTACGTTCTTTTTTCAAAAATGATATTTGCAAAACGCAGTAGAGAAATGGCACAGCCCCTATTTTTTTTTAATTCTAGGTCAGTCATGTCAAGTCAAATTCGATTTTCGAATACCACAGATTATGTACAGATGGAGCATCAAGCGTCATTTCACGTCGGTCGTAGCGTAGAGGTTAAATAAATGCTGATTAATTAATTATTAATTTATTGACGGTCCGTGGCGCGGAGTTTCTCCTCGACAGCCTCTTGAGACGACTCCGAGAGGTCAGTTGCTTGGATGTACTTTTGAACGCCGACGAGCGATTTCTTCAATGCATCAAAGGAGCTGTGAAGAAATACGTCTTTACTCAAATAATATGTTTAACAAGTAATTTTAGTGGATTATTTAATAACGCTACAACTACTATAATGATCTACAGAAACATCTATAACAACTGCTTTACAAGAAAACAAAGTCCCGTAGGCAGGGCTAATTTATTGTTCATGAAATAGTTAAAATATTCACCTAGAGTACAACATCTTCTTCTTGACCTTAGCGGTGTCTGGGCACCATGACATGAGGAACAGTTTCTGTTTCTTGCTAGCCTCTGACGTGCCTTGACACTGGTGGGTGTATTCGAAGTCAAACAGGCCATATCTGAAAAGTAGAAAACGTTATCAATATATATATAAAAATTAATTGCTGTTCGTTAGTCTCGCTAAAACTTGAAAACGGCTGGACAGATTTGGCTAATTTTGGTCTTGAATTATTTGTGGAAGTTCAGAGAAGGTTTAAACAGTAGAAAATATAAATAATAAGTAAAGAAAAATACTACAACATATACAATAAAATCTGTTCCTATGTCTATTAAGAGATAAAGACGTGTCACTTGGTTGTCATATAGGTGCCTTCATGGCTGTAGTTTGAGGTTGTCTTTGGTCTGTTTTGAAAATGTTGTATTACGTTTTGACACAAATATATGTAGGTGATACGAAGTTCACGTATAACTACGTATACGTTATAAATATATAACAAGATGAACTCGTGAATAAGTGTTTTTGTAGATACATCAGTTTTCTAGATAGAAAAAGCAATTATAAGTATACATATATATAGGTTAATAATATTACAGTTCTAACGAGGGTACCACTTTCTAGAAGGGCTTCCATTTGTGTCTGTGAGCTTAAAAGTTGATTAACAAACCTGCACTCTCCGGTGCCACCCTTCTGTAGGTCCTCTAGGAATTGGTCGTACTCGGCGTTTCTTTCTCCAACGGTTTCCACATCGATCTGCTTCTCATCACGAATGTAGAACACGACGTACCGGTGCTTCTTGTCTTTTTTGATCTCTTCGTACGTCGTCTTGCACGCGTCCGAGACTGTTACACCAGACGCCTGGAAGTGACATAAATTTAATTATTATACAGAATATAATATTATAAAGAAAATAAAGACACTGAACAGTTTTTTTTAAAGTTTTTTAATGACATTACAGACTAAACATATCACAATAAAACACACAATGAAAAATCCTAGATAATTAATTATCTTAGTACATTTTACGCAATACTTGGAGACCTAGTAAATCACATCTAAATGTGACATAATGTAACAGCTGCCGGCCCATTTCACGTTTATATTTAGTCACTAAGTGGGATTACGTATTTTGTAGATTTCCTAAGATAATCTCATGTCAAACACAAGTCAATGAAATCATGTTTTGTTTGGTTACACCTAAATACTTATCTACTGTCAACATTATTTTAGTTTTACTGTATTATTATAAGAGAAGTGAAATCGTTTATTATTTTTTATTGTTCTGTAATCTTATCTTTACTTTAGACAATAAAATATATATAAACGTAGCGATTCTTTTGTCTCACAACCAGAAGTAACATGCTTACAAAATTATTTATAGATAAGATTAGAATTAATTTGGCGCAACATCGCGGCGATTAATATCAATTAGTATGACAAAGGTTAATTTCCCATGACATTTAGCTTTGAACTTTCACATTTCACGATTACGTGAATTTTTATCTCAGGGCAAATGTCACGTATGAATAGGGCTGCCAACTTTTTGTACAATAACAAAGTAAGGATCAGAATATTGAACAGTATTTTATTTATTTTACGTTTTTTATTAATTAACCTATAGGGTAATATTTTGATGAAAAAGTTAAACCAAACTCGTGAAAATAGGACTAATTAGTATCATATTTGTCATTTTATAGTTCCATTTTTAATTATTTAAAAGAAACCCAAAAAACACCAGATTTGCAGGTTACTATATCCTCTAAAAAAATATTTAGATTACCACACGTACATTTTAACACGTAAAAGTTTGCTTATAGTATTAAAATTGTAAGCTTTACTTGCATTAACTCCAAAAAATAACACAATGTATAGTTTAACATTACAATTTCAAAAGAAAGTAAAGTTAAAATCCCAAATGAAATAACATTTTTTTTAATTGGAATGGACTGGCCATTTTGGCTCGAGGCATTCCTAAAAAATCTCATTCACTATCCGAACAAAAGCTATACAAAGATTATCTAAAATTGTAAGGCATAGCATACCACTGCGTCGCGTGGAAAAATAGATTCGAGACATTGGCCGTTCGTCTAAATATAGTTTGTGCCTGCGCACGTGTTCGAAAAGTATTGCAGCAAACC
Organism: Pieris macdunnoughi; assembly: GCA_905332375.1. Classification (NCBI taxonomy): domain Eukaryota; kingdom Metazoa; phylum Arthropoda; class Insecta; order Lepidoptera; family Pieridae; genus Pieris; species Pieris macdunnoughi. The sequence goes on along the minus strand of CAJOBZ010000069.1, from coordinate 1,017,810 downwards.
CTTACTCCACTCCACAATTCTTAATATTTATTAGTAGTGGTAGTGGTAAGTCAACTAAGTCGGACTTTAGATTTTTGTTATCATAAAAGTTTTATTTTACTTAGTTTTTAATTATTTGCTTTCAGATTATTAAATACACATTTACATTCATAATCTAATCAATAACAATTTTACTTTACAACGAACATATATCCAATACATTTTTAAATTCGTAACATAATTTACGTAGAATCTCCGACATTAGTAAATTTAAAAATACTCTTAGAAATTCTTGATTTCAAGTAGGTCATGAAATATTTATTTAATCAGTCCAGAAATTTTTAGCTTGATTATTATAAATTATTAAAAATAAAAACAAAAATTCAAAATGCAAAACATTCTTCTATAATATTAGAGAAGATATTTATTTGTAGAACTTCATAGATCTTCCCTATACACAACATTTGACGTGGTTTTGTTTTGTGGCTGCAAAATAATTTCGTGTGAAAACATTAAAACGTACATACAAAAACACAAATGTTTCCTCTTACAATATTAGCATAAATTGGAGTAAACAAAAAATTCGACAACGCTCATATCTGTTTGCGTCCTCTCACACCACCAATTTACGTGTATAATAGATTTAAAAAAATATTATTTCAAGTTAATAGTCCGTTAATGAATACGTATCATGGTCTATACTAAAATTTAACTCACTGACCATAGTGAATAGTTTCTCCTAGCTATAGTCAATCTTATTGTCATCATCGTAAAAACCTAAAGGTATTTCAAGTGCAACGCCAATATCCTATAATAACAAGAAAATTGAAAGTGTTACGATATCTCGTGATAAACATCGTTAACGATAACGTAATAATTATTATTCTTTCTCATGTACAGCGATTGTAATACTTTTTAAAATCGATCACAGTCGCGATGTTATATAAACATTCTTATAAAACATACTGTACGATATACTTTAGAAGCTTACCATAATAATTTTTTATGCCACTAGTCACTCACACAAACAGAAGAAATACTACTGACAGGATGTTTAGGATAGATTGAAAATTGTTTTTGAGTTTAGTGTCTTGTGTTGGTATATAACGCAAATTTCTCTGCATTTCAATTAAAGTAGATTATCAGACCTTAATACACGGGTGCGAAACCCAAGAGGATATCGCCGTGTACATTAAATACTAAGGTAAGGTATCAGCAGAAATGGTGACACCATATGCTGTTCATGTATTAATAGGGGTCCATCTAAGGGTCACCTTGCACCAGTACCGAATTTTAGATATCTTTTAGTTTTTATCTATGTTCCCGGAAACGTGGAGTTACTATAGTATATCACCACCAATATTGTTTTCGTATGAATTAATTAAAATCCAGTAACATTTGCAAAGGTGTCTTGTTATGTACATAACTAAGTCTAAAGTGAGATTTAAAGTGAACCAAATTACAATTGGACTGTTAAATTTTAGTGATCTATCATTTAAATGTGTTGAGGGGGAATATTAACATTAGCTAGAAAATTAGTCCCATTTTTTGAATACATAATTCTAGATGCAATATTTTTTTATGTTACAAATGCAAAACGTGTTCAATTCCTTATAGATTATTATATAGATTATTTTAAGTCAACGAAGTTTGGTTAATAATAATTCGGTAAATTTGTCGAATCACGGCTCCACTTTAAAACAGCTACCAATTTGTATTTCACTTGGAACTGAGACATGCATGTAATATTATCAGTTTTTTAAAGAGGTCCAAAGCCATGCGCCTCCTTAATATTACTTGGGGTTCGACATACAAGTCGTAAAGAACGATAGAAAAATTGTTAGGTTATATTCAAAAATGTGTACCTTCTTTCATTCATTTATTTATGTTATTTTTATTTATTTATCTTGCCAACCCTCGGCACACTGATACATTGATAAACGAAAAATAAAATACAATTTTTAATGTGTCAAGCACTTACAGGCAAACATAGCATATAAGAAATAATAAAATTAATTAAGCAAAACAATAATATAATTTAAATAAACATTAAACAAAAATCGCTCTTAAAGTGTGAGGTGAGCAACTATGGATATCCAGATCCAGCTCATTTAACAGAATGCTCAATCTGGACATCGGTGAATTCATTTCACATTATTTTGAGTTCATTTCACAAATCATATTTTAATTAATTTCTATGGGGTTAAAGAGCATGCGCCACCACATTATTGAATGGTAGTGATGAAAATATGTAAAAAAATGTAAAAAAAATTGGAGCTGTTTTAAGGTGAAGCCGTGATGCGACAAATTTACCAATAATTCATATAACCTTGTTATTATTATAAGCTATGATTTCACGCTATCAATTTTCAATGATGTCGATTTTAATGTGACTCATAATTACTTCCGTTTGAAGGAAGGTGATGACTGAAATGATGTTTTGAATTAGGTGAATCATCACAGTTTTATGAGAAAAACCTTCCGTTAAACAAAACGTTAAAAAAAAGACACGTATATATTACCTATATATAGTCATAATTCAAATTATCGTTAGTCGTTATTCATGTTTATATTTATGTTAATTCCGTGGCGCTACACTCTGTTTGGTTCTTGGCCTCTAACGTCTGTATGTATTTCTATATGTATAGGCAAATAGGTGGTCAGCCTTTTTAGCCTAACATAGGTCATTCAATGGATGTTGGAAATTAATATATACGAGTTTTGTTTCTTCACTTTATAATTATAATTAAAAATTCCCGACTATATTTTCAAAATTGTATATTCTATTTTCAGTTGCTGTAATAATCAATACGAACACGTTTCGAGAAAACGTCGCAATGCGTCTAGATCGCTACACGGTCAGAATAAATTTAATTCCCTAAGCTACCACCACTTGCATTATGAAAAACACCCCAGGTTGCTGGACTTTTATCTTTGACCTTTGTGTTATTGATGATTAACGTACAACAGACCTAATGTGACCCTACTGATGCACTTGAACCTCTGAAAAAAATCATCAGGAGTTGCTCTAGGCCTCAGATACGACAAGAGTATTCGTGACGCGCAATTATCTTCTTAGTCTCCTATGTTGTTGCCCTAACAATAAAATTTCATTGCACTCATTGTTTGAGAGAATTAATCATTTGGTCCTTACATACTTCAGAGGCAATAAAGGGCGAAAGAGATAATAATATAAACTAAAAGAGATAATACTATAAACTAGAGCGTTAATTTTCCCTCTAACCGGGAATCAAGTGAGCGGGGCACTTGTACTGTAGCAAATTATACATATTATATTTATATACTAAACTTACTCTTTACTGATTACTGTTTATAATATAAATATATATATAATTTGCTACAGTACAGTAAGGGTGTCAATACAAATTATGTATTTGTATAAGGGTGTTAATATAATTGGCCCTATGCTTTTAATATATATTGTCTACTACTAATTTAATTCTAAAATTTTATAAAAAAATATTTTCCTATCTAACTCAAAAATATAGTGGTAATCAGTAGTCATGGTATAAAGTTGTTGTCAATATATCAAAATTTCCTGCAAAAAAAAATCTACAACCTTGAAGCTGAGTGCTATAATAATCGCAGACTAACAAAAGAGGTTATAAATATGGATGAAATGTAATATATTAATTTTAAGATAGTAATTAAAAAAACTAAGTAGTAATATAAAATAAAAGCTAATAAAGTTCATTGAACTTCATTTGAAAGCAAGTTCAATAACCTTATGTAATTTTAATTAAACAAAAATCAGCACTTGTTTATAAATAGTAATGTGACCTTAACCATAGATAGAATCTATTTTAGGAAATTGCACTTTTACCACATAACCAATAAGATACATTTACAATGAAAAGCGTTATAGTACTAATAAAATGCATTCATTAATTAGTGTTTTACGAGTGCATTAAAAATATATAAATGGTTTGAATGTAAAATTGTACCTTTTTTTCAACAAGGTTAGACTAGACCATGCTGTTTTTATAATTTATGTATGTAAGACAGAGATTTCCGTGTGAATTATTAAGTTGAGTTAATTATAATTAGAAAGGAGCAAACAAAAGCACATTTGATCATAGCCTAGTATTCACATACAGTGAAATAGTTTCTTATAGACAATTATTGAATGTTTTTTATATTAATGGCCTATGTACAATAGCACTTGGTAGTATAAGAGTTATGAATGTAGAAAATATATTATATGATAAATGTAAAACCTAATCAATATATTTCATTTCATAAATAATTTGACATCATTAAGAATCTTAATTCAAGATAGTTAAAATTTAAATAAAGGATGCATAAGAGCCTCTACTGTTACCATAGTTAACAGGATTGTGTTAATTTTACCTTTAATTGTAGTCTGCAATGGGATTTTTATAGCTTATTTGTGTTAAGGTGTAGCCTAATTATAATTGCTGCAGGTATATCTTTCCTGGCCAGCTTACCATGCCACATAAACTAAATTTTATGTACTTTGTTTGTCAGCTTCATTGCCAATACTAGCAGATTGAGGTGTTTTTTGAGTAAAATTAGCTAATTGAGGAATAGCTATCTAAATGAAAATAGTAGCTTACTCATACACAACTTTACATCCTTCAAATAATGTTTATACACAATGACATTTAGCAATTGATTTTCAGACAGATAAAAACGTCGTAAGAGAAAGTCAACCAAAAAGTGTTTAAATGATTCATTATGACTCATGGGCCATTAACACAAGGAAATCGTTGTAATTGCGTACTTATAGGATTTATTGATAACGCAACCTTGACATTGTTGTGCACATTATCCGCGACTAGTCAAAGGAACGCCCTACGATTTTATGATTACAGTGACAGGCTACCGTTTACCGACCTCCGACCATATATGGCTAAACGTTATAGCGTCTGCGCGGCATTGCGGTCTCCCCGAGTTCGATGCCCTCACCAAAACTTTATGATAAATACGCCAATCGGACAATCCGTTGTCAATGCACCCGTTAAGGTAACCTTTCGTGAAATCCTACACCAACTTAAATTACATTCTTGAAAGGAACTGTAATGAATAGGTAACATGGCTGGAACAGATAAGGATCACGACACGTGGCATAAAATCACTGAACGGTGACAACTATTTCTCCGAAAAGGCGTGCGAACTCTGTGCAGGGGGTTGTGCAAAATATGGCCGATCGTGGCACCGGTTCACATATCCTTAAGTTTTACGTGAATTTGCACGATTTAAAAATCTTTCACTGTGTCCATAATAACAAACACATCGTAACTTTTAAGACACTGTAATTAATGATCATTACTTACCATTTTTTGATGTTAAACACGTAAAAATTCCACCACTAACTTCACCGACTTTACGACAACGGCGACCGGAACGACACTGAATCGGAATGTTGGCTATACGTTATTGCTTGATGGCCAATGAGCGCATGTGTCAAAAATATGAAATCAGTCGAATCACTTGCTTTTATAATTATTTTTCCGTTATAGACTTTAAAAATATAATTAAAGATGAAAAATGTATTACAAATAAACAATTAGAAATTAAAGCGTATTTGAATAACTATATAAAGTTTTTTAAATAAAATAAGTCTTTACTTAGAAATGTCACTCAAGGCGACAACTTTAAAAATATCACTATCTCCGTTGCACACTACGAAGCCACTGTATCTTTTTATTCTTGTTGGAATATTTATGGTATAGCTCTAACGATAAGATAAGACAAAAAAGCGAAGATGATTACAACGCAGAGATACAACTATATTCACGAATATTTACTGATCGAGTACTACTTGAGAAGTGAGTCACTGATGACGACAAGATTTCAACCAATCAGGGGTTAGAATTCAGTAAAATTCCTTATATGGACCGGCGGAAGCCACTGTGTTCCCGTCGATTTGTATTTGATTTTTACCGCGGTAATTACGATAATTGAAGCATACAAATTGCAGACAAGACAAAATTTAAAACGGCGTAACGAATGTGATTGTCATAATATTATTGCGTTGTGTGGAACTCCTAGGCAATATAGTAACTTTTTAAAAACTTACAATAAATTATCATCGTCCATCGATGTTAAATTACGCATAAAATTCACGACGAATTGTTTTTAATGGATGCATTAGTTATGAGATAATATATTATGAAAAACATCGTGTCAAGCGTATAAATTCGATTTAAACGATGGTCAAAATATTCTCATTGACTACTGATAACTATTTACATATTTCTGTAATAAGGGATCTTCAGTAATAATCGAACCTTGTCTACACAATGATGTATTTATTGACTTAGTTAAACGTAGACTAATTCCTTGTAGTTAACTGTGCCTGCATTAGAAAATGATATCGTATTATCGTGTCTGTCATACTTCTTTCTTTCTAATATAAAATTTGTATAAGTAGATGATTTTCCCTCTTGGCATTGGCATTATTTTTAGTTCCTTGATTCGACAATTTGGAGACAAATGTATTAAAAGTTCAATTAATTTAGTAGATATCAAAGTTTTATAAAATTTAGGATATAAAAAAAAACAATGATAATAAATCAATTTAATTCAAGCATTTCCAACATATTTATGGTATCTTTTGTACATAGAGTACATGTTTGTCAATGTCATCTGCCCAATTGCCCCTGCCAAGCCCCGTCTCAGGAACGACATGGCGTAATTTGAATCAGAGACTTGTATTAGAAGAACTATTGAGTTTTCTAAATGTTGCCGTATCATTTTTGGTGGAGGAGATTTTTCTAGACAGAAACAAAAATCGGCTACGGCATACGCTGCGATTCGGGATACGTGGCTCTTTCGTTTCGTTATTGACTGTGTTAATCTGTAAATAAAAAAAAATTATTAAGCAAAATTCAAAGCAGAACGGAATCCCCATATATGGTATATAAGTTTAGGAAATATAAAAAAAATCAACAAGGTGTAAAATTTAAGAAAAAAATTAGGTAAGTAACCCTATTTGGGTCTTGTCCTCGGATTGCATCTGATATATTGATCATATTATTTTATAGACAAGAAGTTGATCAGCCTTCTGTGCCTATGTAGTATTGGATTGTATAATCTGCCTTACACCTTACCAGCATAGGTAAATAAAAACAGTGGCGCTACAACTTTCTTTTAGGTCTGGGCTTCAGATTTCTATATATGTTTAATGGGCATTTGTCAATCTAATAAGCAAGTAGGTGATCAGCCTCCTGTACCGCCTAGGTTAAACTAGAAATCGAACTTACTTCTCAATAGAATGCGCTATTTCAGCTAATTTATGTTCTGTGTTCCTGTCAATGTCAAAATCATTTGTTGAACGCTCACACATACAAAGTACCAGGGCCTTGTAGCATTGCATTAAACATGGCCACCTGTAATACACATTATGAATTAATCATCTCACTTTATTTGTCTATGGTTTTACAACGGTTAATACGGAGGCTAAGTTTTCGATTACCAAATAATGACTAAATATGTTCTGTGAATTTAGGTCGGCTTTCGTAGATTGTCAGAGTACTGCATGTTGAATGTGTTGCTGAGATGGTTTTAAATCTCGTAAAAAAAGTAGGAGAATCAAGTATTTTCTGCCAAATTATTAATTGGCAGTAGAATATCTCGCTATGGATTCTTAATGCGATCAGCTAAGCTGTCCAGCATTGCAATGCAAGAAGAAAATTTTAAATTTGTTACAAAAACCACTCACGTTTAATATAAAAAACTAAACTAAACTTAAATTACTACTTTATTTGCTATGGTGCTGCCACATGTAACAAAAAAATAAGGTTACAAAAATCTCACCTATCTTCCAAAAGTTCATCTCTAGACAATATCATGCTATTTAAGATGGCAACACTGCCTTCAAAGAGCATGAAAAATGACCGCCAACTAATTTCACATCTTGTGTCTATGGAATTACGTCCAAGGAGGTAAAATATCAGCTGTTGTAGTTCAAAGATGGCGTCAATGAATTTGTACTCAAGGTTTATCTGTGGAAATGTAAGTTATCAAATTCAGCACCGAGTTTAGTTAATAATACCATGTAATATTTTTTTTAACTGTGTGAGTCAAATATTAAAATATTTATGCGCAACATTTAGTTTTCGAGTTAGTTAAGTTTTAAGATAGATGTGATTTATATGAATTTTAGGAATATTAATTATTATTATTTTATTGGCTATGAACATTTTTCACAAATAATAATTTCTATAAAGTTATTACTGTCTTAAGTAACCATCATTATAACCGAATCATCGTATATGAATATTAAATTTACCTTCTTCGCAGCTAAAATAACTTCGGACAGAACATCTAGATCAAATTTCAACAATTCACAAATTGAATCTTCGATTTTGACAACGTGAACCTCATTGCCAGTATGAACTTCCCCCTCATAGTGTTGCTGTATCCAAAAACGTAAATTTTTTGTCGATCTAAATATTAGTTTACTGAAGGCAACACATTTCGCTTCAGTAATGTACGAATTTAAAATATTTAAACATAGATACTTCAAAACTCGCCGGCTTATTATTTGCGTCGATGTTATTTCCTCATTTTTCAGTAAAATTGTGGGTTTCTGTAACGGTTGTTATAAATTATGTTAAAAAATTACATTAATTGTTTTGTTTGTCATTTAGTTAAACCTGTATCCTTTTCTAAATCTTTTAAATTGTTAATTATTACTATTAACTCAAATAAAATGCATAAATGAATACCCTAATATGCATTGTCTTTTGGCTAATATGCATTGTCTAATTGTATAGATATTATTAGAAAAATATGAATACTTATAATGAAATAATAATAATATATTAGATATAACATTACTTTAAGTATTCGTACATTGTGAAATATACTTTAAAATATAACAATAAAAGCGTTATTTCATATACACGAGAATTTTAAATAATAAATATTGATTATACCATGACCATTTTATAACTCTTTTAGTTTGGTCTAAAGCAAAATTTATATACCAGAACGAATCTGAGTAAAAATAAATTAAATAATATACTTTATTTTAAGTAATAATTTACCAAAACATATTTACCTTCAGAATGGTTAGTGTATTTAGATCGGGTACAAAATGATTAGCAAACACTTCAACAGATGACAACTCCGATAGATACTTCAAAGTGGCAGTTAACTCTTCCAAACAGCTGTCATTTTTCTTCTGTCTATGGTCAAACGCCATAAACAAGCGAGTCTTGACAGCGCGCCATATTTGCAAAAATAGCTTGTCCTTGTCTTTAAAAATGTCATGTAATTCCAACTTTTTGATGTATCGCAAGACGATTGTCAATAAGTTTATAGAGGTGCCGACATGTAGATTTTTTGTTTCCGAACTTTCAACGAAATGTAACTGAAAAAAAATAGTTACTAGCTTAGTCACAAAAACACTATATTCAAAGAAAAGGAATAATAAAATGGAAGTCTGGCTCTTGCCTTATTAAGAAATTAGAAGATAGAATAATAAAGGGATAGATGTGCTTGTTGATTATTTTTTTTGTAAATAAAATAGCTTGAGCGTGCTACCCTTAATCCTAAGGTCATTCAGTTAAATTACTAGGCACCAATACACTTTTCTGCACCGTAAGGAAACCAGCATTAGACCTAAAAGTCGTCGGCGTATGTCAAACTCAAAAGGCTTATCACTACTTCCCTATTAATGAAAAATAAAACATCACGAAAAAGATACAGAAATCTGAGGCGGAAATTTTAGGGGATTTCAAGGGGTTTTCAAAAATTTAAGCGTAACACAACAATACTTACAGCATTTTGTACAAAAAACTCTAAACCGGACCATAAACAATCCATACTTTTTAAATCCTTTCCATCATTGCTTTCACACGACTTTGTCAAAATAAGAGTGTATGCTCCCATAGCGTTTAGTATTGCCATACCATTCTCCGATATAACGCTCGCATCTGCGTTGCTGGTATTTAGTATATCTTTTCCAAAATCGACACTTTTAAACGAATCTAGCATTGCTTGATTTAAATCTTCTTGCAAACCTGTCAATATTGATTTCGGCACACTGGTTGCACTATTTTTTCTTTCTTTAGAAATTAATGGCAACACTATGCATATGATTTGAAATACTTCTTCGCTAAAATCATCGATGCTCCGAATTTCTTTCTTTTTATAATGTTTTAACAATTGTTTTACAAGTGTTTTTATAACTTCTGGATCTTTTTTTACTTGTCTCGTCGCGAATTCCAAAATGTTTTTCACAACCAACACGTGATTTGCAGTTTTAGCGTGCAATTTAAATAATTTTAAAATACCATTATCAAAGTCAAATAGGTAGGGAACGGGAAATATTTTAAAAATATCTGGAGTCTTCGGCGTTAATTCAAAAATGCTTTGTTGTATATTGTCTATGGTGCGTTTAATTTTTTTCGAGTTGCAACCCTTTTTGCAAGTCAAGAGAATGAAGATGGTTGTCAATTGACAATTTTCATCAAGATAATAAATCTGTAAATTCTTCAGTACTTCCAAGTATTTTGTTATTTCATCACTGTCTCCTACAGATAAATTGTCAAAATATTCTTTAACATCTACATCTTTAAGGAATGTCTCAATGTCAAAGTCCTTTCCTAGACCTTTGCTAAGCGAAGACGCATTTTCGAAGTTTTTGGCAACATTTTTCAGTACTTCAAATGTCAAAGCTGTCAATAAATTTTTATTTTTGGCAACACTTTCACAATGAAAAATGGACGCGTCTGAATCAACAGCATATATTTTAACTAGGGACTTCGCTACTTGTTTGTTTTGGTTTTTATCTAAGTTTGCGAAGAGAGCTTCAAAATAATAACTGTCAAATGTTTTACAGCTAACAGAGAGTTGCTTAATTAAATGTGTTTTTGTATCAATTATTATCTCTTTATCATTTGATGTTGTTAGATAAATAGCCATTGTCTTTATGAGCAGTAAATTATTCTGAAATAATACAAATTTTATTTAACATAATAGGATATGATGCTTGCAATGAATATAGTTATTTCATTTATTTTTTTATCAACATCGAAAAATCGGTTCAGTTTATATAAGAAAACTATTCTTAATAAGATAAAATAGCTAGAATTCATTAATACACGATTATAAAAAAATTGGAATAAAGGTAGTTTAAAATTTAAACCAACACAAATTGCATAGGTAGACTATGTTAAGATTAATAGGCCGGCAACGCACTTACGAGCCCTCAGACAATGCGCGGTCTATGTCTCCACAACTGAGCGTTTCTTAAGGCAGTTTTTGCCGCGCACCACCACTATGTGGAACCAGCTGCCACCTGAAGTATTTCCGAACTAATTCGACTTAGTGTTTTTCAAGAAAAGAGCGTACTATTCTTAAAAGACCGCCAACGGACTTGCGAGCCCTCAGACAATGTGAGTGCCCAAGGGCGGCTGTATCACGTAACATCAGATGAGCCTCCTGCCCGTTACATAAAGAGAATAAACTTGCTTTATTTTGAAAGTTGGTTAAATAGTAACTTACGAATAACGGTGCGTTTTCATCGTCAACTTTGCTTGCGATTTGTTCCCATTGTTCCGCATTTAAACATGGCAATATTAAAGTTAAATCAAAAACTTCGCCATCTTGATTTTGTGGGAACTCCAGTTTGACATTACTATATTTCAAGTTTAATATTTTTAACTGCGCCAAGCTTACGCAGATATGTAGAAAAGATTTTAGAAGCAGCGAATTCTGGAAAATAAATTGTTTTATAAGAGTTGAATAAAGTTGTCCATGGTTTCTTATGTATTTCCTGTTAATCTTCTTTTATTAACAACCCGCAACATAAAATTTAATTTAGTAAAAGATATAACGTTAAGACTATAGATATTCTTAATATCATTTTAATAATAACATTTTCACTTACATAATCCAATTTCAATAGGCACTTGCCAAATTTCGTCAGACATTGCATTTCGAAATTGTGGTAACTGGCCCAGTAATCTTCACTTATCGGCAGAGGGACAGTGTGGTCCGCCATCTTGTTGTGCCGCAGAACAGTCGACAAAATGGCCGCCAGCAATTCAGTTAGCGTTAGTACCGATGGACCTATAATATTAAGATAATAGACAATACCAGATTACACAAAATCTAACACTTTATGACATATGGAGCGCCGAGTCCCGACCCTTACAGTCTCAGTGTAACGTGGGGCCTACGCCCCAAAAGGGGGAAATTCGATTGTTAAGGGGGTTATTCCAAAACTAATTAAAATGATTTGGAATTTGAATTTCGGCTTTACAATGTTTTGGAAATTTACTTACTGTGATTCGCTAACATCACCAAAGTGATTTCTTCCTAAAATCTATCATTTAAGTTTCTTAAGTGAATTCAATTTTGTAATATTAAATGTTCCATAGAGGGGCATAGGAATTTTAGAAACACTAAGGTGGTACTTGGCGCAAAGAATGTTGGAAAACACTAGTTACCACTCATTCTATATAATTATTGAATTTATTGTTACATTAATTTTGTATAAACTATATATTTTTTAAAATATAATTTAACAGGAAATTATACCAATAATACCTACAAGCATTTTCTTCAAGTGAACTTAAACAATCCTCTAAGTCTTTTTTCAACAAGAGTAACAAGTCCTTATTTTGCCTAAACATTAATTCCGATGTTAATTTTCCATATAGCTCCAGGCAATTTTCAGGCAATATATCAAAGCAAGTTACAATTTTACTTTTAAACTTATCACTATCAGAATTACTCATTATCGATTCATTTAATTTTTCTTTAAAATTTTCTTGGTCTTCATCAACATTTTCTAAATGTGTCTTTAAATGTGGTAACATGTTATGAACGAAATTAATTCCTTTGCTAAGTTTGAATAATGTTTGCAGTAATATATTCATTGTTTCCACATATGTGTCTTGTAGACTTGAGCTTTTTTTGGCAACCATAATCTGTGGTAAAATCTGGAACATTGTCTTATCTACTAAGGTTGGATCCAATTTTAGTGCTATCTTTATAATATTTAATGTAGCTTTATCTGGCTTTCGTTCCTTTATTGTTGCTAAAATAACATCTTGTAAAAACAGTAGAAATGTTTTCTTTGTTTCCTTGGACTGTTCATTTAATGTGTCTCGTAAATGCACATTTACGTCAACATCATTTTCCAGCAAAACTTCTAACATACTCAAAAATATACTCCGTTTTATTTTTACTTCATTTCCTTCAAACAATATTGGTTTGAATTTTGTTGCTGTTTTAATGTAAGCTTGTTTTACATTTAAACAATTAACTGCTACAATATAAAATGCAAATAATAGCTGACTTTCTGTTTTAAAGCAACACACAAATATTTTAATAAAATCACATAAAAATTGCTGGTTTCCTTTTGAATTAATAAATACATTTATAATTTTCATAACAGATTCAATATTATCATTCTTTGCTTGTAAAAGATGTGTAAGATCATCTTTCCTAATTAAGTTGTTCAGGTATCGAGCATAAAATGTACGTTTGTTTATCGGAAATAGGATGTTTTGACATACATCAACCACTTTTTCTTTACTTTCTGTATTAAGAAAAGAAAATACTGTCTCTAAGTTTTCTTCTTCAATAAACTTGACAATAAATTCAAATTTTTTCTTACAATCTTTATAATACCTTACAATATTGTCTAATAATTTATTAATTAATAGAACACTTGTTGTTTCTGTTGCTAAATGTTGGAGTAGAGTCATGGTAATTGAAAGATAATCATTAATTTGTATTGATAATTGAGCAGATAATTTGCTGTTTTCTATAAAAGCCGTAATAAATTGAATATCATCATCTTGTATAATAGTATTGTGAAGGTACTGTGATACTATCTGAAAAGCAAATTAATAGCAAATCAAAAAACAAAAGGGTTTTAAGGAAGTTTTGTTACAGCATATTGTGTTGGTATATGGCATAATGCAGTGATCAGTATGCATGAACCAAACATAATTTAAAAATATACATTTCTTACCTTGATCAGTTTGTATTTTAGGTCAACAGTAAAATCATCAACATTGTTTAACCAACTTAAGACATCCTTTAAGTCTTTACTTGTAACCTTATTACTCCCAGTTAAAGCTTCTAGCCATTCACCAATCACTCTTTCTTTAGGTGAAGTTGGAAAGTGATGGGAAAATACTACATTTTTGGCGAGTCGAAGTCTTTTAGGTAATGGCGTTGAGTCATCTTCTAGACGCCGTTTTAATTCTGTAAATTATAACATAGCTTATGAATGGCAATGAAAATCTTTACAAAATATGAGATATTTAAATGAAGAATTAGATGAGAACAACATAACACACTTAAAATAAACTATATATGATTAAAAAAATATAGAAATGACAGTGTTCTTTGATTAATATTCATTTTTTGTAGCAGCTAGCATGTCCATAAAGAGGTTAAAATTTAAAAATTACCATTTATCGGATGAGACATTTTAAAGCACCAGTAAACTTCTAAAACATATTCATTTATTAGTTTCACTTAACGCCTAAGGTATATTTATTTTTTAATGTATAAAACTGTAAAAAATACAAGTATGTAAAATTTATGTAGCACATGCAAATGTTTTGTTTTTGCCGAAACATGTGACATAAGCATAACACAACTGACATCTGAATTCTGAACGATGAGAGATGTCAAAGTTACTTTGATAGTTTGGAATAGCAATGTTTACGAGCGTAATAAATACGTGTACTATACTAGCATAAAAGTCTATGGAATAGTGGAAAACGGTAATGTATAATCAATTGACATTTGGCGCCCTTTTAGGTTTTATATAAAATAGAATTTACTTCGTGATTTTATAGAAAACATAATCTTGTAACCCTCTTCATAAAAACTCCACCAATTGCAATTCCTTGGCTGAAGCTGTTAAATGCAAAATAAAATTAATTTATATTTATTTACAATCAGATAAAAAATAGTGCATGCGTACAAAGTACACAATAATATGTCAGCCCTGCGATTCTGTAACTCACTTTTCGAACTCACACAGCGGTTTTCGCATCGGCGGTCGCTCTCAAATCAGTCGTGAAGCAGTCATTTTATGATTTGGCATTCTGAAAAGGTGGGAGCTTGTAGTTTATTGTTTATTAGAATGCCAAATCATAAAATGACTGCTTCACGACTGATTTGAGAGCGACCGCCGATGCGAAAACCGCTGTGTGAGTTCGAAAAGTGAGTTACAGAATTTTAATAAAACAAAATACTAAATAGAGAACAAAATGGTCGACGTTTGAAATAAAATTAATAATATTAAAAAAAGATAAACTGTGAAAATATCTCAAAAATGACTTATCTGATGGAAAATAATTAGCAAGATTAAATAGAAAAATTATTAACCCATCTGGCAAAGGGGCCCTTAAAGGTAAGTTTATTTATTATAATCTTAGTTACGTATTTTGTTTAACATTAAAAGTTTATATTTCGTATTTAGCCGACAACTGACCAGCCGTGGTGTATATGAGCGACAGAAACTTAAAAATATTAATTATGTTTCAGCACGAAACAAAGGGATACCTAACATCTGGATATATTGTACAAAATTTAAGAATATTATCTTAACAAAAAGATTATTATGTCACGCTAAAAGTGATTCTCTCAGCAAATGGTCTAGGAGGATTCAAACTAAACAGGATGGATAGGTATCTTAAATTTTCAAAATATTACTAAAGGTGAATGCCAATGTTTTCAATATTTTGTTGAGTAATTATAAAATAAAAGGGTACCTATATATAAAGAAGAAAAATTTGTGTTTATATATTTATTCATTTAAGTGTAAGTGCAAGTGTTGGTACTTTTTAGATGCCACGAAACTACTATTGCAACCTTTTAAGTGATTCAGAGGTCAAACACACAACAACAATATTACCTATGTTTTTACTAACACTCTTAAAAACTGAATTCTATTAAAACTATTTTAGAAATATAATAACTATCATAGTAAATAAATAGGAATAAGCAGTGTCTAGAAAAATAGTTAACAATGTTTGTTTGATGGCAAATTTGAAGTCAAATGTAATAGGTTAAATGAGCACATTGTAAAGAATAATTAAATTGTTAGTTAAAAATGTCAAATAAAAAAATATTTTAGGTTTTCTAACTTCAAATTCCATTCATGAAATATAAGAAGTATTGTTCAGATTTCAGAACACAAGTATAAATAATCATGTTAGGTATGTTGGATCAAATATATAAGCTTTCAATTGCTCAAATTCATACCATTTCAAGTGATAACGTTAATTTTAAATGTTGGAAATGACATTGCCATAACTTATTTAATAAACATAGAAGCCATCAAAAGATAGTTAATCTATTTTAGTTGTTATTATATGTAGTCAGACTACACTTTAGCACTAAACATACCCTTTATGGGTCTTGGATTTGTTTCATTAATAAATAATTTATTAAAGTACATACTTAGATTTGCTCAAGATTTTTTTTTATTCATAGTACTGAATCAATAACTGTGTGGCGGAATTACTAAGCTTTGTTACCATAAAACTTTCAATAATATTTGGCTTAGTTATAATATTATCAAACATGTTTTTAAGATACTTTACTTAGAAATACAAAAGATATCCCATAAAGTTTTTGTGTGTTTTATGCAAGTTTTTATTATTTTCCTTAACTTTACAATAATTAAATTGTTATGCAATATTATTGTGTCAGTACAGTGACCTACCACATCTCCCCTAAAATTTTAACACATAATTATTGTATTACAGCCATCAGCGGTAGTTGTCAAGAATGAGGAAGAAAAATGACCAATTATTGAAATGTTAAGAAGAGATATTAAACCGAGACCACAAATGTATTTTGAATGCAGTTTGGACAACTATGATTTTTATATGAAAAATTGTATTACCGTGTTTAAGATAATTGTGTACTTCATAATAAAATTTTTTTGTATCTAATAATATTGTTATATTAATAAAATGATTAATTAAATCTACCACTTATTTAATGACTGCCTATAGAAAACGTAGTAACCGAGTTAAATACATAGCTAAGCCGAAATGAAAAATATATAAGCCATGTTACTTTATAGGTGAATAAAAAGAACAATATAATAACTTACACATTTAATTTAATGATTATAGTAAACTTTTAACACACTACAAAATAATTTCAGTAAAACAAACTTAAGTATAATAAAAACTAATTAAAACCCAGCCTCACATAGAGCTAATCAATAACATCTACTTTATTTTGTAGACAAATATATTTATTTTAATATATTTTCTAATTAGTTTGTATAAAGTAATAGTTATGAACGATAAATTTAAAAAACCAGGAAAAGAAAAAAAAAACCAACAATCATGTATGTAATGATGGTATTTCATACTTGTGTAAAGCAGAATAATGTTTTTATCCAAAACCTTAATGTTATATCAATATATTTTATAAAAATATAAGGAACTGAAATTGTACTGTGTTATCATTTATTATAAATTGAAGGATAAGTAGTCGAAATTCAATAATTTGAAAATGTCTGCACTATTGTGTCTTTTTATATCCAGGGGCCTTGTCGTATGATACAAATGTAATATTCTTCTTCTTCAAAGGCAGAATGTATTTTTCTATCAGAAATTTTGAACATTTGGGGATCTCTGAAATTATTAGATTTATAATTTTAGTATAGTAGAAAAATACAAATATAGGTATAACAAAATTAACCTATCTTAACTTATTTATCGTTTTCTGTTGACTTATCTCTGTGGAGACAAGACATGATCAAGACTGCATCGAAAAATTGGTTCTAGGATCAAAATGATATTTTTAATGTAAAATAATAAAATTTACTTAGATCATCTATTTACTAGACTCTTCGTTCATCTCAGTAGCATATGTTCTAGGTTTCGTCAATACCATATAATTTCTTGAGTATTGGAAAAAAACGCTATAGTAACCAACGCCGAGAAACCAATTGGTCGTTTCGTGCCTACAATTTTATTTTTAATGGTTTACATCATTTATTTCTTGAAATAGGGGGTTTAAACTTTAAAAGTGGAAACGGGCCTTCTGTAACAATAACAAAGTTCATTTCACGAAGCTTAATTTTTTTTATATAATTTTTTTCGTAAAATAATGCTGTATTGATAAATATTATTTTATAAACTTACCCCAAGATACATATAGATTGTCCTATGTTAGAATATTTTCACATAAAACAAGTTTTAACTTCGCTAAAAATGGCTAACTCACTGGTAAATGACGATTTACGGGGGAAGAAGAACTTTTAATTTGACGTACAAAATGTACATTTAAGTGAGATGAGATGTCAAATGGTATGGTATCAGAATACCAAATACCAACAATTTTGGAGCGTGAAGTTTGGGGGGGGCGAGGTGCCAAATATTCCAATGGTTCCAAATGTGAACAATCTCATTTGAGGCGGCACTTTGTCGCGGTTATTGTTTATCAGAATACCAAATTGTAAAATGACACCGAAACGAACGATTTGACAGCAAAAATAGGTGAGGGTGTGTGAGAGTTAAGAATCGCAGGGCAGAAGTGAAACTTCTTTGGCAAACTAATTTTAAAGTCTTGTTCATATTTATACAAATCTAAAACTTTAGATTTCCGAGATGTTAGGAATATAATGAATTTAATTGTCATTAAAATATTAAAAGTGTCGAAAATTAATACAAATTATAAATTTAATTTTTTAAATTTACCTATTTCTTAGATAATAAAAACACGCGACTTTTTAATTTAATATTCGTCACTTGAGATTTAAGTAAATTATTTTGCATAAAATATAAAATACTAATATTTCATAAATTCTCTTTACGAAATTTTAATTTTAAAAATAAAATTTCTATAAGATAATTCGCCCTTCTCACTCTCTCTCAATCGGTCTCAATCGGTCTCTCCCTTTTCTTCGACAAAAACGCTGCACATCTTCGTGACGCTAATATTATTATTATTGCTTTTCATCCGTAAAAAAATTACCCTCATGCGCCTAAAAAAGTTTCACTACAAAAATCTTATTTATAATTTAATCTAATCTAGTATTAACAAATATGTATCTTAAAATTTTCCTTTAACTTACTATGCGTTACCAAAATCTGTTAATAAATAATAAATTCTAGTAACTGGTATTTCTTAGCATTAATCAAAATTTATGGTCTCTTTATTTAATATGGATGCAATATTATGTAAGCTCAGCTGTAGCCTCTAGATGTTATCGTATAGATTGACCCTGGCTCTATATAGGTCATGATACGTTATGCATCTGTGGTCACAGGCCACGGCCACCGGAAGCTACTATTGAGAAGATTACAGGAAACGATATCTGATTGAGCTTTTGCAAGAAGCTTATGTTTGAGGAATAAGAGCATATATTTTTCATTTTTGCTTGTCAGCCATCTTTATTGTGAGATCATTAAACCTTTAAATTTTTATTAATTATCTAAAATAATTTGTTTTTTTTAAATTATTTCTTAATTTATTATCAAAGTAATAATAAGTAAATACCTAAAACGGTAATTTAAAAACACTTGCTAGACCTAACCTTTAGCTTTACCCTTATTGTCATTATATATAGAGACTATGAGCTATATATAGCCTTGAGATTGGAACCTTGACGAGTTAGCAATTTTCGTTATATATTTATGATTTATAGTCCAATCTAAAAATAAACGATTGAATGAGCGGGTTCCATTCATAAGAAATGTCCGCCATTTCGTGAAATATAGAATTAACTAAAACAGAATAGGCCAATGAAGCATAACGCGCATGCGTGAGACCATTGATTTTCATCTGACGTCACAAAATGTCTGCCGTACCCCCGCATTCGTTAGTATAAAGCCTTTAAATACAAGATACTCGCGTAGTTTTACACAAATGGATGGCAGAAATAACTTATTTAATAACAAATTAGTTTGATATTACGATTTTGTACACGCCATGTTTGGTAGATCACTAAAACGCTTCACCATGGATTTCACTATGTGTTTCCTGAAGAAATTTATGTGTTTTTGTAAGTATTCAGAATTTAATAATTAGTAGTATAATGAAATCAAATATATATTGTCATATATTAACAGTAAAATATATTTTGAACAGCTCCTTGTCATCGATACGCGTATTGAACTTATGCAGGATAAAAAAATCTAATTTTCAAGATAATAAATATTTTTAAAATATTATATATAAATATAACTTTATATATTTTAAAAAAACTTGTATAAATTCTTGAATAGAAAAAATATAATTACCCGCCTAAAATATTGTTTATGTGTGTATAATTGATATTTTATTATAAATCAAAAATATATATTTACACAAGTAATTGTAGCTTTTAAATTTATCAAGTTATCTGCAGCTATCATCCGGTTTGGCTATCGAATAAGGAACGACGAACGACGACGAACAATAAAATTGATTCCGTTTTGGGTTTATGTCATTGATTTTCTAAAATGTGGTATTCAATCCTTAAAAGGTACCTCCTTCAATAATTTTGTAGTAATTTCGTAGAGGTGGCGTAGCAAGCGCTACGTATTGTCTAACATTATTTTATAAATGTTTAGAGATTTATTATAATTGATTTTAGTAACCAAAATACGGAAGTTTCGAAATTATTACAATATTATGCCCAACTTATTATTATACAATGCGCCTAAGAATGCGTTGATATATATTTCCATATGAAATGTTTCAAAAATTGATTGTTACCAAAGAAATTTCAACTAATGTCATAATTAGAATATCGACTTTAATAAGTTTATAAAGCTTTCTGCTATTCGTTCTGTTTTTTAAAATCAAACGACAAATAACAAATTTTGACGATGTGAACAATGCTCTTCTTCATGTCCATTGGTTTAGTATGAATAACCTTCTACTTAAAAAAAGAAAGACAAAATGCATTAAATTTTGTGCAAAAATGCAGAGGGTTGTTATGGATACTAGACCAATTATAAACGGGAGGAGATGTGAATCTGGATGATACAACTGTATTTCTCGGAATCACCATGGATTCAAAACTTCAGTGGTCCCCTCATATTAACGGATTGGCGAAGAGACTTAGTTCTGCAGCCTACGCGGTTAAAAAAATTCGCTCACTAACTGATGTCGATACAGCTAGACTTGTTTATTTTAGTTACTTTCATAGCTTAATGACTTATGGCTTATTATTATGGGGTCATGCTGTGATGTCGAAACTATTTTCATCCTGAGAAGAGGGCTATTCGTGCAATCTATAATTTAAAATGTAGGGAATCTCTTAGAGATAAATTCAAGGAAATTAATATACTTACCTTTCCCTCGCAATATATTTATGAAAATATTATGTATGTAATCAAATTAAAATAGTGATAAGTTTACTAAGAATTAGAACATACGCACAATGTTAATACACCCAACGAAACAAACGCCGGGAAGAAGGGCAGGCTGCTGCAATTTCCCCGTACTAGACTATCTAAAGTTAGTAATATTTTTTTTTTTGGGGAAGGGATACTCTTCTTTAATTAAAATCCCAGAGGCTCTTTTATCACTGCCCTTCAATAAATTTCAAGAAATGTATTAAAGAAAAGCTGTGTAAAAGGCTTACTATAAAGTCAACGATTATCTAGTTGATAAAAGGGCCTGGGACTAGTGCTAGACAGGCTACTTCTAATCAATTTGCGATATTTGTTTTAAATAAGTGTTGTTTGATGATTTGTGTTTTAAAAAGAGTACCGAGAGTTTTAGCGGCTTTTTCCGGCCTACACCCTCTGTCTTCTTGCCGATGAGTAGGGATGCCTTCAAATTTAATAGTGGAATAAGTGATAATGTATCTTATTTCCATAATAATATTTTATTTTTATGTTTATTAAAAATATTTATTACCATTACATGGATTTTGGGCTTCCATGAATTATTGAAACAATATAATCTAAATATAAAGTGAGATATGGAAACATTCTCATCGTACCTTCATGGTAATCTGGTCATGGTATGCTACTTATAAAGTGTACGTCATCGCCATATAACCTATTATTAGCTATTTTGGGAACGCTATCTCCCACGCTAAATACCTAGAACTACATATTAACCTATAAATGTACTTCAACGTAGATAGATAGTATGCAATCTAGAAATTACAGTATATTAGAAAACTTAAACTTAAAATGACCAGTACAGTACAGTACAGCCCCCCCCCCCCCCCCCCCCCCCCCCCCCCTCCCCTCCCCTCCCCTTCCCATCACATCACAGACAGTATTTGTACTAAACTACTATGGAATCTGGTTATTTATAGGCTGTCGTAGTTACGCCCATTTGCAGGATAAATTATTAAGCTAGAGTTTAAATTACTTTACCACAAGCGTAACTTTATTACGTGTTGAGTCTTCCTTATAAATCGTGGTCAGCAAGAGAAATTCAGTTAATATTTTTAATAATTATAATATATCGCAACATTATTTTCTCTTTTAAATTTATTCAATATTAGTTGAATTTTTGTAATACTAGCTGGCCGGCGAACCTCGTTTCGCATAACGTTCAAGATTTTAAAATGAATAAAAATTAAGTTCAATTACACAATCAAAAGTGTTTTTATGACGGACCAGCAAAACATTCGCTATATTGGCGATGTGTGTTGCACTCTTCAGTTAAGTACCTTGACAGCATGTGTTCAGCAACGTTCGAATCGGTAAAATATAATCGGAAGAGAAGGCATAGACAATATTACGTGTTTCGTAATATATTTTATAAAAAATGAACGATAGATTAATGTTTAATACCGAATGAATGATGAGTACCACAGTTTAATAATTATTCTTATCATATGAAGACGAATCCAAAAACACACGAATCATAAACATTTGACAAGCCGTTCTTGAGTTATGACTTACAAAATAAATAATAATATTTCCGGCTCTCTTTCCCTCACCTGCAAATGTACGAAGCCAGAATTTTACATACTGACGTAAATAGCATCCAAAAACGGTTCACTTACTTAATATTAACATGGAATTATGTCTCTTTTTCATCAAGACAGATTCGTAGACAACTGTTAAAATATTCTTTAGTGTTAGGAGTAAAGGAGTATCACCTTTAAAGGTGATATAGATAAATGATAGAATACGTATTTGAAAGGTTATAAATTATATGATCCTAATAATTTTAGAACAACTTAAAGGAGAGTATATTAATTTGGTTTAAACCAAATTAATTTAATTAGCAATTCGACTTAGGGTCCTTCAAGAAAAAGGCCGGCAACGCACTCGCGTTCTCCTGGCATTGAGTGTCAATGGCCCGTTTGCGTATTAATGTGACGTATTCAATGTGACGTTATATTTCATTTTACTAAAATTATTCAAGGTTCACGGCTCGAATACCTCCTGTTTATACTAAAAGCATAATTTATCTTGTCACATCATCATTACCTTCTTTACGACGATGTTCTTATAAGGCTTTTTTGTGGATTACATCAGACAATAAGCTGGAGCGATGTTTTGAAATCAAATCGTGACAGGTTTGATAAGATAAAAATTCTGGTTCAATTTGCATGTCTGTTTACGGAACACAGACTTTAAGAGCATTCAAAATAATTATTTTATTAGAAATCACTATAATTAAAATTTATAAATGACAATGTAATTTATCATATACTAAGGTAGTATGTCTATAACAACATTCAAAACTTAGCTTCATAAATTATTAACAATTTTCTTAACTAAAAGCAATAACTAACCTTAAAATATAATAACTAAAATATATTATTAAAAGGAGTCCCTTTAGGCAAGGTTCCGAAGATAATGGCAGCGTTCTCCCTTAGAATAGCTAGACTAATTCTTTGTCCGAGGTAGCTTCAACCTTTTTGCTATTTCCTTAAAAAGCATTAAAATTAAAATTTATTATTAAAATTTTGAAGGGTCGTAAAATTCTAAATATATATAAGTTTTACATTGTTTAACTGAAATGGGATAACAATTGTTAAACATTATTGTATAATTAAGCTAGACACTAATTAAAGATTTAAGTTGGCGCCTGGTAGATTGTACCGGTGACACCCGAGTTGTTGCTTTACTCGCTCAACTAATAAGTATCGCAATACAGCGAGGAAATGCTGCCAGCGTTAAAGGTACACTGCCACAGGGACCATTTTTTTTAAAATTCCTTTTTATTAATTTTTAATTATTTTTTTATTACAATGTAGGTTAAGTAAATTATATTCGTAACGTATTCTGACCACTAAGCAAGTAATGATAGACAGATAGTGTCGTCAAGTTTTTGTTAAAGAAAATAAAATCGTACAATAGTCTTACATTTGTTTCACATTGCCCTCTTATAAACGTAATACAGCTTAGATATACTGTTACTTTTACACTCTTGTACTCTTTTTGCAAATTGAATATCTTAAAAATAATAAACTATTTATGGCTTTTAGTTCATTTATAAATAAGTTACATTCAATCGAAATATCTAATACCGCGCTCCAATGGTTTGAATGTCCCAATTTAGTTCTATTTCAATCTTCGTATTATGTAACTTATAGGCTATATCAAAATTCTCTAGGCCTTTATACATGTACCTACCTATATTTAGTTTCAATTAATACGTCCTACATATCCTAACCGTCTCAACAGGATTAATCTCCGAGCGCTATAATTTTCCATTCATAAAATAGTGATGGGAAAATACGCGATATGAAATATTTGTTTTTGTCTGAGTTTTTTTATTTCTCTTCTTCTTGTTTATTATCAAGTATTGCTTTAAGGCAGGTTCTACCAATTTACATGTATTTTTGATGAAATTTAACTGTACTTTGGGACATACATTGATTTATTTGTGGTAAATAAAACAGAGGCGCTACAATCCTTAGTCTTGGCTTCAGATTTTTGTATCTGTTTCGTGGTCATTTGTTTTTTTTTGAAGGCAAGTAGGTGAGCCCTCTGTGGCTTAGACACTTTTTGGATAAGGCAAGGCGTATTTCTTATGTATTCTTCACTTATGAGCGTCTGTCTGTGCACATAAACAGAAAATTAATTGGTTCACAGCCGGTGTTCGACGCTACGAAGGGATTGCACGCTCAAGCTACTAGGTCAATACTGCTTTTTATTTAAAAAATATCACATTTAAGAGAAGATTATTTTAAATCATTGATTATTTATTTCCGTTTATTATTAAAGGGACAGTCTTTCTTCAAAGAATCAAATATAATTTCTTTAAAGATCTATATGTATGTAAAGTTAGTAATAGTTAAATGGACCCGTATTAATTCCCTATTTTAAAAATAAATTAATTCGAAAAAAGTATGTTATGATTGTTCCACGTTCATTGTTTGATTCTGTTAGTTTTTGGTAAGCAATGTGAAATTCTTGGCTTTATATCGATGTTTCTATAGTGTTGCGTACAGCGCTAGCCCTGTATTCTCAGTAACATGTGATCTGAATTTGTGAGCGCGCGTTTAAATCTTCATGTACTTTGGGAAACGTGCTAAATCTTGAAATCCGTGTTCCAAATTGTTGCGACAGTTTGGGAATATTTATGTGAAAGATCCTGAAATGTGTTTCGTATATTTTATGTTATAAAAAACAAGCGAAATAAAAATAGGACAATAAAAACTTTAATTAGACTTTATATTGACCTTTAAGCGTTTTAACTTTGTTGATTGAATCGATATAATGGTTGACTAAAGTGTATTCGATATCGAAGACAATTATCAAACATAGTATTAAATAAGGTTATCTTCCAATCTCACATATGCAATATCTATTCGTATTATATCGCCATATTTAGTAGTATATTTTTTATTTAAAATTTTATTAAATGTTTGTGTAATGCAGTATCTATGTGGTATTTCATGGCAGTGATGGTGGTCTGTTCGGTACACAGCCTGCAATTAGATAACCAAGCATCGACGCGACGACCCAGGATTACGAAATACAGCAAAACTACTATAGCCCCTGGATCAACGGTATGATACTTTATTATTACAAAATTCATTCAAGCTCACAAAAAATGGTATTTTAAATAGTATGCTTGTTTAATATAGTAGATTGTGTCAATAACTGAATAAGTATATTAAAAATTTGAGTTTAACCCCCTAATTCCTAAAAGCTAAATCAGTCTTTATTTCTCTGTCTACTTTGCCGATGAGTAGGGATGTCTACCGATTCAAATTTAATGACGTGGAATAAGTGATACCTGTATCTTATATTCCATAATAAACATATTTTTTTTTATTTTATAAAACAAGGGGCAAATTGGTTTGGGCTAATTTGACAAGTAACGTCGTCGCCTATGGACACAGTACCAGAAGCCTGGCAAGTGTGTTTTTTAGGAGTCTGGTCTAATAACAGTCTTTTAATTAATTATTACAAACCACAGCGGTTTTCTAAGGTAACATATTGTGATTATATTACATTATTTTGTAAAATAAAGAAATACAAATTGACAGAAAAGAATATGATTATGTTATTATAATGTTATGTGTGTGTATGCTGTAATGAAATGAGCACTTTAGTTAAAACGGTGCAATCAGGTTGATTTTTTTTAAGAATGGCCGAAGTTTACTTTTTGAGCTATTCAAATTCTATCTGGTCTAAGAAATTCATTTATTTAATTTTTATTCTTGTTAATGTAACCATTACTCCTGGAATTAAATTATATGTTACGAATATTGTCAAGATATACATTTTGCAATGATCTTTCGTGGATTGGTTTTTTGGTGCATAATGTATATAAAGACTGACAATTAAAATATAAGAATTTGGTTTTTATTCGTAACACAAGCTATAATGCATATTGATTATATAGCAATGTTGAATTCAATTGCTTTAATACAAGAACGAATAATTGTACATAGTGTTTCGGTTATATCGCATGAAATAAGAGGCTTTTTATATTTATACTAGCAGACTTGGCCAAGCGTTGCTGTGGCTAATGTTTTTGTTATATTACATAGTAGCAAACTATTCAAGGGAAACGGTAGGAGAACACCAGTCATGGGGACCACCATGCTTTTTTTTGGTGGTTATGCCATTTAATTGTAGCTTATGTGAAACGTTGGTACTTTCAACACAGCGCCATCTGTTAGAATTGTGACTATCAAATAATAAACAAATATTTTGCAATAAAATAATATTGCGCGTATAAATTAAGATGTAAGCTATCCCATCTTTTAAGTTGGATCAAACTGCACACGGTGTGCAAATTTGATTGATATCGGTTCGGTAGTTTAGGAGTCAATAGCGGACAAAGTTAACAACGTGACACGTAATTTATATATATTAAGATTATAAAGAATTACTAAAGATCTCTCGTTTGAAACCCATCAGAACATGTTTCATACGTCTTTTCTTTAGGAACCACCAACTGAACGGAGCCTTCTGACAGCAACCTACCGTCTTCAAGGGAGTGGAGGGGAGACATGCATATTACTGGTTGTGGACGCTTTACTTGACATCTCTTACATGACCAAACTTAATGAGCGCGCTGTAAGTTTTTTTTTTAATTTAGTTATCTGCTATTTTGCTACCTGCTTTTGGGAGCGTTCAACTATTACGTAACGAATTTTGTTAGGTAGGTCCTTTTGTAAAACGTTACGACTAACGATTGTTAATATTATTACACTTATGGCACAAATTTCAATAATGTTAGAAACCGAATTTATTGAAATATTATATAAATTTATAAAAAGTCAATTATGTTACCATAATTTCTCAATTAATACACTTGAAACCATAATAAATATTTGCTGATTGCTCCTTTGTTTTTTAATTATTTATTCCGAGAGTTTATTTGTTATTGCATATTGTCTTTGAATTGTGTTGACCTAGTGGCTTCAGCGTGCGACTCTCATACCTGAGGTCATAGGTTCGATCTCTGGCTGTGCACCAATGGACTTTCTTTCTATGTGGGCATTTAACATTTGCTCGAACGGTGAAGGAAAACATCGTAAGGAAACCGACATGTCTTCGACCCAAAAAGTCGACGGCGTGTGTCAGGCACTGCAGCCTGATCACCTACTTGCCTTTTAGATTTAAAAATGATCATGAAACAGATTCAGAAATCTGAGACCAAGACCTAAGGTTGTAGCGCCACTGATTTATTAATTTTATTTTATTGTCTTTGAAATACGTGACTATTACACATTTACATAAAACTTTGTCAGATATAAAATCAAAATTAAAACGTTATTTACATAAATCGACGTTACGATTGCTTTCAGCAATTGCCACAATAGCGACAAAGCATTTGAAGATCTAAATATGTGAATGAGACTCGAGTTATATGTTAAGATGTTGTAATAATTGTTTGTTATTTATGTTTTAACAGGACGCCAACACTTTTGTGCCTAATAACGCTGTTGCTAGTGGATCCTGCAAGGATAGTGATTTGGAAACATTGGTTCTTTCGTTCAAGGAGTTCGCATTGGAATGGACGTTTGCTAAGGTTGGTAACAGTTGGTTTTCCGGCACACAATAATTGTTTTGGTTGGCAGACTTGAACTGATAGCCCGTAGCATAACGTTTTGTAACCTCATTGGAGATGTACTGACTTCAATAAATAATAACAATAAATAAATCGTTTATTTGCAAAGAAAGTGGTACATAGATCGATTAATTATAAAAATCCACGCAATCAGCCATATTAAAATAGGCATGCAAATGTCAGATTAATTTTCATAATGTCATAATAATAAGTTAAGTTATTTATAATTGTTGTTAAACTTATGGTCTAAATACTCGCCTACACTATGAAGGCACCTAGCCTTTAAAAGTTTAATCATATAACACAACATCGTTTTCAATACAACGGACACTTATTTGGTGATAAATTTTAACATTATATTATGGAAATGTCACAGAACAAAAACCAAGAAATCATTCGGCTGTTTTAATCATACACATTACTAGCTGCCGTCGCAAACTTCGTTTCTCCTTAATGCCTAGCCTCCTTTTTAGTACATACCAACATGAACATTTTTTTGGTATGCATCCCAAGAGACTGATCGGTTTTCCGGAATGAAAACTTTTTAGGTTTTTCTGTGATTTTTCTATATTTAAACCTCAGAGTTGAAGGCATAAGATTTTAATTAATGAATAAAAAATAGAGGTTGATCGTAGAGGGTAGATATAAATTAAGAGTTGTAGGTTATATTTTAAAAACAAATATTTAGGTTATATCTAAAAAATAAAAATAAATTGTTTTGGTGGACACTCCTTATCACTTAGGGGTTTGAAAGATTCAATATTTTTTTAATTTTAACCCCAAATTTTAGACCCCAGGTGGCGAACGCTGGTACGTGGACAGCATCAGGCTAACCTACAACTCCAGCGCACGAATACTCGAACACGCGGCCAAGCAGGGTCGTAGGGTCACATTGTCTACTGGCCCTCGAGCGCTACTTTTCCCCACACCTGTTGGCAAATCCTTTGACTGCCCTGATGAATCTATTGTGGAGTTGTTGGAGGAGGATGCTGGGTGAGTCCATATGTCAAGTAGTAATTTCAAAGTTTATTATAAAAGTAATTTAATTATAAATTTATTTTAACACACCAATATTATTACAGTTTACAATCAATGCGATACTATCAAAACTTGTAATACAAAGAGGATTTATAGTAATTATATGGAATTACACATAATTATTATGTTTATTGGAATTTAAAAAAAATAACTATGTCGCTTATTAATTAAATCATATATTTTATTTTTGATGACGATTTAATTAGTAACAGGACGATGCTTCTATGTAGGTATACCCTTATATTCTTCATAAGGTATAAAGTATATTATAAAGAAAAAGCATATCAGTATATACTTATCATCGTTTGACTATTTTCCTATAAGTATATATCCTAAGAAAATCAGTATTTTTTTACATAGATACATGTTTTAAAACAATTATACTAAACATATAGTCAAAGATAGAATATAAAATAATACACTTGGCGTCAAAAAAATCGCACCTTTCTTAAAATTCGTGTCAAGCGATTATAACTTCTAAGATCCTTTCTGTACCCTATCATTATTAGTATCATTTATAAGCTCAATTAATAAGCTTTCAAAAAAATAATCATTTGTTTACGGAAAATCAAAAACCACAAATCATCAGCACTTTGATTGAAAAGTGGCGATGTACGCGTTTGGAGGCTCACTAATTGTACCACCCTGGACGCGTATATAAAGAGGGGGTAAAAGTCAATGATGGGTTATTCGCTATTCAGACGTCACAGAGGTCACTCCTGAAGAGCTTCAACAAGAAAAAACCCAGTGAAATGGATACCATGGCAGCTCAAGTGGTGGCCCTACTGCAAATCGGACTACGGCAGGTTGAAGTTGCTCGGCAACTGAAAATCAGCCGATTTCGAGTGCAACGGGTATACCAACGGTTCCAAGAGACTGGAGGTTACATCAGGAGACATGGATCCGGGAGACGTCGCTGCACTACCGTCAGAGGTGATCGCTCCATTGTGTCGACGTCTTTACGGAACCGCTTCTTCAACGCTGTGGAGCTGCATCAGCGGCTTTGAGCTACTCGAAGGACAGCTGACAGCGTCTCCACGATCAGAAGAAGGCTGTGAGAGAAGAATTTGCTGCCCCGGAGAGCTGCTACAGGCCCCCTATTGACTACCATCCACCGGACGAAAAGGAAGCGATTTTACGAAACGCACGTGCCGTGGACATTCGACCAGTGGAGGAATGTCCTGTTCTCCGACGAAACCCGAGTGTACCTGTACACTAACAACATGCGTAAGAGAGTCTACAGGCGGCCAGGGGAGCGTTTTACACCAGCCTGCACCGTGGAAACCGTCGGGTATGGAGGAGGATCCTGCATGTTCTAGGGCGGTATTTCTATCGACGGCAAGACAGACCTCGTGTGCGTCTCCAGAGCTGGAGATGGTCGCGGCCAGGGGTCTTTGACTGCCCATCGGTATATCACCGAGGTTTTGGAGGAGCATGTGGTCCCATGTGCAGGTTTTGTCGGCGCCAACTTCGAGTTCATGCACGACTACGCCCGGAGACACACAGCCTTGATTGTCGAGGACTACCTACGTCGAGCTGGCATCAAGGTTATGGACTGGCCAGCAAGAAGCCCCGACCTCAATCCTATCGAGCACCTCTGGGACGAGCTGAAACGGCGAGTTTGGGCCCGTAATCCAGCTCCTGCCACTCTCGATGAGCTTCGAGATGCCGTCATCGAGGAGTGGGACAACATTCCCCAGGAACACGTCGTGACGCTCATCAGGTCCATGACTGACCGCTTGGAAGCTGTTCGGAGGGATAGAAGAGGCAACACTAGGTTTTAAGACTAATTTTTAAGGATTGTCATTGTTTATTTTTAATTTTTGTATTGTTCACTTTATTTGTAATTTTGATCAGAATACACATTGTTTCACATTTTCCCAGAATTTTCTGTTTTTATGGGGGTGGTGGCCAATTTCCTACCGTTTTCAAATAAGGGATTTCATTAGCTTTCAAATGATACTAATAATGATAGGGTACGGGAAGGATCTTCGGAGTTATAATCGCTTGACACGAATTTTAGGAAAGGTGCGATTTTTTTGACGCCGAGTGTATATACAAATTACATACTTAATTTATGTTATGATAGTCAAATAGATAATTTGAATCTTGCAGAAACCCCAACACAGCGCATCGTGCTAAACTCTACCTTCGTCAAATGCGTCTCCAGCCATTTATGTTCCGTCGTGATGGTCTGTTTGGTCCTCCCTGGAAGTGTTCTGATGCCAACCGAACCAGATCCGAAACGGCACCAGTCGCGGTCGGCTCTGCACTGGCTATAGCGACCGCTGGTACTCTCATAGGCTATGCAATCTGGCGGTATTTGAAGGTTAAAAAAGTACAATACGACACAATGGAATGAAGGGGTTGAATGCGTTCTGAATTTAAATCTTACTGTCTTTGGGTTTATGGTTTTAAATTAATTTGTTTTTAATACTATATCTTTGTCTGTGTCGCATGAGCTGTCGATAGGCCTTGGCCTGCTCCCGGCCGAAACATTATAATTCGTCTGTGTGGCCAATTTAAACATTTAAAAAAGGCCAAAGCCTAAGAAGTTTTATTTTAAATTGAATATCAGGCTTATACGTTTGGTATTTATTTAATTCTACTATAAGAGGTTTGCGATACCTCAAATACGGAGTTGGAATGCGTTTATATGGTTCTGGAGCCTAAAAAATATGACTCTTTAAAACAAAACTCTCTGTAAAATATAATTTGTTATTATTATTTTTAAAATTTCATGAAAGTATTCCGGGACATTCCTTGTTCAGAACGCATTTAAATAATAAACGTCCCAGCATAGCCAATTGTAAAGTCCCACGCAGTATTTATAACGATATAAGGCACACGACATGATATCTATGCACAATGTACAGTTTTCCAAATATTCACTTACGGCACTGACTGTACAAAACTATTATAGTTGTTAGTCAAACTAAACTAAATTTAGTCAGTTTAGTTTAGTCCATGAACAACGCGTCGTATCAATAGTCCCATGTTATTGTTGAAAGTTGATAATGTTATTCGTGAAGAAAGTAGAATCACGAAAGTTTGATGAATTCGGTAGTTATGGACAATGCCAGTTAAAATAAACTAAAATTGTAGCTTATGCTGCGTTTCAGTTTAGTTTAGTTCAAAGTCCAGCTGAATTGATATAGCGATTTAATGTTTCATCAAGAGATATATAGTTGTTTAAAGTTGTTGATGGTTGATAATAATGTATAAATGTATTTAATCGTCATATTATTCTAGGTGTCACCCAAAACTCGGTGTACTAAGATTCAGATTGACAAAGCATTTGACAGATGTCAGAGTTAGTGCGCGCTTAGAGTGTCCCTCGGTCTCTTGTCTTTGAATCTTACCTAAAGTGCTTTTTCTGAGAAACAAGGACAAAATCTATGTTTGCATGTATTTAACGGAAATGTGAATTTTTCAGAAAAAGTAACATACTGAGTATTGGGTGTTATTTTTACTAACATATGTACTCCAAAGAAACTCTTAGAATAGGTTTTATCGTTTGTTTTTAAGTGGAATATAAAAAAATCCCTATAGGGTTAGGAGAATTGATAAAAATCTCCGTTAAATAAGTGTGTTATGTATGTTTGTGCGCTTAACAATTTGATGGATATATTCAGAGAGTGTGTATTATCCTTGTGTTACAAAGCGTTAAGGAGAGAAAATGTCAAAGCCCATCCACACGCTTGACAAACAATGGCAAACAGCTAACAGCAAACAGCAAACACGGACGTGTGGATGGGTGTTTGTCGTTGTTTGCCTGTTTGTGTTGTGTTGGGCAGTGTTGGATCGGTGTCGGTTTATTTGCCAGATCAAAGGATTTTGGCAAACAGTTTGTACGTATCCACACGTTTGGCAGCGATCAGTATGCGCGCGAGCTTGCGGGAGGCGGACGTATTTACTTGTACACTTTCGTTGGCGCGCAAAGCGTAAAAAATGTCTGATTGGAGCACCTACGATTCTGACATTTTTAAGTAACTTTTAAGTAAATTTAAAAAAAACACGGCAAAGTAAAGCTCAAATAATAGGTCTAAAGCCTTGTACGCTTTCTATGTATTTTAATCATCCACCATCGTCTTTGCTTTCTTTTTTTTCCTTTTTCTTTCTCTTGCTTTAATTTATAAAAAAATATTCAACCCGAAAGTAATAGCTGCAACAAGCTGTGTCGCCATGTTTGCCGATTCGGAATGTTATGAACGTTCGCCAAGCATGTGGATGGCTGTTTGTGTTGGGTGATTGTGGTGGTGTTTGGGATGTTTGTTTTTGCGGTGTTTGTGACAAACAGCCAGCGTGTGGATGCCCCATTAAGTTGCACAAAGCATTCGTAGTGGTCTGTGGAAATACTAAAATACCCACTAGGTACATGATTTCTAGATCTATAACACTGGTAAAGTCTTTATAAGAACCGATTGATCAATGCAAACATAGCACCAATTAGACCCTATGTAATTTTAATTAATTGTGCGAAATGTGTGTCAAAACGTCGACACATGATTAAAATTATAATCGAAATTAAGAATAAGAGGAATGTACTGCAGAAATGTTTGTGAATGTTGATTCGAGAAAGTAAATTCAAAAAAATAATGCAGTAGATTACAAAACTTAGTTCCATGAAAAGTAGTTTCTGTGTGATTACTATTGTGTATATTTTAGACTATAAACATATCACATGATAATAAATATACTTTATAATTTAATCATTTATTTGTAGATATAATTGAAGGTAAGTATATATAATTTATTTTATCAATTGTTTGCGGTGTAGTAAACACTGATAGTACGTGTACAAGCAATAATAATTTTTTATTCGACGCCGTCGTGGCGACAAAATGGCTGAATCGATGTTGTATTGTGCGCAAAACTTGGCTCCACTAGTGTATAGTTAATTATAGTTTAAATATTTAATAGCTGCCTTGCGATTTGAGAGCGGCATCCGCTGTGAGAATTTGAAGAGTGAGTTACAGAATCGCAAGGCTGGTGATATTTTTCTAGAGTTAATTAATTGTATTATGCCTAGGTTAAGTGTGTTATTGTATAATCTTTGATTCTTCTAATTCAAATTTCTACCGTTTTGCTTACATTTATTTTGAAAAGAACTTTCACTGTCCAAACTATCTTACTTAGCATATATTTTGATATCTTTTTGCAAGTTTAAATTAAGCCTAATCTAATTTTAACTACCTCGTCTTACTTCCAAATTTTGTATTACTTTACTCTTTATGTATAGAATTGATTCCATGTAAGTCAGACCTAAAAAACTAAATCAGCCTAAATCACTGTCTTGCAATGTAAATGTCGCAGGCAACTAGTTTAATAAGCTGTTTAATTAACAGCCTAGCCTCGCAACTAAACAGCGCCGTTTAACTAGCGGCCTGAAACATATTCAGCCAGTTGATCAAACAGCTTGGCAAATGACATGGATCGATGACAATTCACAGTGGAAGAGTGTGAATTTAGCTGCACTCAAGCAATTTAATTTTTAAAGAAATATTTTTTATGTCAATGTTTCTTCTTTTTTTTCTGCCATATGGTCACTCTATCGTACGAATGGCCTAAACATTAGCCAGCTGAATTAATAAATGTTGTTTACAAACGCTACGGCTGAATATCTTTCAGGCCGCTAGTTAAACGGCACTGTTTAGTTAAACAGCTAGGCTGCTAATTAAACGGCTTATTAAACTAGTTGGCTGCGACATAAACACAATTTTGAACCAAAGAGCATGTCAGATACAATGTATGTTAGTTTTAGGAGAAAGGTTTTACATGTAACATCAAATATATTTTTACTACGATTTAAGGCAAGGGTGAAGTTGTAATATTTGCCCGAAATGTGTAAGTAAATAAGTTATAACAGACTTAAGTATATAAACACTAGTACCAAGTTTTGCTAGTTAAGGTTTGCTGTGTGTAACGCTTAATTGTGAAGGCTATTTCTTTAAAACATTATACTCATCAATTACTCTAACATATCGTTTAATCAGATTAGTTATAAGTTGTATATTGATCGCTGTTCGATCATGTTTAGTTTGTTAGTGTTCTGTTGTACACAAACTAACTAAAAAGAAACGTTTTTAGTTCTAGTTTTGTACAACGTTTAATATAGTTCTTAATCTACGCTTAGTGCTGTATAAAGCTTTAGTTTTTGAATCTCTTGCTTTTGTATTTTCGAATTTTATACAAATGCTAATCGTTTTCGAATTACACGTACCACTATATCTTGCACTTTGTTTGGATATCTTGCGGTGTGTTACTATATGCGCTGATATATTCTGGTTCAATGGAGTGCCTAAGTCTCACCAAAAACCGAACATAGGCCAAACGCTTTTAATAACTTCATTTTTTTTGCAACTATGATAAAACGTATGATATTTATTTCCAACACACAAATATACAGTGACGCTGGCAGCATTTTCTCGCTGTATTGCGATACTAATTCGTTGAGCGAGGAAATCACCAGCGCAACTCCTCTGCTCAGCTATTACTGGATACAGTTGAAGTAGTTTTACTAGTCTATAACAAATATTTATATAAACAGTCTGGCAGCTTATTATCAGCGATATAGTACCAACTCTTCCGCAATTAACTAATGAGCGAAAGCTAAAAGTTTCTGAAGTGTTTTCAAATAATTGAGATGTCTATTTTCCTAATATTTTGTAATGGATCCCTGTAGCTGTTCCCACGTTCTTAGCGTTATATATCGGTGCATTTATAATGATAAATATTATACTAAAATATTATATGCCATACGATTTGTCTTCCAATAACATTGATCTTATTACAATAGTGTATTGTAGCTTTTATTGGCGTCGCGTGTTATAATTGAATGTATTTAATTGTATTTTAAAATGGTTGTCAATTTTGAAGAAAAACCAAATTTGTGAAGATTTTCATTAATTATAACACGTGCGTATAGTGCAAAAGTGGTGGTGTTATTATTTGGACAAATTGTAACTCTTACTTTCACAACGTAGATACTTTAGTATGTTTGATATTGTTTGAACTACTATTTATATTGTTTTCGATGTTCTAATATAACATACACCACTGATTAGTTGTAAGTGACATATCTCAAAAATTATTGTAATTTAGTGCGTTCATTTATGAGATTATCTTTATGAATAAATGACGTCGAAATCAATGTATTCTTATTTAAACGGTTTCACTTCGATAGATTACAATTTACCGAATAATAATACGTTAAATTGTAAGCAGTAAGTACGTTGAGATTCACAATCTTTCGACAGTTCACAATCTCGCGAGATAGATTACAACCTAACAGTATTTACAATTTTACGGTGACATATATATTATATCCTAAAGGTGCGTACAGACTATGTAACATATTATATAACTTGTGTATTATAACACGTCCTCATTATGTAATCTTGTTATTTAACATTATAACATAAAACAATACTGTACACATTAGAATAACAATGCAATATAACAATGTTATATAACCATTGTCGTTTGTTGTTCTCCAGTGCTATCCACAATGTCGACACGAGAGGACGTTTTGCTGGCTGCGGCAGCGACTGTTGTAATTTTAAATAACAAAAGAAAGAAAAAACGTAGATGCTGGGTTCGTCCTAGCATACATATCAATAACATGTTATTATAACATGTTTTATAACATTCAGTGTCCACATTATCTGAAACATGTTGTATAGCAATGTTGTATAACATGTTATGTTATATTATAGTCTGTACGCACCTTTAGCGGCCGGAATATCTTCGTCCGCGTTCAAGGTATGATGACATCGCAGTGATTTGTAGCCTTTGAATGTAGATTTCCAATCGTGTAACCGATCCTGACGTTTATATGTAACGCAATCTCGATTTAGGTGTTTCCATTTCCTGTCTTTCTCTTTAAAAAATAAGCTAAATAAAAGGGCAGGAGGCTCATCTGATGTTAGGTAATACTGACGCCCATGGACACACACTACTAGAAGGTTCCCAAGTGCGTTGCCGGCCTTTTAAGAATTGGACCTAGCTATTGAAGGACCCTCGAGTCAAAGTCGAATTCATAATAGTTGGTTTTAACATATTGTAGGTGGTGTATAAACGCTCAGTGGTGGAACGCCGGACGTCGAGGTGATACGGGTGGAATTCTGCCTCGACGTCCGATGATGAAACTCTGCTGCAGGTATTAATCGGAACAACAAAAGATGCAGAGAGAACTCACATCTCTACCCCCAAGGGATCAAGATATCTTAATCGCATAAGACTATCAGACAATTTTTCAAGGAGCCGTAATTATTTCAGTATTAAAGGGTTTGATCACAACCTCAAAGATACATTTTAATTTAGTTTAGAAAACTGATTTTACTGTCATCTGGTAGGTGTACAATGCACCACTATTATTTGGTATCCTAAACTCTGA
This sequence comes from Pieris macdunnoughi, assembly GCA_905332375.1. Classification (NCBI taxonomy): domain Eukaryota; kingdom Metazoa; phylum Arthropoda; class Insecta; order Lepidoptera; family Pieridae; genus Pieris; species Pieris macdunnoughi. The sequence goes on along the minus strand of CAJOBZ010000069.1, from coordinate 979,955 downwards.
CAAATTACCATTTATTACAAATAGATGGCGTTCTAAACACGTTTGAATAAAAAGTTCAGAGGATTGTTAGGGGAGAGTTAAAGACTCATATTTGTATACGTACAATTAACACTTGCACAGTGCACATTGTAAGGAAACCAGCTCAGCCAAAAAATTACGAACACAGACGGGTATCCGCCCTTTTGACTTGTTTGGCTCCATTTGAGTGATAGTACATAAATATATATTAGTGCTGTATTTTAGTCATATACACTTTACGACCGACTTGTAAAACGCGATCATATTAGGTATATTATGTTTGTTTATATTCTACTGGAAAGAAATACTCTTGCATCGAAAATGTTGGAATAATTTGTCTAACGCTTTTTTTCCATTAATTTTAGAATGCAAAATACCATTTGTATCACCTCCACGTCCGTCTTTCCACAACTAGGAGTTTCCTAAGGCAGTTTTTGCCGCGCACCACCTCTATGGGGAACCTTCAAGAAAAGAGCGTACCAATTCTTGAAAGCCTAGTAACGCACTCGCGAGCTTTCTGGCATTGAGAGTGTCCATGGGCGGCGGTATCACTTAACATAAGATGAGCCTCCTGCCCGTTTGCCTCCTATTACATAAAAGTTATCTCTGGTTTGGAGGGCACAAAAATGTATTTATTCTAGTACTGTAAATACATATTTCTTATACCTAGTTGTATTAAACTATAATAGTTGATCTATAAAATAAAAATGAATCGCAATTTATTTTGATAAGCGCAAAACTCGAAGACGAATTCGAGTATTTTTTTTAAATTTATTCCTTAAACTCAAGGAAGAGACGAAAGGCAAAATTTTAAAAATTTTGTAGGTATTTTATTCTGGAAAGGACTACAGTCTCTATGGGATAGCAAAGTTATCTAAATGTCCCATATGAAGCTACTAAAATGGTTGGTTAAGTAAAAGAATCACATTAGGCCGAAACAAAATTCACGGGTTCAGCAAGTTTCGAATATATTTTTAAGTAAGCTCACCTGATGTTAACTGATACCACCACCCACGGATACTCACATTGCCAGAAGGCTCGCAAGTGCGTTACCGGCCTATTAATAATTTAATTCAATTAATTTAAAAACTTTTACAAGACTACATTATTAACTACTCCAATCAAGAACAGGCAATATAACACCTGACACCTCTTATTATTTTGTGAGGGTCAGACCCTCCGCATTGATTAGCTCTCAGGAGGATAAAGGGTTTTGATACTGATTTTTATGTACAATTCTTGTTACCAACGTCAATATAGTAGCAGTATTGTATAAAACAACATTAATAAGTTAGGTTATCAAACATTAAATTCTTTGATTATTACAAAAATAACTTTAAGTGTAATTGAATGGAATAAAGATTCTTATTCCGTAGATTAGAAAGAAAATCTTGAGAAAGACATAAAGAATGTGCGTCATATGGAGTAAGATATGAGTTTTTGTTCCACGCGATTAAAGATTGCGATGCCAGCGCTATGGCTACTGAGAGAACTACGCCGAAATTGCCTACTAATGGCGAATGCTACACGCTCGATAATTATCGTGATATTTATCGTGATATTTATCTTGTATTTTTTTAGTATACTACACACTCGATACGGATCGCGTCAGTACGACGGTAAATTTCATTGAGTACACTCGTACATTTCGTGTTACAATATGAGTAACAATATTAAGAAAGCTTGTGCCATTATTATTATTATTATTTCAGTATATGCTGATATACATCAATATCCAAGACTTTGAATTGTAAACATTTTCCGCTGAGCACCAGATCGTTTCAAATCTGTTATTTTTTAAATTATTTTCTGTAGTTTGCCTAGTTTGCATTTGAGGTGTCCCATATGGCCGATTTACACGTATTAAGTTGACTAAAAATTTACTAAATATTAACTTAATTTTAAGTAACTTAACCCGTTAAACAGTGAATTTAGTAAGAAGTTGCAAGTTAAAATTTAGTTGCAAGTAAACAAGGTAGAATAGAATTTTGTCTATTTTTCGGTTAAGTTGGTGGGCGTGGCTAATCACTTGACACGTTTGGAAGGCAAAATTTAGTTAAATTTAAGTGAAAAGCAAAGCTGGGGAGTCATTGCAAAGCTATGCTTTTGCTTTCGGCGCTGGAAGCTCAAAAACATATCCAAAACTATTTGTCCGATATGCGTATACAACAATTAATGAACAGTAGTAGAACCCCTTCCCCAATGAATAATAGTAGCCGTTTTACTCCTTCGCCTTCTTCAAATACGTATTACGTTGAGTCCCCAGAACCTTCACAATCATGTACCTATTGGAGCATACAATACAGTAAATCCCCAATCAGGAAGAGAAAATCCTATATATTTTGTTCTGTGGTCGTCCATCTTGAGCGAATAAATGAGTTTAACTAATTATTTAGTATTTTTACGTGTAAACGGTTACTTAAAATTTAGTTAAGACTTGGCAACTTAATACGTGTAAATCAGCCTATACTTATAGGTAATGTTTCTAATACAAGTATGAATTCTCTATATTATTCCGCCTCCATATATGCGCGTCCTCTTCCATCGCTGGCAGAATAAATACTGACGCGATAAATATCGAGCAGAGACTAGACGCTCGATATTTATCGACGATAATTGATACGGATCGTGGATTTTTAGATTTTAGAAATCCAGCGATCCGTATCACGGATCGTGATACGCATGTACTACACATCGTAATTTTGGATCACGATCCAAATATCACGATAAATATCGAGCGTGTAGCATTCGCCAATGGGTATCACTATTACTATACAGCTGGAAGTGACAAAAAAATGAGAGAATATAAAAAACAGTTTAAAAAAAAACCCTTTTCCCATTCGGTTCGTTTCTAGTGTGTAATGCGTGTGTGCTGTGGCTGTAATTGACCCTGGCTCAGCATTATGCTGAGGAGCAGACTGTTCTACAGCGCTGCTCTGCCAGAGACCACAGCAGCTAGTTTGCGCCTCAGTCGCAAAAAAAGTAAGAAAAGGTATGTAATAAATACTTAGTAGAAAAAAATAATAATAATAAAAGTTACCAGTGAAATGAAATCGTGTGAAAAGGTTTATAGAAAAATTAATAAAAATGTAAATTAAATTAAAAGTTAAACAAGAATAATTGTTAAGAAGTAGATAATTTTTTTTTGGGCGGATTAAAAACTAGATTTCGTGGGATTTTTGTTGAGTTAATAGATGAATCTTATAGCTAAGACTAAAATTAGACTTTAATTTAAGGTGCATTCTATAAAATTACTATCGGTACAGGAATTTGTACGATGTCGAGATATCTACAGCGAGCAGAGCCAGCAGTTAATACTAGTTAAAATCAAACTTACCCCTCAAATTTCAACCCCAACAATTAAATCAATTAGGTACAAACTAACAAGCATGATATTCCGTTTTACCCCTTATTAGTTCGTATGTTTGATCGCAAATTACGCGTAAAATTAGCGTTAATTGTATCGACAATACGTCGCGCTACGGGAGTTATAGCAGTCTTTTGTCCCCTGGGGATGGTAAGACTTTAAATGTTTGGTTTCAACCCAATACCACCTCTATGTACTAACGGTTCGATACCGGGTGAAAGAGTATTTTGTTAGCTGGTTAATTTGCTTTATAAATATTAATTATCATTTCGATAATTACAGATTGGTTTACTGGCAATTGAGCAGGCCACGTTGTCCGGGAACAATTAATCAGAAATCCCTGACGACGCATGGTCACTTCAAGAAGCATAGAATGTTTATTTGCTAGAAAATAATCTACAATTTATGGGTATTAATGATGTTGTGTGTTTTAGTAATTAAACAAGGTATTAAAAAATAACCAATTCTACATTTAGCAGTTTAGTCATATATTTTTTCAAAAGCTTCAAAAATAAATAGAAACATTTTTATAAAAGTTTGTAATAATAAACTTTGACGTAAGAACTCACAAACTGTTTGACTGTATGTTCATTATTTTTCATTTAAAAAGAATAAAGTAAAATATATAGTTTGCAATATTAGTGAATATGTGAGCACTATGTATCTACATAATAATTATTTTATTTTAGTATAGTATTTTTTTAATTCTAGGTACATGGTCTTCAAATATAATTATCAAATCAATGTATACAAAATATTGTAAAAAACTATTTTAAAAATCAAATTTATTGCCCTTCCTATCCATATGAAACTACCTTTTGAAAGAATAATTTTTTTTTAATTTTATGAACTTGTAATTTTGACTTTTAAAAGTGCTTTTAAATAGGCCTAATTGAAATAAATGATTTCACTTTTGACTCGAGAAATATACGAGTATATTGACGTGTAGGAGTAGGACTTGGGACCGTGTTTGTTAGCGTGGTTACGAAATTTTAACCATGAAGAGATACGATCTCCATTTTTCATAATAGGTCCAACTAATTTTAAAATCCTTTAACTATAAACACAAAGAAAACATCAAACGCAAAGAAATCATTGTATTTTTGGATGTTTATTAAATATATAATATTTTAACCTTTAACTTTATAAACATAAAAAAACGAAAACAGCATATTTCGCATTTCACAACCCCACTAATTAACTCGAACATTTTTCACGGGGTGAAGCGCAGTGACTGATTTATTGCCACAAAAAATAACCCGCGATACTAAAATTCAGCACTGTTGGTTTAGTACAGATAATGAACCAGATATTTTTAAATCATTCAAATTCAAAAGTCATTTATTCATTTAGGTACAAATTGTACACTTCTGCATTTATGCTATCTCAAAGGCAAAGTTTTTTGGTTATTTAACTAAAATCACTTAGTTGTGTAATAGTTTTATAATACTTTAACAAAATATTGAGCAATATATATATTTATGTATACAAGACTACTGGCGTAGCTAATAATTCAACATTGCTATATTTTCCTTTCCGTCGATCGAACAAATATAAAAGCTATAAAAAGAATAATCTATAGAAGGAATATCTCATTTTTAACTCCTGTTTCGGGTTCAATTTACTATGAAATAAAATTTATGGTTCAGAATAGAAAGCCGGTCCCATCCATATAATTCCCTCTTTATTTTTAAAAAGGCAATAAGTAGTAATGAGGTGTCAGGTGACTAAAAAACTAACACTTTTTAAAATAGCAAACTTTCATGGTGATGTTGACTTCGAGTTTTTTGTAGTCAATTTGTCATTTTTCTGTCATAATTATTGTGTTTACGTAATAGTTCGAATTTCGAACTAATCAGCCAAATGGCGCAAGGTCCTTTTTATAACGGTATAGTAAGCAAAAAATCTTGGAAGACAAAAGTAGATAGACCGGAATATGGTTGACGGAATGCAGTCCAGAATATTTTTAACTACATATGACATTGGAGTAATAGTGAGATACGTGAGCAGTGTGGGTTAAAAGAGGACGTAGTCACAAGGAGAACAGATGAATGAGAAGCGGCTTACAAGAAGCATACACAAGTCAACCGTGGATGGTGAAGTCAGGTTGGGTAGGCCTTGCCATACCTGGACCAAATCCAGGAGGTACTAGAGAAAGGACAAGTTAAAACCCATATCTGACGAGCATGCATGGTAAATGTCATGTCGAAGTAACGAGAAAGGAATGTTAGGAACGTAGCGTAGAAATAGGCCTGAATATATAAATAAACATATACTGAAATATGCATAGATATATTAGGTATCTATAGCATTCATATCAATTATGAGGAAACAAGCAAAAGACATATATACTATATGTACATAGGTTAGAATTTTTCACTCTTATTCATAAAAAGTAACAGGTGTCTCAAAAGAAAGTTGAAATTTATTTATTTAGCGTTACGTGAAAAGGTTAGACGACTTCTTGGTGCCTGAACATCAAAACTTTCCTAGCTATAACCGAAGAACATGGTTCCAGCAGGACGGAGCAATGTCACACACGTCCAATACGAGTGCATACATTTTCTCAGGCAAATTGATCTCCAGGAGAGGCGACATAAATTGGCCTCCATGCAGTCCTGATTTAACCCCTATGGATTTTTCTTATGGGGTTATCTTAAATCTAAAGTCTACGCCAATAATCCGACTTCTTTGGCGCAATTGAAAGAAAATATCCGTCACTAAATGGCAGCCATCACTGAGTCCACCTGCCGATAAGTAATTATATTGTTCGATTAAATGAGTGCCGCGAACGTGAGCGATTTGGACGGTATTATTTTTAAGAAATAAATTCCCAAATGTGTACTTTAATAATGAATAAACACTTTTTTGATACACGACTTACTTTTTTTAAATCGATCAACTAAATATGAACTTCCTTTTGAGACATCCTGTATAACAGTCTATTTGCACTCTGAACTATACAGTATTTTTTGTCGTTCTATTAAATTTTGTTAACACTAATGAAATGTTTTTAACTTGACGTATTGTTTGTTAATTCTAATATTGTGTATAAACATACGGTCTACTGATGTGAAGCTAATAATAATTTCTCCTGTATAGCCATTTTATGTAAAGATATTTTTTTGTAAAATCGGCGAATTTGTATTAGGATTTATTAGTATAGTAACATAATGTATATTATATAATTACAATAATTAAGCCTCATACATTCCTTGAAATATTCATCCATATACAATATACAATATACTAATTTGAAAGACCTCTTATAGACTTCCTCCAACTGGAACCTGCTCTATCTTGAGCTTCTTCTCCTAATCTTCCCCACCAATTTTTTTAATAAAATTTATTGTTATGCACTTCTTGCACCTTACCCTTAATATATCTTTTTTAGTTGTTTTCCTCACTAGGGTTGCCTGGAAGAGATCGCTTGTTAGCGATAAGGCCGCACGTTATATCCCTTATAATTTTTATGTTATTTGATTTTCTTTTAATGTGACGAAGTGTCAATAAATAAATAGATTTCAAGCAATGTCAATAGTAGAAATCGGGTTTTATTAAAACTTGATTCTATACTTCTTTAATGTTTAGTTTAGTTTTAGTCAGTATATTCCTCGTGTTACATGTAATTTTATGTTTTTTTTAGTCATTATTTATGCATTTGAACTTTACCCTCAGTTAGTGCGTCTTAAGAGATCGCTTGTTAGCTATAAGGCCGCCCGCCTAATAACGTATGTAACCTGTTTTTTTATAGTATTGATAAGGTAACGAAGTGTAAATACTAAGAAACACATTGAATTTTGTATTAATATAATTTTAGCAGATATTTTAAGTTTGCAAGTCCCGCCGTCGGATCACGCTTCATGTAGTATCGACGTTGCGTGAAATACAACTGTCAAAGTGACAGCTTCTTCAAAAGTCTAAATCTGGACTGTAGCCAAATCCGTGTATCGATTTAGTTTGAAGTATTTTTCTTAGAAATAAATCTATAAGTATTCTATACTACTGTATAAAGTCAGCGTTAAACTAGACTTACTAGTTACTTTTTAAACTCATGGTATTTGATTTGTAACCCCTAGATGGGGCGTTCACATTGAGTCTCCAACATGTTCGGTCTTGAGCCTCGTATTTCACCTAGCCCCAAGTCTTTCCGGCTCTCTTTGCCTCATCTCCAACTGTACGACGGTGGGTTTGTCTTTGTTTTTGTTTGCCATAGGTCGGCTACGCGTTCACTTTCCTTGCGTCATGGTTTTACGGCAGCACTCCCAAACAAGCTCGTTAAAGAGCTTCGGGCCAGTAAATACCCAGATTACGGTGAAGACAGCGGTTGATGACTTGGAGCTGGTGCGTAATGTCTTTAGTGACCTTCCACATTTCATACCCATAGAGCAGCACTAGACGTTGGATCCGAATATTTTAACCTTGATTCCCTGACCCTCTATGATGACTGCCATAGAGGCCGAGGTTTTGCGAAGGTTGCTCAGGCCTTGGCAGTGCTAACTCATGGTAGCCTTTGCTAAAACAAGATTAACTTCAAGGCTGTGTTCAAGTCCGGAATGGTGGCCGCGTCGGCGCTTAGGGGAACATTGCCTGTACCACGAACTGTATTACCTAGATTGTATCTATTTATAATGTCATAATAACATAGGAAAACAGTTTTCATACAAACATTCTAATGTGAATACTAACTTCTGAAGTCATGCAATAAAAGTATCATGCATAACCTTGAACCTAAAAAATTACTATTACTTCTGGAAATGTTCTCACATAATTACTATTTCCGATTTTCAGCTTGGTGGCAATTTAGGTAACTTCGAATGTCTAAATTGACCGGACTATACAGTGGTAAGTGAAAAAATAGAACACAAGAACAGAGTGTCTTTCTCTGAAGTAAGTAGTGTTATTGGACACTATGATAATTAATCTCTTTTTTAGTAATTTAGGGTAGACTTATATTAATACATTACTCATAAGTCTTAAGTTAAGCTAGATCGTAAAGTTCCATGATGTGAAGACACGTGTAATAAAAAAAAGTAATTATAATAAACACTTGAACAATAGGTGTACTAAAAATACCTTAAACGTAATTAGTACGCGGCATTATGTTACAAGATAGTATATGATATATGAGATTTTCGTGTGGGAAATGAGAAAAGGAATTTACATTACAACCCGTACTTTTTTTGTATGTAACATAGGGCAAACGGGCAGAAGGCTCACCTGATGTTAAGAGATACCACCGCCTATTGATACTCACATCGCCAGAAAGCTCGCAAGAGCGTTGCCGGCCTTAGAAGAATTGGTACGCTCTTTTCTTGAATTTTTCTGGAATTGGTTCGGGAATACTTCAGTGGCCAGCTGGTTCCACATAGTGGTGATGCGCGCAAAAACTACCTTAAGAAACGCTCAGTTGTGGAACGACGGACGTCAAGGTAATACGGATGGTATTTAGTATTCTACCTTGACGTCCGATGATGAAAGTTTTGGCTGAAGATTTATGATTCTGTTTCCTCCATTATTTTTTTAGGATATTCTGTACGAATTGACCAAGACTGATTGACATAATTTATTTCAAATATAATAATAATAAATCGTTTATTTGCAAAGAAAGTGGTACATTTAGATCAATTAATTATAAAAATCCGCACAATATGCCATATAATAGTAGGCATTCAACTGTCATAATAATTTTCATTAAGTCATATAATAAGAACATTCACATAATGTCATAATAATAAGATAAGCTATTTATAATTATTGTCAAACTTCAGCCCTGCGATTCTGTAACTCACTTTTCGAACTCACACAGCGGTTTTCGCATCGGCGGTCGCTCTCAAATCAGTCGTGAAGCAGTCATTTTATGATTTGGCATTCTAATAATCAATAAACTACAAGCTCCCATCTTTTCAGAATGCCAAATCATAAAATGACTGCTTCACGACTGATTTGAGAGCGACCGTCGATGCCAAATCCGCTGTGTGAGTTCGAAAAGTGAGTTACAGAATCGCAGGGCAGGTCTAAATACTCGCCCACGCTATAAACGCACCTTGCCTTTAAACATTAAATCACCTTCCCCTTGAATGCATTACACGGCAGTGATCTATAACTTCTAGGAAGGTGATTAAATAGTTTCATAGATTTTTTTTTTAATACATCGTGGTGCAACATGCAGGCACCCAGGCTGTGTTGGAACCCTACACTTGCACGTACGTTGGAACACTACGTATACCGATACGTATACAAGTTTCTTTAAATGTTTTGAACAATTTTTGTCTAGAAAAGTTGAGATTTGTGGGCCTAACCTGGGAAGACAAAAAGAAATTAGCTTTAGATTTCTGTATCTGTGATTTTTATTAATAGGCAAAGAGGTGATAATATTTCTTCTGTACCTAACATTGCTCCACATTCCGGTCATTAAACACATTCTTATTTACGATAGTTGGCGTAAAATAAGCTTATCTTCACTTGACTTGTTTGAACTGATTTGAAAGAAATTCCACGTAGGATTATGCGATAATCTGAATTTTAAAATCCTTTAAAATAGCGCAAATGTGTAACGTTCAAACACAAGGTAAAATATACCTTATATTTTCTGCTATCGTAAAATAAAAAAATAGGGTTGCGAACATTGTCTAAATAGAAAAAGTTTTATTTTGAATTTATTACACGCAATTAACAAATATGTTGTAGAAAATAGTAAAACCAAATGTTAAAAATGTTGTCACGGTGGTTAAGTGTATCGTTCGATCAATCCAGTAATTAACACTAAGTTTCATTGTATCCAATTTGCTTTTTATATTATTATTTCCTTTGCTATACTACTATAATCTATTGGCTATGATCAAATTTCTCAAACGGATGCGAATTAGCAACAGAGGCATTTTTTGACATCCCTAAGTTTGACACTGATTCAAATTTCGAATGTTATTTTTTTTAATAGACCGGGGCAAAGGCGTGACACTGTTAATCCGCAGTTACGAGTATTTGAACAAAGAACACAATGGTTAGGGAGCGAAATGAACAGCCCTATTGTTGTTTGACACTATCCAATGCGCAATGTTTCGTACACTTGGCTATTTGAGAGGTATTAAATTGTAACTCGTATTTTTGAAGATACAAATTATTTATCTATATCACACTGGTAGGCAGAGACCACGGATCTCCACTTGCAACGGTCCTGACATATATCTCTCGCTTCATCCACTTTCGTGACATTCACCATGCATGCTCGTGGCTTATCTTCTTCTTTTGGTGCCTCTCCATTACTGAAGGCCAACCTTCAGTAAGTCTTGTGAACCATTCTGTACCAAATGCAGCAATTGTTCCGCGATACTCGTCCACTTACATTACATTACGCAGCCTTGATTATTTCCTGCTAATACACCGTTTACCCTGTATTTTACCCAATTCATTGAAGGAGTTGGTAGCTTTCATGGCGCTACACATGACCCAGGTACGCGACTTTCCGTTGTTTAATGTTCTGCATAAGTTTTATCGACATTCGAACTCGATTAAAAACTTTCGAATTTAAAACCTGGATCCAGCCTATGCAAGCGTGTATAGATTCGCGTCGGTACTTTTAACTTGTCCCTTGTCCTTGTAGTACCTTCTTAAAAATGCCATTAAATATATTAGTGTTGGCGTATTGCACTCTCAAAACTGCGTTTGATTCAAAATCCTGCGCCAACGATTTTGTTTATATCTATATAACATCGCCACGATATTTACCTATAATCAATTATCGTTGGCGAAACACTGTATAACAGCAATTATAGAAAGTATATAAAAGCCAAAAAGAAGTGATAAACTTTTGTACGAAATTATGTCACCCCAAATTGCAACCATAAGTTACAACCCAATGTATTAAACCCACAATGGATGAAATTTGTCGCTCAATCTGTTGTAGAATTGCACATTTAATCCCCGCTGGGACACAATAGCTCCTCGTTGACATTAATAGACAATGTTTCTATTTGTTCAAATATAACACTTGAGGTGTGAAACCCTTAACATTCGTATAACCTTAATTAGATTAATTTATTTTATTTATTTATACACCACATATATACATTTGCATAAGTTACAATTTATTTAAATAAACGGCTCGAATATAAGACTTTCCTACAACTTCGATTATGTTCCCTTTGTAGTAGAGAATCTTGGACCGTGGGGTTCAAGTGCACAGGAGCTAATTAAAGATTTATGTTGGCGCCTGGTCGGTGCTGGTCAACCCATAGCAGCTGCTTTCCTTGCTTAACGAATGACTATCGCAATACAGCGAAGAAATGCTACCAGCGTTAATGGTACACTACCACCGGGACCAAAATAGTAAATTGGTTTTAACTCTCTATTTATTAATTTGTAATTATTATTATAATTACTATGCAGGTTTAGAAAATTGTAAATACTGTATATTTGTTTAATTCAAATATATATTTATTTGGCCGTTACGATGCATATAAAATTTTCACTTATAATACCACAAGAGCTTCAAAATTTTTATCCAATTTTTAACCTGAAAAACTTGACGACTTTATTTGTTTGCAGGGAACCTTGAGAGAAATGCCAGATAATTTTGAAGCTCGTGTGGTATTCGGGGGATTATTTTTCCGACCCAAATGTCGGCCAATAGAATTGCACCATGAGACGAAATGTACAGTTAACAAATAAGAATTTCATAATGAATAAAACAACTACTTAATACTTTTCTTGAAGCAACTACCAGAGAAAATTTTCAAAAAATTATCACTTATAATACCACAAGAGCTTCAAAATTATCGGGTATTTCCCGATAGGTTCGTTGCAAACAAATGAAGGAAAAACTTGACGACTGACTGTTGTACCACGTGACGTCGAATGGTGCAATTCTATTGGCCGATATTTGGGTCGGAAAAATAATCAGTATAATACCATGTAGGTTGTACCACGTGACGTCGAATGGTGCAATTCTATTGGTCGATATTTGGGTCGGAAAAATAATCAAAAAAATTACACTTCCAAAATTGCGAAAACAAATTACAAATTTTTGTTTTTACTTAGTAATTACTTATTTAAAAATACTTTGCCTAATGCGGATTAGGTACCTGATAGGTAAACAACGCCTGATAGGCCATCAAACGAACGATCAAAAATAAACTTAAATATATTTTTGCTGGCAATGTACCGATGGCGTATCGAAGATAAAAATTGTCCCACGGAAACAATGTTTGTTTATCTATGATTGGCTTTAACTTAATCCTTTCTTGGGAAAGGTCCATTATGGCAACACCGGTAGGAAGATTTATGTCTTATCAATAATACTATCTTATGATCAATTTAAATAAAAGTATTTTTGGCTATAAAAGATTATCAAGACTGTGTATGTACCCTCTAGATATAATTCATGATGGATACATTTTGGTAGAAATTAAATTGCTTATTGTGGAGGAGGGATCTCTCATAACTTGGACACGTTATGCGTCATAATCGATACAACTTGTCACTTATAATGATGGTCAAAATTCAAGACAAGAGTGAAGAGACGGGCTGGTAGAGGAAGTCGTGGTTGCGGAACGTACGGGCATGAACCGGCATCACATTCGCCGAGGAACATTTTATACTAGCGCAAGATACCCGGCAATGAAATGGCACCAGAAGATGAAGAAGGAGGAAGAATTGGGCGCTTCCTGCGACTTAAAGGATCCTTGACCCTCTGTGGTCTAAACAGTAATAAAAAAAAATACCAAATACCCGACGTTTTTGTATCCAAGTTCGATGTAGTTCTATCAATGTCCGTTGCGTTGATGTTGCAACCTTGGGATCGCGTGGAACAAAAACTCACTGTTAAGATCGGCATCTCGGAAGTTACAGAGTAAGGAACCAGGTATCGCTACAGAGTAATAATAGTGAAAATGTATCTAAAGTTGTTAATGGCCTTTTTATTAATGTGTAAACCAAGCAGTGTGCCAGGCTAAACGAATTCTGAGACAGTGTGTTCTGATCTCCACCGATGTAGGTATTTATTATAACGATGAGGTAACCTGGAGGTAGGTAATTTAAATATCGCAAGCAAATGGAAAACAAAGTGCATATAGATAAATTCTCATTAAGCATTCAATAAAATTTTAAAAGATTATTATTTATTTTATAGTTATAACAATTAAATATTGATAAATAGAAAATTAAAACAAATTTAAAAGGTTTGGTCCATGTGGCAGTGTACTTTTAAAGCTGGCATTTCCTTGTTGTATAGCGATACTTTTTCGTTGAGCGAGGAAAGCATCAGCTCTGGGGCACCGGTACCAGATGCCAACTCAAATATTTAATTAGGGCATGTGCTTTTGAACCCCACGGCCCAAGAGTCTCTGCTCCAAAGCGAACAAAATCGAAGTTGCAGGAAAGACTCTTATATTTGAGCCGTTTGTAATTTTCCACCTGCTCTGCGGCCGCGTCAGCGTTTGTGCTTTCCGTAAGAGGTAAGACGGGGTTCACGTGTCTGCATATTATGTAGCAACCCATACCAAAAGCCCGTGCCCCATCATCCAAGGGATCAAAGACATTTCATCTGGCCCCTTGCCGTACTACTAAATACTAAAGATTTAGTTTTTCTACAGTTACCACGAAAAGTAGAATTAATTATATAAGAAATTTCTTAATCCTATAAATGGTACCAAAATACTAAATCACTCGGTTTAACAAGCGTAACCTGATATCGCCTCCACCCCTAAGCCATTGACCAATCAGAATACAGCTCACTCACCCTCCAACAATGTAAGCCAATCAGAAGACGGCTTCTGTCAGGTGTGATCAATATGTTTTATCATTATAAAAGTAGTTTTTTTACGGATTTTAAATTAAATATGAGCTTTTAATGATACGTTTATCGTTTATTGCTACGCAATTTCCGAAAAGCAATTTGAAAATAATTGAAATGAAAATTGTTACACAGCCTTTCTTATTATTCTGCCACTGAGATGTTGGATATTAAAGGTCACATGATATGATACAACGCGCCAAGTGCTTTGGTCCTCAATTTTTATTCGGTTATTTTATGTGGAGAAAAATGTAGGATATCTAAATGGGGTCCAATTTAAATTTATAACATAAAAAAACAATTGAATATTATTAATATATATACTGATAAACCTTAAACTAACAATAACTAGTAATATATTTGAAATTTATAAAGCTTCAATCATGATAAGGACTCCTATAGAGATAGTAGTAGTAACAGCTAATTACTCATATAGGCAGACCAAAACATTCGAAGGTTCTGGAGTTGAGTACAATTCGTAATAATAAAAATAATCATTAAAAATGGACATAAATAAAATTAAAACCAATTTAACAACTTTGGACATCGTGGCAGTGTACCTTTAATGCTGGAATTCCCTCGCTGTATTGCAATACTTAGTGAGTGAGAAAAGCACCAGCTCTGGGCTCACCGGTACTACCAGACGCCAACTTTTTTTTAATAAATCATAATTGTATGTTAAATATTCCTTTACTTGTGTTTTGTAATAAAATTAATGACATCAACAAACTGAAACTGACGCGGTGTTAAATAAATTTGGTTAGTAAATTATATATTCATAATTATTAAAAGCATATTTTACATGTAATAATATAAATCTTTGCTCGATTCTTCTATCAAATGATAATCGAATTTCAAAACAAAATTCCATCAATTTGGCGCCATTTAACAATTGGACCGCCCAGAGTGATTAGATGCCGACTTACCAAAATGTAAACAATATTTTTATATGGCAAGCCGCTATATAAACAAAATTGACACCAAGTTCAATGCACAGTATTTTGAGACTAGCAATTCTTAAATTTACGATTAATGATATTTCTTTGCAAACATGTCAGTAGGTATTAGTTATTATTATTGTTTTAACGAAATCAATTTGTAATCCAATCCAAAATAAGTTTGTAAGTACTGATTTCAATATTAAGTTATCGTACCACGGAATATTGAAATTGCAATCATCGCTTCAGACACTAAGAAAAAAAGTATGTATTTTAAACGAAATTTAAATACTTGTCAACATTATTTACATATTATATATACTGGATATGCTTTTTAAAACACTTCTTGCCGCCCACTACCATTTGTAGAGCCTTTCCAGATATTTCCGAGACAAGAGACCTTCCAGAGAACAGCATACCACTACGTTTATTTATTTCTTAGAGCTTTATTAATAAAAATTGAAATTAACTGGCTTGCCGATTATTATTAGTGTTTATAGTACTTCATATTTTTATGTACAAGGCTAAGTATTTTACAGCAATAAAGGCTATTATATATATATATATATATATATATGTAGTCAAAGAAATCTACTTTTTTTAAATCGTTTAAAATAGTTAGTTCCATGAAGTTGTTTTTTTAACATCGACAAATCTATATTTATTATAATATCTCGTAAATATTTTTCATTCCATGTTGTATTTTGAGTTGCATAATAAAACAAACGCGAATTTCCGCTAAAAATAAGCATCAACACTAATCAAATATCAAAGGAATTACGCAAAAGAACTGTAAAAACTACGCTGCAAACGTGACCGTTGGTGTAATATTACAAAATAATTTAGTTAAATATTACTTTGCCTACATAATGGTTATTATTTTAACTGAATTGAACAATTTGAAGGTTTTTATTCAATGTTAATATAGTGGATAAGTTCTGAAGTTTGGCTTTGTCTCTTTAAAGTCTAACTCCATTCTTCCTCTCTGAAGGTGAGCATCATGGTTACTTTCAGTTGGGATGCCGCACTTCTGACCATTGATTTGGTGCAAACCATTTCCGAAGATTCTTCAACCACAACGTGCGCCTGCGACCAGGTCTTCTTCTACCTGCCACTAGGCAATAAGAATAGATAAAGATAAGGAGGTCATATTTTTGGTATATTACAAAAATATACCCCATAAAAACATCGATGTCTATTTGCACTGTTTTATCTATAGTACTCTCTCGTCTTTTTCTCTTACATAGTGTATACGCTTTGATAAAAAGAGTCACATATACTTTTGTTAAAACGGTGCAAACGTTTTAACAAAACGGTGTTTATGTAATTGTTACATGTAAATAGGTATACATAGTAAGATATAGATATCTCGGATTCGAATAACTTATAAATTCTCAGCCAACACCTTATCGTATTTCAAAGATCTCAACAAATAATTTACAAGCTTTTTTGTAAGCTTAAGACATATTTTGTATAAGATTCATTCTAGGCATTAGCTCAGCACAATTACATCAGCTACAAGGCATTTGGCTAGATACACTACAACATATACCCATTTGTGGAAATTTGACTTAGGGTCCTCTTAAAAGGCCGGTAACGCATTCGCGAGCCCTCTGGTATTAAGACTGTACATGGGTGGCGGTATCACTTAACATCAGGTGAGCCTCCTGCTCACTGTTCTATAAAAAATAAAAATCCTTTAATAAAAGTCTATAATATAAAAATGAATCGCAAAATGTGTTGGTAAGCTCAACTCAACAACGCCTGGACCAATTTGGCCAATTCTTTTTTTATAATATTCCTTGAAGTACGAGGATGGTTCTTACGGGGAGAAAAATTAAAAAAAATCGAGTGAAAGAGTCTAAAAACAACACTTTTCTATATTCCCATACAAAAGATTCGTAATAATACTTAAAAGTCAATTTGAACTTTAATACCATACCATAAAGTTTAAGTGTTAGTGGAGGGGTTCCGGGAAGGTAAATTTTTATTTTTTTTACATAATGTATTTGTTGTCTTATCAACTTTCTTTTTTTTATCTTACTAGCTAGACCGGTGTCCCGAATAGCAGAATAGGTATTTAAAAAAAATAAAGAATCGACTGTTAGGCGGTACGATGTTCGCCAGGCCAGCTAGTAAAACATAAAATGTACAATTTTACACTTTATAAAATTATTCTAGGTATTTACGATGCATTACGACGTAACCTTAAAAAGGAGAATAGCGTAAGCAAAAATATTCCTAAGTCGTCAAAGCCGGAATACAAGTCTAGTTTAGAAATCTGAATTAGCGATTTTTACTCTATGTAGGTTGATTCGTTCATTCACACGGCGATAACTTCATGTGTCGTCAGCGTAAAATTCATTCATTGTGATAATATTGTATGTCAGCCTGGGATATTCTCACAAATATGAAAAATTGCACTTTTATATCAAGCTTTGCAACGAATATCGTAAATAGGAATGATTTGAATTTGTCTTCAAAACTACAGGACTGATTTGAAAAATTCTTTCAGCATTAGAATCCTACGTGGTCTAATCCCGATATACAACGACCTTCACCGAGATGCTTATTTAATGAAACATATTTTATATTTAATTTAATATGTCAATAAATATAATCCATATGGGTTGCCTAGCAAATTTCATCAGAGTATTTTAATAATATTTAAAAAAAAATTTTTTTAAACATTTCACCGGTATGAT
Source organism: Pieris macdunnoughi (assembly GCA_905332375.1). Classification (NCBI taxonomy): domain Eukaryota; kingdom Metazoa; phylum Arthropoda; class Insecta; order Lepidoptera; family Pieridae; genus Pieris; species Pieris macdunnoughi. The sequence continues at coordinate 962,135 of CAJOBZ010000069.1, read as the reverse complement.
TATTAGATAAATTCTATACCAATCGAAAGTATGAAGCCCATAGAATATGCAAACGTTAGTTTTTTTAATCAATTAATTATTTATTTATATTTTTATTACACTAAATTATATATACATCTTTAGTAAAAAAAAATTATATATAATATATAATACTACCCTGATTAAAAATATTGATTAAAAAATTTAAAAAATTTTCTACATGCAAATTATAAAAAAATTTTTTTTTAAATATTAATTAAACATACTCTGACTGAAATTTTTAGGAACCCATACGGATTATATTTATTGAATATTAAATTAAATATAAAATACGTTTCATTAAATAAGATCTGGTAAGGTCTGATATGGATTTATCCTACGTTAGTCCTGATGAATATAGGCTGAAGAATAATAATAGGTAGTATGAAATTACGTGAAAATTTATGGGTAAAATCTAGCGTAAATGGCATGTTGGTAGAAGGAAGATTATGGGAGTTAGATCATAGGAGGAAAATCATGGAACGTTAGGGAGGGGACGGGTATTGCAACTGGGGAAGAGTTGCTGCATCTGGCACAGGATCTAAATCGGGCTCTAAAAGAAGAAGATGAAATTACGATAGTGTAACCCAAGAAACAAGACAAATAAAAATTCGAAAATCGCGTACGCTGCCGAAACTATTGAGAATAGAGCAAAGTGATGTACTATAGTTTTATAGAGAAATCAATATCTACAAAAATACCGCGCCTTACAAAAAAATATTCCGCGGAATCTCAGAGCACAGTTAGGCTATTATAATATAATAGTAGTTTTTTAGTCTAATAAAACGTATGCAGAACAAAGTAGGAAGAAGGAAGGCCAGAAGCAATTCAAGGCAAGAAGCCGTGCCGAAACATTGATTTCACGTGACATCGAACCCGGAGCGTTATGCTCATATCTCTCAACAGCTAATCTTTTCGGCAATTATATACAAATAATTATATAGAAATCTACAGTAATAATAAGAATCTAATACCTCTAAGTAACTGAGGACATAATTGATTTGCCTGGTATATGTTTGTAAATACAAACAGGATGCCGTAATGTCGTTATTCTTATAATTTTCCACATAAAGCTAATTCCGAGTACATAGCTTGTTTGTTTCTCACGAACGTTTTCCAAGTAGAGGCTACATGACACTGGTATTTTTATGGTAGAAACTCTTATTTCAAACATACCATCAGTATCTAACAATCGCTTAGGAAATTATTCAATGTTAATGTATTTTATTACGCCTAAGATGCTGGAGTAAAAGTTAGCGCTAAATCTGGACTCTGAATTGTAGGTACTCTTTCCTTTTTAAAAAAGCACTCCAGTAAGAAAACCATGTGTTAAGGGTACATAGAAAAAGACTTCGGTCCGTAGATTCTATTTTCAAGAGCCTATTTTTTCTATTTTTTCTCTACAATTTTGACATATTTGACATAGTGGACCTAAGAGTGAACTATGCCATCCGTATGTCAAAATCCAAAGAATTTTTATATACTTTTACACTTAGCGTTGTTTGATGAACATTTGATAATATTATCGTGCCCATATTGGGTGTCCCAATGGGAAAAATAACTATTGTCTATTGGACTTAAAGCATCTATGTAGGTATATTAAAGTGAGACTTTTTTGCTTTTTTAAATATGGACGCAGTATGTCCAAGAAATTATTTTGCGCGAAGTCCCCTCGGCCAGTTACCTATATAAAAACCTACCTGTAAATGATCCTTCAGTAACGTGTTAAGGAAGCCGTCACCTTATGGAACTATGTCTATACTAATATTCTAAAGAAGAAAGATTTGTATATGTTTGTAACGAATTGGCTCAAAAAGTACTGGTCTGATTTGAAAAATTCTTTCAACATTTGAATGCTACAATATCACTGATTAATATATATTTTCATTGCAAGAAAAAGATAAGGATATATATTCTAAACCTCAGTGAAATGTTTTTAAATTTACCCGTTGATGTTATTTATTCTGTTATGATTTTGTTTTCATCAAGTCCCGTACACAAAGGGAGCCAGCGATACACTCTTACTATACACATTATTATTTAGGTATGTCCCCATTTACTGTACGTTTACGCCACAATGTTTAAAAAATAAATATCCAATAAGAGACTATATTAAAATAATATATAAGTTTTTTTTATCATCAATTTCAAATAGTTTATTTATTTGGAAAGGGATACTTTTCTTTAATAAAATCCCAGACGCTCTTTTATCTGCTTTTAATAAATTAAAAAATGCTTGTAAAAAGGCTTACTATAAAGTTAACATTATCTAGTTGATAAAGCCTATTAGTCTAGACAGGCTACTTCTAATTATTTTGGATATTTTAAAATAAGTGTTGTTTACATTTGCTATTTTAGAAGATACCGAGAGTTTTTACGGCTTCTACATCCTCTTGAAGAATTAAATAAATTTAATGAATGGAATACGTGATACCTGTATCTTATGTTCCATGATCAACATATTCGTATTCCTAGTTAACTTAATCATAACATATAATGCTGTAATCAACGCAATACAAACAAAACCACAGTCAAAACCACCTCATTTCTGAATAGTGAATACCAATTACCAATTTTACGACGACCATAAAAACCTTGTCTCACCTGGCAAAGGCGTCGCCATCCGAATTACTCCGCCCATCACCTATCCCTGTCGCACAGTGAACCCTCTTTGAAATGGGAAGCCTTTGTCATTTGACCCCGTGATTTCGTTGAGTGAGGGTGTGTGAATAATTTATTTTTGTGATTTGAAATTAAACACCGGTGACAGTGCAATAAGTTTTAGATTATAATTAGGTAAGTTTTTTTACTAAAATGCTTTAGTTTTTATTTAGATAAAAGATGCATTAGGGAAATATAAAAGTATAGATCTGAAAAATGTTTTAAAATTACTTTGATTTTTAATAAGTAAATTTAAATAATAATTTCAGTTGCTTTTATAAGTAAAAAGGGTTAAAACATTTTATGAATTCCTTTATTCAAGTAAATGTAAACTTAAAAATTATGGTATTTTTATTTTTTGTATTATCGTACATAATTGTACATCTACTTCACTTTGGAGTAGATTCTTGGACCGTGGGCTTCAAGCGTCCAGGCTAATTATTTAAAGGTTTAAGTTGCCGCCTGGTAGATAGTACTGGTGACCCCAGAGCTGGTGTTTCCTCGCTAAACGAATAATTATCGCAATATAGCAAGGAAATGCTCCCAGCGTTAAAGGTACACTGCCACAGGGTCCAAACTTTTTAAATTTGTTTAAATCTTATATTTATGAATTTTTAATTATTACCTATATGTATTAAGATTTTTAGGAAGTAAAAAGTTGAGTTAAATTAAATTTGGATAAATAAGTGTACAGATAATAATAGTTCTTACTGGAACACTATACTATTTATAGACAATATATTATATACTAGACTATAAAAATGTTCGCGTGTTTCTAGTAAACACAACACTTCGCCCGAGGGTCCAAGGATGGATTCATATCGAACAATAACCCAATAAGTTTAGAAGGCTAACATGTAATGCAAAAACGAATGATTTTTACACACTTTATATTTAGAGTTTATTGACATGAGTACATATATGTCCGGGGATAGCCGTTAAGCATATTTCTTGCTAGTTTTTTTTAAATAACAAGAAATTATTAAATACATTTTTATTTATTGACACTGTTGCACATAACTTGTTACATAAACCAGTACCAGAATATGTGAGAGCTGTAACATTATCTGTGTACATTGTAAAAACTATACCTATGCTGTATTTTTTTTATAAATAAGCGATCTCTATGGATAACCATAATATCATTAATTTAAACATCCCAATACAATAAACAGAAATAAGAAAAACAGTGCATACCCGTTTAATAACTATAAAATAACACGATAATATAAATGTAAACAAAAGAAATATCTGAAGAATATGAGAAAATCAAATATTTTTGAGGGCAAATGCACTGTTATTGCGTAATCTCAACTAATAGTACCAGTAAAATATCGTACCAAACTAAAATTCTAAAAAACGTTACGTTAATGCTTTTATAATAATAATTATGTAGATATTTGCAAGAATATGGTACAAAAATATAATGGTGGTACAATCAAAACTACGCATATTCTGACACACATAATGGCGTGCATTTTTTTCTTAAAAGGTATAATTTTACATAGAACTTGCATATTACATTACATTATGAATTATATTCTATTATTTTATCCTACATCATCACATCATTAAAATACATTATTACATTCTCAATTGTATAGTAATTGTAATTTTTCACTCAAATAATCATTAAAAGAATAATATATTTTTTCCAAAAGTACTATATTAAGTCACAAAACTCTTGTAGAAAGATGAACATCCGATCTTACATAGGATTTCAATGTTTTGATCAAAAGGTATGATGAGATTTACATGCAAAATAATCTTAACTATCAAATAGGCTCGCTTCATGCCATCTGTGCGATTAGGCTGAGGGGCACGCTCCCGAATGTCAAAACCCAAAACATTTCTGATAAAATGACATCGGCGCAAGTCTGAATCTTCTACCGCATTTACCACAGTATTCAGAGGAGTTGTTCGGATTAATACAAGGAGCTGAGCTTTTGAGATCTT